>RJWH01000670.1:560505-633474 GCA_004363575.1 Solenodon paradoxus
TTTTTTTTTTTTTTTTTTTTTTTTTTTTTTTTTTTTTTTTTTTTTTTTTTTTTTTTTTTTTTTTTTTTTTTTTTTTTTTTTTTTTTTTTTTTTTTTTTGTAGTTTTCATGATAGAGGACTTTCACTTAGTTTGTCAAGTTTATTCCCAGGTATTTAGTCTTTCTTGGTGTTATTGTGCATGGTATTTATTATTTTCTTCATTTAATTTTCCTCTACTTTATTGTTTGCATAAAGGATTGCTGATTGTTGTTTATTGCTATTATATATTGCCACTTTGCTATATTTATTTATTGCTTCTAGCAGTTTTTATGTGGAACCTTTAGGATTTTCTAGGTAGGTCATTATATCATCTGCCAAGAATGATATCTTTATTTCTTCTTTTCCAATTTGCATTACTTTAATGTACTCTTCTTGACTTTCTCTGGCCAAGACTTCTAGAACCATGTTGAATAGTATTGGTGATAGTGGGCAACACTGTCTTGTTCCGCATCTTAGGAGAAAGGCTCTTGGCTTTTCATCATCGATTATGATACTGGCTGTGGGTTTAACATATATTACTTTTACTATGTTGAGGTATGGACCTTCTATTCTTACTTGGGTGAGTATTTTTATCATGAATAAGTGTTAAATCTTTTAAAATGCTTTTTCTTCATCTATTGAGATGATCATACGGTTTTTCATTTCACTTTGTTGATATCACATATTATATTGATTTGCATATGTTGAACCATCCTTGAATCCTTGTAATAAAATCCACTTTAGATGTGCTATTAAATTTTACTTGCAATAATTTTGTTGGGAATTTTGCATCTGTACTCATAGAAATATTGGTCTATACTTTTCTTTTCTAGTGCTATCTTTCTCTAATTTTGGAATCAGGATATTATTGGCCTCATAGAACGTATTTGGGAGTTTCCAAGAGGAGTTTTCCCTCCTCTTCAACTTTGTGGAAGATTTTAAGGAAGATGGGATTATTTCTTTGAATGGTAGAATTCATGTGAAGCTATCTGGACCTGGGGTTTTTGTTTTGGGGGAGATTTTTTGATAACTGCTTCAATTTCTGTTCTTGTGATTGGTCTGTTCCAGAAATCCATGTCCTCCTGGTTCGTTTTAGGAGAGTATAGGAATCCACCCACTTCTTCATCATTGACTAATTTGTGGGCATATAATTGCTCATAATAGTTTTTCATGTTCCTTTGTATTTCTCTGCTAACAGTTGTAATCTCATCACATTCATTTCAGATACATAGTTATTAGTATTTTCTCTCTGAGTTTAGTTAGGGGTCTGAACAATTTTGCTTATTTTTTCAAAGAATCAACTCGGTTTCATTAATCTTTTGGATGTTTCCTTTGTTTTCAATTGCATTTATTTCTTTAGTTTTTATCATTCTGTTCCTGCTGATTTTTGGTTTTTATTATTCGTACCTTTCTAGTTCTCTGATTGTAAGGGTAGGGATTTAATTTAGTCTCTCTCTTGATTTTTGATGTGTGCTTATATGGTTGTAAATTTTCTTCACAGAACTGCTTTTGCCATGTTCCACGTGTTCTGATAGTTTGTCTTTCTGTTTTCATTTGTTTCCAGGTAAGTCTAATTATTATCTAATTTCATTGATGATCCATGAGTTGTGCAAAAACATGTTGTTCAATTTCCACATCTTTGTGGTTCTCGCAGCTTTGTTCTTCTGGTTCATTTATAGTTTCATCTCCTTGTGATCAGAGAAGATCCTTTCTATAACTTTAATATTGCTAAATTTGCTGAGATTTGTTTTGTGTCCCAGAGATAGTCTATCCTTAGAATTTTCAATGTACATTTGTTGGGGTAGAATACCTTATATTTGTCTGTTAGGTCAATGCGCTTTATTGTTTCATTTAGAGTTTTTATTTCTTTACTGATTTTCTATCTGAATGATCTATCTATTGATGTAACTGGAGTATATATATCCCCTACTATTATTATGTTTCTGTCCATACCTGTCTTTAGTTCTGTGAGTATTTGTTTTACATATCTAAATGATCCAGCATTGGGTGCATTTTGTTAATGGTAGTTTATTCTTCTTGATGAATTATCCCTGTGACCATAAAGTAGTGCCCTTCCTTGCCTCAAGGTATATTTTTCAGGTGAAGTTTACCTTGTCTGAAATTAATATTGAAGCTCCTGATTTCCTTTCATCACTGTTGCTTTGATATATTTTTTCACAGTCTTTGACTTTCAACCAGTATTTGTCTTTCGATCTGATATGAGATTCTTGTAAGTATAATATTGATGGATCTTGTTTTTGTATACATCCAGTCACCCTATGTCTTTTGATTGGTGCCTTCCATACATTCACATTTAGGCTAAGAATGATATCTAGGGCAGTATTGCTGTCATTTGAGTTTTGTTTTCTGTATCTTTTGCTTTGTTTTCCATTTAGTTTTATTTGCTTTCTCTCTCTATGGTTTTCAGTGTCGGTTCTTTCAATTTCATCTACTTCCCAGCTATGTAACTATCTTTAGAGTTAGGTTTTGTAAATGTCTTCAGGATTATTGCTGTTGTTATATCCCTATGATAGTCTTTTATGAATTGTTGTCATATCCTATTTATATGTTCATATACATTCCATAATTTTATTTCCTTCACTAGTGATTTTTTTTTTTCTAGACTGTTGGTCCTGTCTTTGCTTCTGTACTTGCTTTTCTGTTTTTCACCATTGTCAGAGTTTGTTGGATCTTTACTTAATTCCGTTATAAGACTCCTTTTAGGATTTCTTGAATAGTAGGTTTATTAGTAAAAAGCTCATTAACCTTTGTTCATCATTGAAGACCTTTATTTCTCCATAATATTTTAATCACAGTTTTGCAATAGTGTACTCATGGCTGGCAGTTTTTGTCTTTTAGTATTTTGGATATGTCATTCAATTCTATCCTAACCTGTAGTGTTTGTGTTAAGAAGTCTGATGACAGCCTGTTGGGTATAGCTTTGAAACTGATTTTTCTCTTTTCTTTAGCAGTCTTCAGCAATTTTCTTTGTAATTGACTTTTTGTTAATTTTACTCTGATATGTCTGGAGTAGGCCTAGTATATCAAGAAATTTGGGCACTCTTTCCGCTTCTTTAAACTGTGTGGTTTTTGGTTTGGTTTTGTTTTTTTTCTTAACAGGCAGGAATGAAGGCGAGTAGGCAGCCAGGCAGGAAGTGAGGGGGAAGAAGCATATTTATTTTATTTTTATTTACTTGGTCAAGCCAGTTGATTCATCCTGGGCCCGTGACTCAAATCCATGGATATATGGCTTGCTCCTTCAGAGGCAATTAACCTAACCCTTGCTCTACCAGGACACACCTCCATGGTTGCTTTTTGTGACAGATGTGGGAAGTTCTCTGCTATTATTTTTTTAGTAGGTTGTAGGTTTTCTGTACATTTTTTCTTTCTCCCTTCCTTCTGGAATACCTATGATCCTTATGGTTGTTCTTCTCATGGTGGCTAATATTTCTTGTAAGATTTCTTCATTTTCCTGTCTTATTTCTGTTTCCTCTCCTGTGAGGTACACCTCTATAATGATGTCTTCAATTTCTGAGATTTGACCCTCTGTATGATTGAGACTGTATATGGAGCTTTCTATGTTTATCTTGAATTCCTTGACTGTGTCTTTTATCTTCAGTATTTCTGCTAGGACACTCGGTCTCCTTGATAACATATTCCCTGAAATTTGTCAGTAATTTTTACATCATATTTTTATTTTAAAAAATAACAATTTTATTATTTCTTTTGTTACAATGCTATATTAATTTTAGGATATTGAAATTACATCTCAGTCTATGAGTATTTCACACCTCACAAGTGTTCTAATGTCCATTATTGTTCTCTTTCTCTTCTTAGGTGGGTTGAAGGTAGTTTTGCTCTGACTGTTTCCCTTTTTTGTTTTTTTTATGTTTTTTTCCAGGTGATACATTTTGATGTTACCCTGAGGCTAACATTAAGAATTTTATGTTTAGCTCCTATTTTTATTTGAAAACAGATTAGTCTTACACTCATTCTAGCCATCTACATATTTATTCTCCTCTCCTCCTCTCCACTTTTTATATTTACTGCTTTACTATTTTTAAGTGGGATTTCTTTAATTTTAACTTTGGTTTATCTGAAAAGCTTTTTATCATTGCTTCAGTTTTGAATGATAATCTTGTAGGGTATAGTATCCTAGGTTGGTAATCCCTTTCTTTCAGCTCCTTTAATATGTCATGCCATTCCTTTCTGGCCTCTAGAGTTTCAGTTAAGAAATCCACTGGCAATTATGTGAGTCCTCCTTTGTGTGTAACTTGTTTTCCTGTAGCCACTTTCAATATTCTTTCTTTATCTCATATTTTTGATATTCTGATGACAATGTTTCTAGGGGTAGGTCTGTCTGGTTTTCTTTTATTAGGAACTCACAGCTTCATGGGTCTGGAGAATTGTCTCATTTATCAGGTTAGGGAAAGTCTAAGCTATTATTTCTCCAAATACATTTTCTAACCACTTTTCTCTCTCTTCTCTTTCTAGGATCCCTGTGATGCAAATTTTGCTCCTTTTGATGTTATCCCATAGACCATGAATATTTTCTTCATTTCTTTTCATTGTTTCCTCCTTTTGCTGGTCTGCTTGACTACGTTCCCCTGCCCTATCCTCCAGTTCATTGATTCCAATGGAGGCTTCATTGATCTGACTCTTGAGTTCCTCTATTGAGGTCTTTGATTCACTTACATGTGCTTCATTTCTTTGATATCTTACTTCATTTTTTCTCTTTCTTTTTTGTTCTCTTTCTCTTCCTCTATTGTTTTCCTGATTTCCATGAGTATGTTTATCTCTGTTGTCCTAAATTTATCCCCATGTAATTTGCACATGTCTGTCTTATTCAGATTTCCTTTGGGGTTTTAATTGGATCCATCACATCATGTGTATTTCTCTGTGTCTTCATTCCATTTGGCATTCTGTTTATGGTTATGTGGGTTAGATTTCTGTGCAGTCATAGTACTGTATAGAGTATCGATTTGCACTAGAGAAGCCTGGATCTTGGTTTGAACACTGGGGATTCTTGAGTTGCATGGCATAATCACAGGTTAAATTTATTGACATTCTTAGGTGGATTCTGGATTGAGACCCAAGAATTGCAGTTTGTGTGAGGAATACAGAGCCTTCCTCCAGTGTCCCAGCTCTGAATAATAACAACCACCTTGTCACTGGATCACATCAACCATCTGACTGCAGTTCTACCTCCATCCACAGGGTAGCGCTGTGGGTCACCTTGAAGATTCCTTCCTTCTGGCATTCTCTTCTTCCTTTAAGCCTGAAGGCAGGATTTCCTGTGTGGGGGTCACAGGACTCTGACTCTGGAGCAATATGGTGGGAGGAGTGGGAGTGAGGGATTCTCCTAGCTGCCTTCTAATGTGTAGTTTTCCTTTGGGGAGGCTCCCACTCAGACAACCAGAGCACTGGTCCTCCTTTTGCCTGTGCCTAAAACCTTTCCCCACATCTGTCTGCTGGTCCTGCTTGGCAGTTTCCTTACTGCCCTCAGAGAAACTCCTGGGGGATTTTCCACCCTTCTGTCACTTTTCCCCGCTGAGGCTGGGAGTCCTTAATCCATCTTGCAGATTTGAACCTCAAAGCCTTCATCTACCCTTGTGGTGGTGTGATCACTGCTGATGTGTCTACAGCCCCAGGCCAGCCCTTCCATGTTGTGTGTGTCTGAAAAATAGGTGATTTCTAGTTCTGTAGAGAGGGGATCTGACACATCACACCAGGTTGCAATCTTGATATTTCTACTGTCAGTTATTTTTTGAGTCTTCCAATTGCCTTTAATTTGTTGTGTGTGCTTCCTACAACTCATTCAGCTTTTTTATAGCTATTTTTTTTTAAACTCTTTTTCTATTAACTTGTTCCATTCAATCCTAATGGAATTCTCTAGGAAAGTCCTGGCATCTTCTCTCTTTGGGCCATTTGAACTTTTGGGGGGTGATTTTATTTTTGGTGTGGCTTAGTACTGTGTCTTAGTGCCCTGTCACTTTCTTTTCTTCTTTTTTTAATGTTAGCTTTTTTCCTTAGTGATGATTCTGGGTCCTGCTGTTATAAGTACCATACCCTTGGCTTCTGTTGTGCTGTGAGGCCTGTTCTCCTATCTGGACTGATCACTTTAGATGAGTCACCAATGCTGTTTCAGTGGTGTCCTGTGAAGTTTCTTTAGTTGCTGTTCTTATTCCCCAGGCTATTTAGGCAGAGAACAAGATTGTCTTTTGGCTTCTGTGTACTCCTTTAAATACTGAGTCAGGGCATGGGTCTCTCTAATCCTTGTTCTCTTTTGAGCATGGCCAGGAATTGCTTAAGGAACCCTATGCTCTACTAAGAACAGGTTTAGAAATGACCTCTGGTGATCACTGCAGCTTCCCTAGACAGGGAACAAGTTCAAAGTCTACTCCTGTAAGCTCTCTTGAGTCCCTGGGGAATTCACTCACTGCAGCTCTCTAGCACAGGGGGTGGGGAACTCACAGGAGGTCCTTCTCCTGTACTCCTTTACAGTTTCTGTAGCTACTTTGGCTGATTGGAACTGTTCTTGCAAGATCCATTATATTTTTAAGGACTTACTTCTTTTTTCATTTGTCAGTCTTATCCTCAGAACTACAAAAGTAATGGAAATTATATCTACACATGACCTTGCCCACAGGAAGGAATACCACCCATTTTGGAGACTCCAGGGCCACTAAGAAAGATCAGTGAAACTAACACTGTACTGGAGCTAAGGGGTTTTCAATAATTGGGCTTCCATGCCTGGGAACTGGGTTTCAGTTATAGGGTGGAACAAGGGTTAGCATCCCTTTGAACATGGATGCTGCTTCCTCATGGTGTCCTCATTAGAAGCTTTCATTATGGGAAAGTCCCCGTGGAAGCACCTGACCTATGTGCCCTTAGCGTACTGTGCTGAACTATTGGCACATACCACTGCCTTTCCACAGGCAACCAGAGGCAGACAGTACTCACCTGGATAATCAACTATTTTCCAGCAAGGGAAATTCCATTTTATCCCTCTCACAGAGAAAATAATTAAAAGGACTCCATCAAAGTGGCACATCTTGTCAACCCGTGGCTATAGATAAAGATATTTCTATATGCTCAGTACACACTGACATTCTACCTCCAGACCCCAGACCTCCTCTGTTAGCACTGTCATGCCTCTGGATGACTGAGGGACTTTAACCAAGCATGTGCTCCACTAAGAACAGCTCCTGGTTCTATCTCATCTGTGGGCTGTGTTGGGACTGTGGCTTGCTTGCAGACTGGCCCACAAACAAAAGAAACCCAAACAGACTTAACCAAGACCCATAGTCATTAAAATGTCAAAAATGCAAGGAAAAAAGTCTCAAAAGCAGCTAGAGAAAAACTATATACAATCTATATATAAGCAGTCTTCATAAGACTGCCAGCTGATTTCTTAGTGAAACTATAAGCCAGAAGGGGATGCTATAATATATTCAAAGTCCTGAAATAAAAGAACTTCCAATTAAGGATATTCTAACTAGATAGTCTCTTAGAAGTGAAGGAATGATAAAGAGCTTTAAGACAGGCAAAAGTTAAAGGACTTCATCACCATAAAACCAGCTTTAAAAGACATCATAAAGGAAGTTTTCAAAAGGAAAAGAAATCCCACTTAAAAGCAACAGTACATCAACATATAAAAATCAGAAAGGAGGAGAGTCAAATTGTTAGAATGAGCTTAAGACTAACTGCTTTTAATTAAAATCAGGATATTAGCATAGAAACTTTTGTGTTAACTTCAAAATATAACTTCAGGGGGAAAAACAAAACAAAAAGGAAAAAGGAAAACCAGATACAGCATAATTGCTTTCATATCATTTAAGAAGAGAAAGAGAACAAAGATATTGTATGAAATAACAGAAAAAATAGCAATAAAAATTATATATTCATAATCACCATAAATGTTAAAGCGTAAAAATGATCAATCAAAAGGCATAGAGTGGCCAAGTGGATTAAGAAAAAAAGCCAACTCTGCTGTATTCAGGAATGATTCAAAAAATAAACATTCAGGGCACTCCTGGGTGGCCTAGCAGTCTAGTGCACCTGGGAGCAGTCCCATGTACATCCCAAGGTCGTCGGTTCAAGACCCAGGGCCATAAGGAACAACCAGTGTGAACCATTAAATAAAAAATGAATTAAGTACTTCTTCCTGCTCTCTTCTTGCTTGCCTGCCCACCTCTATTCCTGCCTGTAACTTTCCTTTAAAAAATAAATAAGTAAACATTCAAAAAAATAAACATAGTCTCAAAGTCATTGGTTGGAAGACAATTCTACAACCCACTGGTAGGAAAAACGAGGGACAGTCATGCTTATATCAGATAAAATAGACAACCAATTAAGTAATATAACAAAAGACAGAAATTAATACTACATAATGATTAAGGGATCAATTCAGCAAGAAGTTGTAACTCATATGTATATATATATATCAGATGAAGAGCATCAAAACATATAAAGCAATTATTAACAGAACTAAAGAAAGACATCAACAGCAATACAATAATAGAAAAAGACTTCAACACTCCATTTACAGCAATAGACAGACCCAACAGGCAGAAAATTAAAAGGAAAATAATAGCTTTAAATGACAAATTAGAATAGATGAATTTAATAACATTTACTGATCATTTCATCCAACAACTACAGAATTCTAATTCTTGTCAAGTGCTCATGGAACATCTCAAGGATAGACAATATGTTGGGAAAATAAAAACATGTCTTGACAAATTTACGAAGACTGAAATCATACCAAATATCTTCTCCATAACATAGCTTCAAATTAGAAATAACCTACAAAAAGAAAACTGGGAGATTCCAAACTATATAGAGGCTAACCAACATACTTCTGAAAAACACTTGACTAAAAGAAGAATTAAAAGAGAATTTTAAAAGTGCTTGGAGTAAAATGAGAATGAAGATACAAGCTACACAAAATTATGGAATACACAAAAGCAGTACTAAATGGGAAATTTATTGCAATCCAGGTCCACCTCAAGAAATAAGAAAAGTAGATAAGTTAAGATGGTGGTCTGGTAGGAACAAGTCTCATCTACCCACAAAGCAACTAGGAATTATCTATTTTGCAGACACAAGCACTGAGGAAAAGTAGATCAAGAAGCTACAGAGTAAGCAACAGCATTCACCACCAGAAAGGGTAGGTGAAAACATAACGGTTCAAGTTACAGCACGGATTTGGAATCCCTAGCTTCAGATGGAGAAAACAGCCATAGCAGATGGGGTGGAGCCTCAGAAAGACCACCTCCCAGAGTATCGCTTCAATAGAAGAGAAGTAATCTAGAAAGACTGAGACGTGGAGTTGGGGAAGAGTGTCTTGGCACAGGGTGAAAGGAGCACTAGCCCCTCAGTGGACTGAGTAGGTACCCCTGTGGAAAAATTACACAGCAACACTACCATAGCTGGAAAGTAGCTACAATTACTTAACCAAAGCTCCTCTCACCATATTTCACCTTAGCTACAGGACCTGCCCACCAGAAATCCTGCCCCCAGGTTTAAAGGAAGAACAGTCTCCCAAAGGGGGGAACCTTTAGTACTACCTACTAATACCATCTCATGGGTGGAGGTGGAATGGCAGCCTGATTGCTGATTGTGGATCAACGACAGGGAGGACTTTACCATTCAGACTGGTGACTCTGGAGGAAGTCTCTGCATTTACAACACAAACTCCAACCCCATAGTTTGAACTCTTGGTCGCCAAGGAAGACCCAACTAATAACTTCAACAAATTCAACCAATGGTGATGCAACACAACTCAAGAATTCCCAGTGTTCAAATCAAGGGAAATCACAGAGAAATATATATTGAAATGATGGATCCAATTAAAATCCTAGGGGAAAATCTAAATAAAATAGACAAATGCAAAATACCTGAAGATGAATTTAGGGAAACAGAAATAAACATACTCATGAAAACTAAGAAAACCATGGAGGAAAAAAAAGAGAACAAGATAAAAAGAAAAAAAGAAAGGGAAAATAAATGAAACAAGATGTCAAAGATATGAAGAACATGATAGATGAATTAAAGAACTCAAAAGTGAAACTCAAGAGTAGGATAGATTAAGCCTCCAATAGCATCAGTGAGTTAACAGGGAAGAGTTAAAAGATGAGGAATGAAGCAAGACTTCAGACCCACAAAGCTCAATGAGTTCCTAACAAAAGAAACACAAACAGACATACAAAACGACATTTTGTCATCAGAATGTCAAAAATAAGAAAAAGAGCCCTAAAGACAACAGGAGAAATATGAATAACATACAAAGGAATCCCCATAAGTTTGTCAGTGGATTTCTCAACTGAAACTCTAAGGGCCAGAAGGAATGATATATCCAAAGTGCCAGAAAAAATGGTTTTTCACCTAGGATACCATACCCTATGAGATTATCATTTAGAACTGAAAGAATAATAAATGTCTTTTCAGATAAGCAAAAGTTAAAGGAATTCATAACCACAAAACAAGCTCTACAGTAAATACTAAAGGAAGCTATATAAAATATAAAGAACCACCACATAAACACAGTAAGATAGCAACATTAAAAAATGGGCAGGAGGAGAGGAGAATAAAAATGTGGGCGTACAAATCATTTTATTTCAAGTAAAAATAGGAAATAAATATAGAGTTCTGAATGTTAACCTCAGGGTAGTCTCAAAACACATCTGTAGGGAAAATGCAAAGAAGAAAATAAAAAGGGAAAACCATCAAAACCCATCCCAACTTAAAAAGAGAAAGAGAAGAACAAAGGAAATGTCTGGCACAACATCTAGTAGACAAATTACAAAATGGCAACAAACAGCTACACATCAAAAATCACAACAACAAACTGAACTCATTACTCAAATGAAAAGTGGCTGAATGAATTAAAAAGCATAACCCAATCTTCTGCTGCATTCAGGAAACTCAACTTCTTTTAAAAGTTAAACACAGGTACAATGCCAATGGTTGGAAGAAAATCCTACAGTTAAATGGCAACCAAAAAATGCAGGAACAGCCATATTTATATAGGTTAAAACAGAATTCCAACTGGATAACATAACAAATGACAGAGATGGACATTATATAATGATTATGGGATTAATCCAGCAAGGCAAAAAAATTCTTATTAACATGTATTCACCAAATGGAGCATCAAAATACATTGAACAAGTATTATTAGAACTGATGAGAGACACTGGCAGCAACACAATAATAGTGGGAGACTTCGACAACCAGGCAGAAAATTAACAAGGAAACAGCAGCTTTAGTGACTATTTGAAAAAGTTAGGTGTAACAGTCATACACAGAAACACTTTAATGACTACGGAATTCACTTTCTTCTCAGGTGTGCATGAAATATTCTCAAAGATAGATTATACGTTGGGACACAAAACATCTCTCAAACAAATGTACAAGGATTGAAATCAGATTGAGCTTTTTTTTTTTTTACCACAATGGCTTAAAATTAGAAAGCAACCACAAAGAGAAAGCTGGAAGACTCCAAATAAATTGGATACTAAAGAATATTGTCTGAATGATTCTTCATTAAAAGCAGAAGCCAAAGAAGAACTTATAAAATACTTACAGAAAAATGAGAATGAAGACATGAGCTATCAGAAACAATGAAATGCAGTGAAAAACAGTTCTAAAAGGGAAGTTCATTGAAATCCATGCCTACCTTGAAAATAAGAAAAATTGCAAATAAACAATGTAGCCCTACATTTAAAGCAATTAGAGAAAGGACACTTAAAGTCAAAATTTAGTAGAAGAATGTAAATAATAAAAATTCAAGCAGAAGTAAACAAAATAGAAAACGAAGACAATTCAGAAGGTAAAAATAGCAAAAGTTGGTTCTTTGAAAAACATAGAGATAAAAAGACAATTGTGTAGACTTACAAAGAAAAAAAGACATAAAACTCTCATAACTAGAATCAGAAATGAAAGGGGGGAAGTTGCAACAGACAACACAGAAGTACAAACTACCTCCTCATCAATAAAGTGGACAACCTCAAGGACATGGACAGATTTTTAGGCAGTCTACCAAGACTGAACTTGGAAGAATTGGAAAACTTGAACAGAACAATCACAAGCAAAGAAATTGAGGAGGTAATCAAAAGATTCCCTAAAAATGAAAGCCCAGGACCACATGGCTTTTCTAATGAGTTTTGCCAAATTTTTAAAGAAGAATTAATACTTATTCTTTGCAAACTCTTCCAAAATATTGAAGAACTGGGAACATTTCCAAACACTTTCAATGAGGGTAACATCATAGTGATAAAAAGCTAATAGAGATATTATCGGGAAAGAAAGTCACTGACTAATAGCTCTGATAAACATAGATGCAAGTTAATACATCATATCAACAAGAGCAAAGAGAAAAACCACATGATCATCTTAATAAATGCAAAGAAAGCTTTTCACAAGATCCAACACACATTTATGATTTTTTAAGACCTGCATAAAATGAGGATAGACGGTATAGTCCTCAACATTATAAAGGCCATAGACCATAAATCCACAGTCAACATCATTGTCAATGGTGAAAAATTGAAAGCTTTTCCTCCAAAGTCAGAAAAAAGGCAAGGCTGTCCACTCTCATCACTGCTATTTAGCATCTTACTGGATACAATTAACAGAGGAATTACACAAGAAGAAAAATAAAGGATTCCAAGTCGAAAATGAGGAAGTAAACTATCATTTGCAGGTGACATGATTTTTGTCAAGAAAAATTCTTGTCAAGAAAACAATTAGAACTAATTAATGAATCTAGTAAAGTGGCAGGCTACAAAATCGATGCACAAAAATCTGTTACATTTTTATATGCTAACAACATGCTAGAAGAAAATGCAATCAAGAAAACCACAACATTTAACATGGAAGTAAAAACAATCAAATATCTTTAATATGCTTAACAAAGGAGGTGAAAGACCTGTAAAATGAAAACCACAAGTCCTTCTTAAGAGAAATAGAGGAGGATACAAAGAGATGGAAAGACATCCCTTGCTCATGACTAGGAAGAATCAACATTGTTAAAATGGTCATCCTACCTGTAGCTATATACAGATTTCATGCAATCCCCATTAAAATCCCATGGGATTATTTCAAGGAAATTAAACAAAAAAATCTTTTAAGATTTTGTATGAAACAATAAAAGACCCTGAATACCCAAAGCAATTTTGAGAAAAAAATTACAAATCTGGAGAGATTATGCTCCTCGACATTGAGCTATACTACAAAGTGGTATTGACAAAAACAGTATGGTGCTAGAATAATAACCAAGGCACATATCAGTGGAATAGAACTAAATTACTTACCCACATGCAGTCAGTTAATCTACAACAAAGGAGCCGAAAGCAAACATGGAGAAGAGAAAGTCTCTTCAACAAATGGTATTGGGATACATGGACAGCCACGTGCAAAAGAATGACATTAGACCACTCTCTAACTTCACTCACAAAAATTAATTTAAAATGGACTAGAGAAATGGACATAAGACAAGAAAACATAAAATTTTTGGAAGACAAAATAAAAGAAAGACATTCCATGACATTAGCCTTAGAGAAGTCTTTAGGGACTCAACTCCATCATCAGAAACAAAAACAAAAACTGTGTATAGATACTAAACAGAAACAAAAATAAACAATTATTACTTCATCAAACTAAAAAGCTACTTCACAACAAAGAAAACATCCCCAAAACAAAAAGACAACTTACTAACTGGGAGAAGATATTTGTGTTCCATATTTATGACAAGGGCTTAATATCCAAAATATACAAAGAGCATATAAAACTCAATAACAGAAAAACAGGCAATCCAATCAAAAATGGGAAGAGGAATTGGAAAGATATTTTTCCAAAGAAGATAAACAGTTGGCCAACAGACACATGAAAGAGGTTCCTACTTCTGGCTATTAGGAAAATGCAAATTAAAACAAGACTGAGATATCACCTTACATCTGAGGCATTGGCTATTAACCAAAATACAAAAACAACAAATACGGTGATGATTTAGAGAAACAGGAATGCTTTCATACTGTTGGTGGGAGAGTAAATTAGTTTAAGCCCTATGGAAATTTGTATGGAGAGTCCTAAAAAATTGAGAATGGAAATTCAATACTATCTTGTTATCTCATGTCTAGGTATTTGCCCCCCAAAATACAAAAACACTAATTTACATAGATACATGCACCTCCATGCTTATTGCAGAATTATCTACAATAGCCAAGGATTGGAAAATACCAAAGTGTCCAATGTCAGATGAATGGATAAAGAAGACAAGGTATCTATACACAGTGGAATACTACACAGTCTAAAAAAGATGACAATGTGGCTAGAACTGGAGGAGATTATCCTAAGTGAAATAAATCAGGAGAAAGATTGGATGATCTCACTTATATGTGGAATATAAATAAAGCAATTGAGCAGTCAAAAATCAACCCTTGGACATTAACAATTGAATTGAGGTTAGCAGTGGGGATGGTGGTCAGGTGGGCCAAGGTGGCATGGGCTCCAATGGACAGTGATGAAGGACTGTTGGTAATTTGGTGTTGGGCAAGTTGTGTTGTCATGTATTTGAGGAATAGTAAACCTGCACATATGACATTATATTATTTTGTAAATTAAATTTACCTCAATAAATATTAAATTTTAAGACAGAAAAAATAAGACTAGACAACAACAAAAACAAAAGACAAAAAGAGTTAAGCAGGGTCTGTGAAATCAATAAATGATATAAACATCGTCTGAACTTGATCTGCACTGAAGGACAGAGGGCAAAAATCACCCAATTGACCACTGGACAAAATTTTCCAGAGCAGAAAAAACAAGATACTTTAAATCTGTTTGAATTACATCAGCACAGCAGTCTTAAGAGTTCTGAAAAGAAAAAAATTATTTCTTTTCCTATGTTTTATCTAAAATAATCCCCAAAACTGTGAACAAATTTTAAATTTTATTAATGATATGAGGCCAAAGTACTTAGGGAGAAGTAAACAGGTATCTATAATTTACTTAGAAATACATTAAAAAATAAGAACTGATAGATGAATAAAAGTTAGACAAATAGATATGCGATAAAGAAAGGTAATACAGATAGAAACAAGGTGGTACCTCTAAGAAATTGAAATTCTTTAAATTTTAGTGAACACGTAAGAATTTTCATCACAAGTCACGCCCTGGTGGAGCAGCAGTTAGGTCAATCGCCTCTGAAGGACACAGACCACATATCTTTGGTTCTTGTCCTGGGTCCAGGGAAACAACCAGTGTTAAGAATTAAATGAAAAAGAAAAAAAATAGAGAGAGCTTCTTCCTTCTCTCTCTTCCTGCCTGCTTACATACTACTGCCTTCATTCCTGCCTGTACCTTTCCTAAAAAACAAAACATAAAAAAGATTTTTCATAAAATATTAGAGGGAAAATGAGTTTGTACAAAAGGGGTTTCAAGACCAAATAAGTGCAGAAGATACAAGTTTAATAAAATTTAAGTAGATTTCTTTTCTAACAGGTTGGGGAGTCAGCCAAGAGGCCCAATGAGTGCTTTGGCACCTAGTAATATAAAATAAGCCAAAGGCCAAACATTGCCTTAGTTTGATTGTGCGTGTGGGGGGAGGGTGGGAAGAACCCACAAATGGGAGAAGCCAGGTTATAGAGTCAAAAGCTGTTCAGCTGCGTGATCACAAATTGAATCTTTTAAGCTGTTTCTGCACCTTGATAGGCACATGGGGGTGTGTC
Organism: Solenodon paradoxus; assembly: GCA_004363575.1. Lineage (NCBI taxonomy): Eukaryota > Metazoa > Chordata > Mammalia > Eulipotyphla > Solenodontidae > Solenodon > Solenodon paradoxus. Next base: position 576,258 of record RJWH01000670.1, read on the forward strand.
CCTGTTGTAGTCACATTAGTGAGTGATTACTGATTGGAGTATTCAGATTTGGGGGACTATAGTTGTCCTTTGTTCTTTTTCCAGTTTCAAGAATACCTGATAAAATTACTGAGAGCACAGGTTATTCAATATGCCCACCCCAAAAGATGCTCTCAAACTATGGGTTTGAGAGTGCATTGGGTGATGCCAGGGCTAGGTAAGATTTGCCTGCCAGAGCTTCAGATTTCTGTAGATCAGAGTTCAGAGTTCACACTGTTCCTTGGAAGATCATACAGTGCAGGTATATGGCCTACTGCGAAGAACATAGCCTTCAGTAAGAAAGGGTCTCTCTCTTGCTTGGTGTCTGCCTCCTGCAGTGATGTTCAAAGAACACAATGATAACTTGGGGTGATATACAGTTACATGGTGATCAGAAATGAAGGCATCAAAAGAGATGCATTAACGATCATTACAAAGAGCAGGTTAGTGATTTCAGTGAGAGAAGTAATGGCTTCTAAAGTCAATAGTTTTAACAAAAGAGATTCTAGTTGTTAAAGCCTGGGGACAAGAGGGGGATTCCCCTGCCCTTGCTCCATTTTTCCTGTCTGACTATAAGGGACAATTTAGTAGAGCCTTACTGCTGATATGAATGCTGGATGTGTGTGTGTGTGTGTCCCTGACTTACAGACCCCACCCATCAAAAGTATACTAAAAATGGAGAGAGAACTGAGGAATAGGAAACTTTGTGTTCTCACTGTCTTCCCTTGCCCACAGCAGTCACCACCCAGTGACTACAGTCCCCTGAGCTTCAGCCCAAGCTCATTTCCTTTCTGTCCTGAGCACAGGAGAAATGCTGCTCTAAATCAGAAAAGAATCCAGAACATCTTTCTTCTCTTGGCTGACTTTCCTGCTCTGACCTCCTTTTAGCAGTAGGAAGATTGCCATCAATTGCTCATCATTTTTGTCAAATTTAAAAACAGACTTAGATTTGGACCCCCTTCATTCCCAAGAAGAAAATGGATTTCCCAGGGCCTGAGCAAATTCATTGTTCTTACTGATTTTAATTGATTAAGCCCTGAATATCTTGAGAAATTATCACATTTGATAGCCTAGATCTACAGGAAGCCAAATTGTCACCGTTTTCCAATACTCACCGTGTGTTAAAGTGACTTTTCAGATACCTTCCCATCTAATTTTGGTGGCTCTGGGTTTGAATTCATACTCAGTGAATGTTAATTGTATGTGGGGGAATTGTGTGCTGAATGCATTGACATTTTCTGTCTTGAAGAAAGAACCGTATTCTCCCCAACAACTGGTGCTGTGTGTTGAATGTAATTGGTGCAGAAGATTGCTCAAAAATAAGGCAAAAGTCCCTCTGTCCTCCCTTAGTTGTATCCATGAATATTCTGGAGCGAGAGTCCCAGGGGAGACCTCACTAGGCAGCTACTTGGTCAGAGGGTTCAGAGCGACCCTGTAAGCTCCGGGAAGGGAGATTGAACTCTGAGGAGTCATCTGGTGTCAGTTCATGAACACAAGAATGTGCTCTAGAATCCAGGACCAGTGAGACTTCCAAATAGACATGTGGACACAATTCTGTTTCAAGTCTTTTGCTTTATACATTCATCTCTGGAGCCTGTGGCGAGAAGGAGCTAACAAAATCCTGGAGATCATGAGTCTCACTGAAGTTGTTTTGAACAGGACATTTGTTGGGGAACACACTGTATCCTTACTTCTTGCCCCTGCCAGGGCAGCTCTCAGTCTAAAATCAGTTAGAGGTCAGAAGACTTCCTCAGCCAATAAAGATCCTAATTAATCCACTTCTCATAATACGCCTGTTAATGATTTGACTGTGACTCCTTAAAGCTCAAAGTCATTGAGTTCAGAGAAGCCTTCAAAACAAACATTCGTTTTAACAAAAGACATTGACCATACTTTTTCCAAAATAATTTTATCCTGAATTATCCTAAAACATCAGGAATCATTGATACAGAGACCCAAAGCAAAAACCCCACATGCACCTTTCCATGGTCATAGGCTCTATAGTAAAAAAGGACTGCATAAAAGACTGTTCTCGCTGAAACCTACCAGGCCATATCCAAGTACTCGGCCATTTGAATTTAGAAATGACAGAAAGCCAACCTCTGAGAATTCAAGAAAGGTTTTTATTTGCTCACATTACAATGGGAGGAAGAAAACAATAGGGAAGGCAGTCCTCTTTGGGAAGATAGCGTTTTCTTTTTATAATGTTGGGCTCCACCCTTGTTCCGCCCTCATCTGCTCAGGAAATTATTTTTTGATAAATTTGCATTTTAAATATCCACTCCTGGGCATGATTTTTATTATTAAAATGAAGTGAATGTAAATCCAGAGACAAAGAGCATGTGCTCTAATCTGAATTTCTCCAATTTTGAGGTAGGAGGGAGTTACAGTTAGCAAGGTTATCACAAGTCTTAAGCTGATTGGTCCTGATATTTAATGAGTTGATGAAACTATTAAGTGATATTTTTTGCTGTTACATTGATGATAGCTATTATGGAAAAGAGTGTTTGGGGCTTCCTGGGCAAATATTAAGGGTCCAACCTTGTTGTTACTAGGTTCCCAATCTATCCCTGTCTCAAAACTTTCTCTTCCCTTCTGATAAATAAAGTTAAATGATTCCTGAAACTAGGAAACTTAATAGTTTATTGATTAATTATTAGAATTCAAAAAGTCAGAGAGATGGCTCTGTATAGACTGCCACCATTATGGTGTTCTGTCAGCTTTCTCTAACAAAGATCCTTGAGTAGGGTAATCTGGTTTTGTACTTGTTATAAAAGAAGTTTGTGTCCAGGTCCTTGGCTCTGAAAGATACAAGCAAAGGGGGTGATTTAAAATGTCAATTTTACAAGAGAGTGTTCAGAAAGGTTTCTCTCTAGTCTTCTCTAGCAAATGGGGTGAGACGTACCTGCTTATCTAAATGAGTACACTGTTGTTTCCCACAGAACTACATATTTGTCTTTGACTTCTTGTGCAAGTTTCTCTGGCAGTGAGATGGATTCTAGGATTTTCTTTTTTGTTTTAAGACGAAGGAAATTAGGCAAGAAGTAAGCAGAGAGAAGCATTTTATTTATTTATTTGCTCCCCCTTTCCCAGGCCAAAGCCAGTTCCTTGGGCTGTATGTGGACTATTCTCCAGGCACAGATTTAACCTGTTGGCTCACCAGTAATTTTTTTTTTCTCTGTGTACTTCCTCACATGCTGATAAATACTATAGCAGAAACCAATGTGAACAAGATCAGTCCTTCTATGGGACAACACAGAGCTGGAAGAGGAGCAGATACCAAGTTCCAGTAAATCATGGTAATCATGCATATTTCTGCTTCATTGCTTCCCTGACTTGTCATCCAGGATGACAAATAACTATTTATTTATTTAACTTTATTTATCATTACATTTCATTGTTAGTCAATACTCTATCAACCACTATGCATGCAAATTAAACATTCAGGATGTTAAAGCAGGTATTTTACCAAAGGTAGTAGGATGTAAATAGTTTCAGACTACTTTATGTATACTCAGAAGTTCAAGTACAGGGTGGCTCCAGTCTTGCTTTCTTCTCCAAGAAAATTTGCCTCACGAAATTTGCTAAAGGACACAATGCCTGTAAGCAACAGACTTGGGATTTGAACCTACATCTGAGTCCTCCAAACCATACCCTTGTGGATCCAATATACTTCCTCTATTTTCTCTTGGAGATAATTTCTTTCAATCACACCTCTTGATCCTTTCAATTATCAAACATTTGCCGAGTGCTTAAGGCACAAGTTAAACAGAAAAAAGTGATTAGTTCACTTCCCAGACAGAAGGAAAATCCTTTTAAGCATTAAGTTTCATAGTTGCATCTTTTCTTTCTAAAATAGCAAAAGGTAAGTTGTAATCTTGTTTTTAAGACTTCCTAGTTAAAAAGTATGAATGGACTTCAGGCCAAGACGGTGACCTGGTAGGAGTGAGACTCACATCCTTCCCAAAGAGCAACTAGAAACTCACCTATTTACCAGAAATAAACACTGAAGAAAAGCAGGCAGAGAGACTGTAGAGACACAGCAGCAATGATGACATCAAAGGATAGGTGAAAATGTCTGGGTTCAGAGCTACACTACAGAGTCAGACTAGAGATTCAGGTTGCTGTGGAGGGGGTGGAACTTCGGGAAGAACTGACCCTTCAATAAATCCCAAAATCAGTGGAGAGCCCGCAATGGAACCACCAGGATACAGAGCAGGGAGGAATCTAGGCACAGGGTGGAAGAGAAACCAGTACCCAGGTGGTTTGAACAGGAGGCCTGGTGAGAAAATTATGCTGAGCACCATCAGAACTGGAAGGCAGCTAGGGAAATCACCCATCCTCACTCCCTCCCACCTAATTGCCCTGGAGCCAAAGAACCCAATCCCTCCTGCGGTTGGTCCTAAAGACGCAAGTCTCCCGGAGGGAGAGTTAATCCTAGCCACTATTGCCACCTGGTGGGTGAAGGTGAAACTGCAACCTGATTGCAGATTGTGGGTCGACAGAAAGGTGGTCATTGTGATTGGCAGCTGGGAGGCTGGGGAAAGGTTTTGCATCCCCCACACAAACTCCAACCCTATAGATGGAACTTTCAGGGAACAATGGAGGACCCACATAAGAATTTCAACCAATCCAACCAGTGGTGATGCCACAAAACTCAAGAAATCCCAGTGTCCAAACCAAGACCCAGGTTTACTTATTGTAATTCAGTACCCTACGCAAGGCCATCACTGCAGGAAAACCTAATCCGCAGAAACATAAACAAAATGACAAACAGAGCAAAGACATAGAAATATACACGAAATGATGGATCCAATAAAAAACCCTGGAGAACATCTGAATACAAACAGATGTCTACAAACTATCTGAGGATGAATTTAGGGCAACAGTGATTAACATACTCATGGAATCAAGAAAACAACAGAGGAAGAAAAAGAGAACAACACAAAGAGAGAAGAAATAAGCAATTCAAAGTAGATGTCAAAGAAATAAAGAACACAATAGCTGACCTGAGGAATTCAATAGAGGAACTCAAGAATAGGACGGATGAAGCCTCCAATAGAATCAGTGAGCTAGAAGATAAGGCAGAGAAATGCACTCAAGCAAACCATCAAAAAGATAAAAGAATGCAAAGAAATGAAGACAGCATTCAAGACTCATAGGAAAACATCAAAAGAAACAACATTCACCTTACAGGGGTCCCAGAAAGAGGAGAGAAAAGGAGGCAGAAACTATAATTGCAGAAATAATAGCTGAGAACTTGAAGAATGATGCAAGCCTTCAGACCCAGGAAGCTCAAAGAGTCCCTAATAAAAGAAACCCAACCTAGACACATTGTCATTAAAAAGTCAAAAATACAAGATAAAGAAAAAAGCTTAAAAGCATCCAGAGAAAAATGAGTCACGTATAAAGAAGTCTGCATACAATCGTCAGCAAATTTCTCAATCAAAAGTCTACCGGTCAGGTGGGAATGGCATATATTCAAAAGGCTGAAAGAAAAGGAGTTTCAACCTAGGATACTATACCCGGCGAGATTATCATTCAGAACTGAAGGAATGATAAATTTTTTCCAATAAGGGAAATTTAAGGAATTTATCATCACAAAGCTAGTTTTACAAAAAAAAAAAAAAAAAATACTGAAAGATACTATATAAAGTGTAAAGAAACCCCACTTAAAAACAGGTCTATTAGACCTATTCATTTATGTTCATTAGTGATATTGGTCTGTAATTCTTTTTCTTGGTAATATCCTTGTCAGCTTTTGGTATCAGTGGATGTTGGCCTCATGGAGAGTAGGAGTATTCCCTGTTCTTCAAAATTTTGGAGGAGTTTGAGTAGAACAGAATTCTCTGAAGAATTGCAAAAGCAATATGGTCCTGGACTTTTATTTTTTAGGGAGACTTTTGATTATCTCTTCAATTTCTTTGCTTGTGATAGTTTTGTGGGGCCTACTCAAGATCTTGGCATATACTATATTTTTAAAGATAAGCCTGTGATACAGATTCTATTATCCCCATTTTGTAGATGAGAAAACCAAAGCTAAGAAATCTGCCTAAGGTTATATAGTATATGTGTCAGAGACAAGGTTCAAATTTATCTTTTATGCCCAAATCCTGTGTGCTTAATGTTTTATCATGTTTTGTTTTACTGTTATTGATATTATTTTGTTTGGAAAATATAGTGCTATGCAAATGTTTTTAATTTTACTTTCATCATGCTGAGTTTTTTTTTCCTTTTTTGTTATCTTATCCTTCTTGATAATTCCAGTTTTAAACTCTCCTAAATTAAGGAATTGTGACTGAAGCTTACATTAAGACATTTTGTATATTCTACTTCATTCATTTAAAAATTTTCTTTAGAAATATTCATTATATTATATTCTCCTGAGTTTCTTTTGAAATAAATATTTAATGTGACAAATTACGTTTTTTTCTTGGCCTAAAAAAAAAAAAAGAAAAACAAACAAAAAAAGGAGTGATAATGGAAACTAGAACTCTGGTGGTTGCTGTGGTGTTGTGACTTGAATATCCTAAGAAGCATATAGCGATGTGAAATAATAAAACACATACATATGGCATATAATATATAAACACATATGTATAATGATAATATAATGAATATCCATATATCTACCATATTGTTCAATTTTACCTGTTCTGAAATGTATTTAAATTTTAAGAAAGCATATAAATAACTTTGAAAAAAAGTATGAATTAGAGCAGTTAGGACAAGCTGTCTCTAGGTTAGATTATTCTAGCAATAACCTAAATGATTTACCTATTCTCAGAAACTATTGAGATAATATTTGAATATGACTTTACTTTTCTAAGCACTACTGTGTCTTAGACTCACTCATTATAGAGAAGTGGGACAAAGCCCAGCCTTAGGTGTGTGTGAGCAAGACTGAACAAGAAATAATTCTACCCAATGTCTTATCTTGAGCCCTAGATAAATGAAAAATTACCATGCCTAAAATGAGATATAAGCAGCAACATTCCCAGCCAGCTGAAACCCACATCCCAGATGTGAGACCCCAAACTGCCTGGGAAAGAGGATACAAGACCTAGTTGTCTGAAAAGATGGAAAGTCTCTCGACACTAACAGTCTCTGCAAGTTAAACTGGAAAAGCATCTTGTTTTCCAGAATCCTGAAACTTCAAGTCCCCAGGAAACTAAAAAATACCCTGTATCCCACCCAGTTGCCACCCCCACCTAGTTTTATGTAAAATCCAATCCCTAACCATCTGATATCAATTCACCTTTAATCTGGTCCCTCTTCTCCCTTGGAGAGTGAATACATCTTTCTATCACTTGCTCACAAAGTTTTCTATTGTTTGCTTACTTGTGAAATCTTTCTAACCCACACTCTGGTCATCTCTACCTTAAATTCATCTTATAGTGTGAAATAAGTATAATATTTTGGTTTTAGTTCTTGCTAGAAATAACAAGGATCAGGCTATCCAAAAGAATATCCAAAAGAATGCTTGCTATTTCTTACTCAAATTGAAAAAAAAAAGTTTCATTCAAGAAGTGAGCAGAAGGCAATTGACTAAATAGAAAATATGATACACTAGGATTTCGACATAAACAAATCAAATATTATGAACTGTGGGCACCTAAATTTTTTTCTTCATGTTCTGAAATTTCTCATAAGCAATTGAAATCATTAACCAATGTCACTGGCAATTATTTCCCAGGCACCAGTTTGGATATGTCACTGTGTTCTTAGAAAGAGGAGGGAGGGGAGGAGGGAGGGGAGGAGGGAGGGAGGAAGGAAGGGATCTCTGGTGTTTGGGTTTCGCTGTAATGCATCCTAGATCCTCTGTATAGTAAAGGTGCTATAAGTCTTACAATTAAGAAACCTAGAAAATGACTTAAGTTCCCAGTGCATACTAATTAGAAGAGATCTGTATGTATCTCCTATATTCTCCAGTCCAAGGTTAATTTACCTCATGTACTTCTGGACATCCTTGTGTGTTGAGCGTTAGGGGTCACTAAAGCAGAATCTAATAGCTTTAGTTGTAGGACATTTGTGTATCTAGCAACTAGGGACACTTTACAGGTAAGTTTATTCACGGTTTCAAATGTGACGATGAAAATTGGGTCAACAAGGGCTTGTGACTTAAGCTTCAATGTGTAAAGAGCATGAAATCATCACTTACATCTTTAAAACAAAAGGTCAGACAAACTGTAAAACAAAATTTCTTGAACCCATCACGGGATTAGGGTAACAGGTCCAAACCGCACCCCCAAATCTGGAGAGACAGCACACCAGTCACAGCAGAGATGTGCTCAGATGGAGCAGAAGCTACCAGAGTCATTAAATTGTAAATATCCTTATGTGGTCACGGTGACAAATGTGTTAGAGGTGGAGAGTGTACACAAGTGTAAGAAACTCCTAGGGGCTACTTTTCCTACTCCAGCCCTTTCCACCCTTCTTCTCTGACTTAAAGAGAGGGGTGACATACCCAAAAGAAGAGAGGTTTGGGAAGGTTTCGGAAATAAGACAAGGGAGGGGGCTGTGTAATACCACACTGGAGAACATCAGATAGAGGCCCACTAAATACTGAGATTTAATAAGATTATGGAACACTTCTCCTATCCTATATTAAAAGGACCTCAGTATGAAAAATAGCGAATTACATTGAAATAGTGAATTACATTTCAAAGAGTGGTTAGACATAGACTCATTCTAAGGGTGACTATTTAGGGAAGCCCAAAGTCAAGATAAGAGACAAAAGCAAGTACATTAAAGGAATTTGAAGTCTCAGCTACCTACAGCTACACTAAGCATTAAATACAGCCCAACTCCTTGACAAATTAACATAAACCCTCACACTAATTGCCTTCTTACCTTAATTCCTATTATCCAATACAACATGACCACCTTTAAAGTAAAAAGTACCAAGTAAGCTGAAGACATGAAGATGCCAATATGAAAACACAAAACATGCATAAAGGTGCACCCAAAAGAATTTAAAGTTAACTATGATTAGTATGTTAAGGATTCTAATGGAAAAAGTAGACTATATGAAAGAAGAAATGGGTAATGATAGCAGAGAATATCAAAAGGAAATACTAGAAATCAAAAACACTGAAACAGAAAAAAGAAATTCCTTTGATGGATCCATATGTCCACAGGAAACTTCCAAGGTGAAATGCATAAAGAAAAAAGAATTTAAAAAACCAGAATGTTTAAGAATGGTGATAAAATTTAGAAAGATGTAACAAATTCATAATGGGAATATCAGAAAGAGAAGAAAAAGAAATTAGAGAACAAATATTTAAAGTAATAATGGCTACAATATATTTCCAAACTTAATGACACCAAACTACACACCTAGGAAGATTAAAAAAAAAAAAAAACCAAACCAAAACAAAAACAAAAAACCCACATTAAAATTAAAAACAACAAAAAACTAAACCCTAGCTTGAAATGCCCCAAAGGAAGGAAAATGATGTAACAATAAGTAGAAAAGCATTTAAAACATGATAGGTACTTAAAATTCAAAGTTATCAATTTACTTTAAATGTGAAAGTTCTAAATATACCAATTAAAATATAGATTATTAAAATATCAGATATCAGAATACATTCCAAATAAGAAGCAACTATATGTTGTCTATAAGAAACCTTCTTAAACATAAAGACCCAGAGTGGTTAAAAATAAAGGTGTGGATAAGATATATCATGGCAATCAAAAGAAAACAGTAGCAGTTATCTTAATTTCAGGTAAAGCAGACTTCATGAGGAAGAGTATCAGGAACAGAGATGGTGTGATAAAGACATCAATTCTCCTGAAGACAGCAAGCTGAATGTGTATGCACTAATAACAGGGGGTTAAAAGAGATGGGGTTCTGGATCACTATGGGGCTGAAGGGACTCTGGGCTGGTCATCACACTCTCTTGGGTGTCAGAGCCTTTCTTTCTGCTCACCTGGAACGCATCCCTACCTGTGTAGTCCACCCCCCATTTTGTTAAACTTTGAAAAGGGATAGTGCCTATTTCATTGATTGCTGTCTTAAAATCTTCAGTAAACCTATACCAAGAATTTTCAAGACACCCTCAAGTCTTTATACTCACCAGCTATGGTATGTTGATAGAATAATAGTTTCTTTAACTAATATTCCTATTGATCAAATGTTACATGTATGCTATTGTGATGAATAAAGCACAAATTCTTGAAAGCATTTCTAAATTCATAGCATGCAATTTATCAATCACTAGATGCTAAACTATGTCACAGTGCCATGCTAGTGCTCAAGAACTAAAAAGGAATTCTTACATATGCAATAAACATCAGTTCTCAAGATGAATCCTCGCTCTGTATTCTAGTCACTAAGAGGAAGTTAGAACCATTAGTACTGAACTTCTTCCACTCCATTGGAATGCTGCTGCCTCATCCACTGTCCAGTCCTCTTCATCTCCTGGAGTCCAGCTCCTGTCTCCCTTTTTTCTCACAACTACCCTCATTGTATGCACTGTTCACCCCATTCTCCACCTCCTCATGGGACTTGGAGTCTGGGTCCTTAGAAGATTGGGATCATTTAATTTTTTTCTCAACTGTACCGTTTCAGCAGACAGGTAAGTATTTCAATGTGCTGAGAAGCAGAATTTCAAGTCAGCAGTTTTGGTTTGTTCCAAATAGTTTTCTAACTAAAGGGTAAAACATATAAAGAATATAAATATCAGGGAATTATGTGCCATTATCTAATTAATTTAAAAGCTGATTTTTCCGTATGAAGATGGTAAATTAAGGCTTGGGTGGTGTTGGTGGTATTTTATGTAACATTTAGAAAGTCACATAAAATTGACTCAGTTTAGGTATTTTCTTTGGATGCAAATAAAACAAATTAGGCAATTGGCAAAATTACTCTCACTCTTCATGGTCTGGATTTGCTATTACTCAGCTTATAGTGAGTCACCCTACTTAGCATCAGAGGCACAGATTTCTCATTGCAGATTCTTACAAACTTGGATTTCGTTACATTTTCATTATATAGCAGTTGCAAGTCATTGAGAAAATTATTTACCATATCTCAGTCACCTTGTGGTTATGTGAGGGTTAACAAGATAATACATATAAATTCCTAACTTGGCTGAGAACAAAATAAAGCAGATCTGACTAAGACTTTGGCTCACCAAACTAAAAGACAAACATATGTCTTCACTCAGGCAGGTTTATCAAGTGTATTGCCATTCTCCAGAATACACTTCTCTTGTCCTTCCTGGGATCTGCAAACTAGAGGGCCACAAGCTAAGTCAGTTCACGATGCAGTCAGGCAGGAAGAGTATTCACTGGTGGATTTCTCGGTTCATACATGGTATGTAAACTTCTAATAATGATCTTTTTATACAAATCTTGACTTAGAAACAATCCTATTCTTAGCCTCTGCCAATAATCTATTTTTTTATTTTTGAGGCTCCTTTCCTTGTCATGAGTAGTACCTGACCAAGTCAAAGTAAGTCAAATGTAACAATGATATGCAAACCTACTCTGGAATTTTGCTCTATTTGCCTTGAGGACATCACATTTTCTGGGACACTAGTCCACTCCACACAAGAAATTTTACTAGTTTTATATATGTAAACTCTCTAGACATGTTCTTTAATGAAAAAAAGAAAAAAAAACCCTCCACTGTTAACATCCTTTCTTTACCACATCAGGAATGTTTTTTTTTCTTTCTGAAGAGTTATTTTTCATTACCACGGATTCACGAAGTACTATTACTTTGCATTTCAGATGCACTTTTACTTTCTATCTAAACTGGAAAAGTGATATTACTTTCCATTAAATGGGGAACATTTCAGTCAGGGATTTGAGAACTAGAAAATTCAAAACTGTTGGTAAACAGTGGTTGTATTGTGTGTGAGCGTACCTGTTTCTTACCATGTCTTCCTCTACAATGTTTTGGGTTAAAGGATTTTTGGACAAGAAAAAAAAGCAGTATCGTTCTACTCCCCAATGGACTTTATGAAAACTTGTGATAGATCAATATGACTCCAAAAGGAGACACTGTTGAAGAATGAGGCTGGGTCTCTAGGAATTACATGAGATGGCACATGTGTTTACGCTACAGTCTCAAGATCACTAGCATCCTGCCATGTAATGCTGAAAATATCACTGCTTTCTGGATATTTGGACATGTTTTATGGCTGGCTCAGTAATAAACATACAAGAGCTGTTTGAAAAAATAATAGTACACTCACTCTGTAGAAGATTACTGAACATTACAGCACATTTGAAAGAATCTCAAGGAAAAAGAAACCTGACTGAAGGCCCCATAGCTCAAACTCACTGGAGAAATTGTAAATCTCAGTTCTTATCTCATTTTAATGACTTCTCTGACGGATTTTGTGAAGAATGAGAACACATTAGAAATAACAGTTACTTTAAATATCAGGTTTTATTAAAAAGTGCACTTTGATTAATTTATGATCTAGGTAAGCTGTTAAGATATCAGTATACTCTGGAATAATAACTTTACAAAGATCTAAAATAAAGAAAAATTTAAAAGCCTTTTTATTTCCTTCACCATTATTATTTTACAATACAAATGTCACCTTGTGAATACACAAAAAAACCCTAGGGAAGATAATTCTGTGGCACATAAAATACAGAGTGGATATATATACTTCTTCATTCTTAAAAAACTATTTTGTTCTCCACATTTGGCAAGTATAGAATAGAATACTTCCCCAAACATACTTATGTTAGGAGCAAAACTTACGAGTTACATGCAGTTTCTGCACAAATATATTTTAAAGAAATAGATCTTTTTTTGTTGTTCATCAATAAAACTGTTGTGAGATTATGGATAACTAATTTATAGCTTTCAAGTTTTAAGTGATCATTTTCAAAACTCTCTTAAAAAAGGTATTCATGGCTGTTTTCACCGTAGTTAAAATCGAACTATCAAAGAGGTGATGAAGTAATTTAAGTGTGGTTCATGTCATCGCTACCTGCTCACAATATGGGAACAGGTTCTGACTTTCTAATATCCCCTATTCTTTAATTCATAGCAATTTAAAAACCATAAGCAATCATCTGATTTAATAGCTATAAATGCAAAATTTAGTAGTGTATACATATATTTATATTTTCATGGAATACTTTGTTTTAAATAAAAACATTTAAGATTGCCTACTGACCATACAATCAAGACAAGAAAGGCACTAGAAACATAGACAAATTTCTCTCCCAAGAAGCATTTTTAAATTTTCTCTCCTTCTCTGGTATGTAAAATTCTTTAAATTTGGTTTTCATAACATCATTTTGAAAAATAAGGTTAGGAAATACTTAGAAAATCACTTTATAACAGAATCTTTTTTTTTGTACTTTTTAACACAGTTTCTGCTGATTTTTACAAAACCCAAATTTATCAAACCTCTCCGTGTCTGTCACTTTTATTTGAGTATCAGTGCACCAGGTAGAGAGATTTCAGAATCAAATCCCATTCAGATACTTAGAAACCTTCATAAAGATATTGGCTAGAAAATGGCTTAAAGCCCAATCTTTGGGGCAAGAGATATGAAAAGTATGTTTTCCCAAGAAAATAATACGCTTTATTTCCAGATGTGACTGGAAAGACTAGAACTTATAATATAAAAGCTTACATTTATGCTGTTGCATCATATACAAAGGAACATGGTGGTTGCAGGTTATGTAAATCCCAAACTTAGGAACAGAAAATGTGTAAGTTTAAATTTTCTTTATTGTTGTCCAATGTAGGTCCTTTGGAGAGAAAAAAAGATCACAGTGCTGACCAGGTAACTCAATAGGTTAAGTCAAGGTAACTGTTGAAATAGAATAGGATTAGGGAGGTGTTTGTTTTATGGCATCTTCTCACATGGAGTTCTTAGCACTTTGGACAGTTCCTCTTCCCCATTCTGTACAGCTGTTACGTGTCACTCACCAATCGGCTGTACTTAACTTGTCTACCAAGGGCGACTACTGGCCAGGGAAAGGGCCAATGGTAAGAACGAGGTACAATTCCTTGGACATTCTTTTCAAAGTACTGAAATGGCCTGTACCACCACACTCTGGCCAAGAGGTTCATCTGGGAAGCTTCTTTTAGCACCTTAAAGATAACAGAGGAAAAACCAAGTCAGAAAGAACAAAGAATTGTTCCCATCCCACATGGAAAATGCACAATTTTCTCATCATCTTTTACTTGAAGTTCAAGCATTTTCCATGTTAAAGCTCACAAAGGGTGCACCTCTGTGTTCAGCTGTTAAGGTGTAGCCCAAGGACTTGGTTTTGACACCTGGGGTGAGGGAAAGGAAAAGAAAATTCACAAAGAACCCCAGGCCAGACCCATCTCCACCCACACATCCCAGTTTCACTCACACCAGCATTCTATACTTTGCACTCATCTGTGAACTGGGCCACATCCTAGCAGAGAACAACTCCAATTCTAGGAGTGCAAGAAAACCTGCAACTTACTCAAGCTCCTGTTTATAAGCAAATAGCTCAATTAGATTTTTTAATTAGTCTCTATGATGAAAAGACACTTGATTAAACATTAGTACTACGCTGGTGAAGGCCAAGGGTGGGGAAGAGGGTAGGAACGCAAATAAAACAATAGGCAGGGCACAGTTTAGAACATTTTTTTCAGGGACAATGAGGGGCAACACTTGTTCTAGAAGGAGGCAGTCTCCTATGTCATGTGAACACATTTCTTGCTCATTTCTTATTCTAAAATGGGTCTTAAAAGAAACAACATAATTTTAGTTGACCACTCCTTAAGAGACACCTGAGCCATCTGTGGATTCTTTACACTTTTCCCCATAAAGCCAGGAATGGCAGGTCAGATCTATAGAAGTTAAAATCAAATGTGAGAAGAACTCACTTGCTGATTGGCCATCGTGTGGTACCACCAGAAGAGTCTTGTGGTGATGTAATATGCCACCACCACGTCCACAGTGTAGTGGTCATGTGCTAAGAGAATACAGAAGATTCCAACCACGCTGAGAAGCCAACAAACCCAGTGGTACCACCAGAGTCGTCGAGGGGAATCTGAAAAAGGAAAAGTAGGCAACAGTCCTATTATTCAAGTAGCACTAAGGATACAAAACCATGCCTCTATTACTACTACTTCTGAATCCAGTTACCTTGCAACTTCCTTTCTGAAAATGGATGGCTTGAGCTAGCAAACCTAGGCCTTTAGTTTATATATAAGCAAGGTTAGAATGGAAGAAACTTATTTAATAAAGTGACTTTAATAGCAATAGTAATTTAAATTCATCTATTTAAATTTAAATTCATCTATTACTTGATTAATATATTTGTGTACAGTTTAAAAAGAAAAATAAAGACAGGTTGATGCATCCTGATCCATTAAAATGAAAAAGCCCAGTGACACTGAATTAAATTTACCTGTAAATAACCTAGGGTTAATGTACTATCCAAAAATCAATACCTTTTGGTCTATAATAGATCCTTATAAATGGACTAAGAAAAACTGATACAACTGCTATTGTGCTTTTCAAACTCTGCAAATCATATACTAATCTGAAAGTCTTTGATATTTCTCTCTCGAATACAAATAAAAGAATCCAAATGCCTGGGGATTCTAATCTAAGTACATTCCCATAGGTAGGGAGGTATTAGATAAACATGTAATAAATACTTGTCTGTGCTCCATGGAGAAATTATCTGTGGAAAGCACTAGCATTTCTTCCAGTGCAGCCTTTCTACTTTGTATGCTCATAGAGGGACTTCACAGGGTCTGACATTTTAGACAACAATGTCTGAATGTGATCTACACTCCTGACCATGAGGGAAGAATGTTCAGGTTTTTATTGGACTTTCAAGGGATCCAAGAATCAATTATCCATTCAACCAATGCTAGGTGCTCAGGACAGGAGCTGCACTAGGTTCTGAGATCAATAAACAAATCTCGCAAAGGGTCTGCTGTGTGAGAGAATCTCTTCCAAGTAGGAGGAGAGATAATAAACAATAATTATAAAAAATAAATAAATTGTACATTATGTCAAAAGATTTTAAATGTTAAGGAAAAATTAAAAAGTCGAACAGCACAAGTGGGATCCAAAGAGAAGGTGAAAGGAGGTTTGCAATTTTAAATGGAGTAAGAGGTAACTTAGTGTATGTACAGGTCTCTACATCCCATTTCCAGGAAAATTTGTATTTGATACCTTAACAATACAAGAGCAATAGGGGCTAACATTCATTCTTCATGCAACTCCTGTAGTGTCCACATATACTATCTTAATTTTCACCTCTCTCTCACCCACAAAGTAGCTATCAGTATCTCACTCTCAAGATGGGAAAATGAAAACTTAAGTAGGTCAAAGGTTTTCCCCAAGGTCACAGAGCTAGTAAGTGACAGCACCAGGACTCAAAATCAGAGTCTGTGACTCAAGTCTTCTGAGTTCCCCTCATATGGAGCAAGACCTTATCTTCAGGAAGGGTAAAGCTTAGTTTATCAACTATTTCAGGTATCATCCCACAAGGGGCAGTAATCTTCCCCCAGGGCAGCTGATACCAGGTCTGTTCCATTCCCAATGTCCTTGCCATGTTTACATGCCAGTACGGGGGCTAGATTATGCCCTAATGTTCTGAATAGACATTGTTAGGATTCACACTATTTGGTCACAAACTAAGTACAAACAGAACACCTACTATCCCCTCATCCTGTCTCTGCACTGAAAAAAATACACCTTCTTCTGTCCTGTATTCCCAATTTTAGTTTAAGACCAAAACTGGGCTTTCACCTTTCAGCCCTACACCTGTCTCCTGAACCCCCACACCAAACCTATTTTCTGCTAATCCTCTTCAGTCACCTCTACTTCCCTCCATCCTCACATCCGACCTAGTAGGTTAGGTCTCTACCTCTCCTCTGGGTTACAGCAGTAACCTCTTGGTCACTAATTGCCCCCGTTCATCCATTCTGCAAGCTCTTGCAAGAGTACCTTTCCCTCGCCAAGGACAAATAAGATAATACCACCCCACTGGCTACAATCTCTCAATGGGTTTGTCTGATGGAAGTTCAGACTCCTTCTCAAAGCTCAAGGCACATGCCAAGAACAGATTCCTACTTCCTAATTAATTTTTCCTTATTACCACTACGCCTAATTCCAACCATACTAACGTTCCAGAGGGTGGCACATTCCCAACACACCTTCAGACTGCAATGTGTGTCCCCACAGCCTGGTTTTACTTATTCCTTTCTTCATAGAACCTGCATGTATTATGCTCATTGAGACAGTATTTCAGTACTGTAAATGAATCATAAATTCTTTATTCATTTCTCTACTTGTAAGAAATACAGTTGTCCTCACTGTTTTACTGTTTGAAACAAACAGTTCCTTTGTTATGTCTATTCATATTCCACTTCCAAGTGAGATAATCTGTATCTTTCTTCTTCTGATTTGTTTCACTCAGCATAATTCCCTCTAGATCCATCCATGTTGACTCAAATGACAGGATTTCATCTCTTTTAAGGGCTGTATAGTATTCCATTGTATATATGCACCACATCTTTTTCCATTCATCTGACATTGGGCAACTAGGTAGTTTCCAGTTCTTAGATATTGGAAACAGGGCTGCAATAGACATGGGGTGCATAAATCTCTATGAATTCACTTTGTATCTTTGAGTAAATACCCAGAAGTGCAATGGCAGGATCATATGTTCTTATTTAGTTTTAACCTTAATTTTATTGAGGGAACACTGTATTACAACATGATGGAAGGCTATTTTAGACTTACATTCTTTGATAAATAAGTAGGTGAGTGTGAGCATAACCGTGTGGCCGCTGTACAGGTAGTCCCCACACATGTTGTGAGAGCCAGTGATGGACAGGCCACCGCCAGCAATGAGCTTCATTATTCTCCGCAGTTGGGCTTCCCAGTCGCCAAAAAGCTGGTAGGAAAAGAAGACAGGATTAGTAGTGCACGTGAAAGTGTGCTATGACTATTATTTATATTCAGAGTTAAGTTTTGTGATAAATATAATAAGAATACAATAATACAAAAAGAAATACATTTGGTCTTTGTCCCTATTCCTGACACAGAGCTTCTACAACCTTTGTAATTTTCTGAGAGATAAATGTTATTTTTTGTTATTCATAACAAACCTATTTCCATCATGGCTGAGATCGTGTTAATAAGGTGACTTTTGGGAAGCCCCTAAGGATGGAGGGAGACCAGGAGAGCCAAATAGGCAGTCAGAGGCTGGAGGTTGACTTAATCTTCAGTGGCCCATGACTTAGTCAGTCATGCCTACATAGTGAAGGCTCTATAAAAACTCAAAAGGTCTGGGTTTGGAGATCTTCTGGGTTGGTGAATGTGGAAATCTGAGGAGTGTTCTACCTGAGAGAGCATGAATGGTCACACCCTTCCCTCATTCCTTGCCCCGTGCATCACTTCCAACTAGTTGTTCTTAAGTTAGAATATTTTATAATAAACTGGTAATCTAATAAATAAAATATTTTTCTGAGTCCTATGAGGGGTTCCAATTTGTAGCTGGTTGATAAGAAGCCCAGGTGAAAATCTGGACTTATGAATAGTTTCTGAAAGGGGATGGAGGGTTCAGTGTGGGTCTGAGGCCTTAACCTGTAGGATCTGATGCTATCTCCAGGTAGACAGTGTTAGAATTGAGTGAAAGAGAGTTGGAGAATTGCTTGGGAAGAGGGGAATCCCCCACCATAATCTAGTCACAGAAATGAGCAATGTGGGTATTGAAAGTAGAGGAGATAGACTAAGTGTTTTTCCTTTACAAGCTTATACTAAGACACAAAATCCCATCATGAACTCTGCTCACTTATTCATTCAGTGCTCCTCGGACAGCCCTTGGAAATAGTATGGGCCTACAGAGGAAGCATGTGGCTTCAAAACGTTCTCTCAATGTTAGCATTTTTTTTAGAACATTTCAAAAGAAGTCTACTCAACTTTATTATTATTATTATTATTATTATTATTATTATTATTATTATTACTATTATTATTATAATATTGATAGAAAAAGACTGACTGATTTACTACCATAACTGCCATTTGGGGGGGAAATATCCAGGAAAAATTTAGAGACATATTTCACATGCTTGCCTTAGAGGAAAACTCTTCTATTAACTTAGTTGAAGCAGTTGGAGGTTGAGGAACAGAAGCCAAAGACATGACTGTTTCCTGGTATGTGATTTTAAGTCAATAAATGGAAATAGGGAACCATGTAGGAATTATCCTCAATCTTTTGAAATTAAGTGGATAGACTGTATTCTTTTCCTTTTAATAACAGTGAAAAAAACTTTATAAATAAATCTACCTGTCTCAGATACTAATCAGGATACTTAGTAATAAATGGCTTGAAGAACTCACTCATACAACTTTTATTTGCTTAGTCAGACAAAATGTGATTGTCTATATTTTATGCTAGTCTGCACTCAAATTCTGGTGAGCCAATTTAATCACCATGATCCCTTTTCAACATTTAACTAATGATAATCCAGGCTTTGGAAAATATGTTTCATTATAATTTCTCTTTAAAAATAGTCATTAAGATTTCTAGTTAAGGATGGCAGGTTGAACACACCAAAGAGACAATACAGATTTCTAAACTCAGTGAGACCACTGTATAACCAGTTCAGTAGAAGAAAATACACAGCAAGATTCAATATCACAGAATTTCAGAAACTAGGGATTAACAAGACTTGAAAATGTCCACAGATTAAAAATCAGCTTCATATGAGGATCAAGAATCAGGTTTTTTCAAAAGCAGTACTAGAAATCAGAAGGCTTTAGAAATATGCCTCTAAATTCTGAGGGAAAAAGACTTCCAACTTAGAATTCTATATCCCGTCATGTTATTGGGCATCAGATAAAGGATACATAAAGGATAAACTAAGGCCTTTTTCATATATACAAGCTTTCAAAATATTTGCCACTTACACACTCCTTTTTTCAGTAAGCTATAGGGTCTAGAAAGTGAGACATCAGATGGGTGAGCCAGAGCTCTGAGGGGCTTAGCGAGATATTTTCAAGGAGACATGATAAACAGAAAGCACAATGCCTCTGCCTGTACTGAGAGGACAATGCTAATGTAGAGGTGAGCAAGGCACACTGAAAACTAATAAAGGAAATGCAAGGCAATTACTAACTCTAGAGAAACAAAATAAGAGTGCAGAAAAGGAAAAAGTAACTATAGGAAGCTACCCGACTTGACTGCAAGGAGCATTTATAAAACTGTAATAATCTAAGCACTGAATATTGAGTTAAATCAAGGACAGGAAACTACACTGGAAAGATAAGAAGCATGAACTCATGTAGTGGGTTGGTGAGGGCAGGAAGGAAGGGAATAAAAAGGCCAGAAACACCTGCAAGCCATTTGGAACAGGGGGCACAAGAATTAAATCCTGGTCTTTCACAACAGGGCATCAATAACAGAGACAGCCTGTATTAGGAATAATAAATAAATACTATAAAGCTTTACAATATTCCAAAGATATAAAATATCATAAATGTTCCAATGTTGCCATGTCACTAAGAGACCTGAAGGTAAACACACACACACCCATAACAATGGTTTAAGATATGAAGGCAAATACCACAAGATTCAGTTAAAGGAGAGTAGGAAAACAGGTGGAAAAAGGGTTAGGGTTAGGTGACTGTTTTTCATAACAAGTCAGGTTAGAATCATTTAAAATAAAACCTGTTTCCATGTATAAATATGATAAAATAAATATATTTTAAAGGAAATGTGCAGGTCGAAATGAATGCGAGTAGGCAGGCAGGAAGGAAAAGAGAAGCATTTTATTTATTCTTATTCAGTTGTACATCTTGGTGGCTCTCCCCAGCCTGTAAATGAACCCAGGGATTCTTGGCCGGCAGCAGTTGATCAAACCACTACTCCACTAAGGTGCTCCGATAAAACATTTTTTAAAGTTTTCGATGAAAAGTTTGGTTTAAGTGTGTTAGAACAATGGATAGAAGGAAAAAAAAAACAAAGACGAAAACAAACAACAACAAAAAATCAATGGATCTTCATTTTATATTATTTTAAAATGTCCTTCCAAAATTCTGTTTTGAAAACTTTTAATCACATTCTGCAGTACAATCACTGCATAATCTGTCCACCCGTTTCAGCAGGAAAATATTTGTGGGGAGATATTATGTACAGCGGAAAAAGGAGAAATTACTAGGTAAGCATGGCACCGAGGAAAAATAACCAAAGTTAATGGTGCACTTCTTCTAAGTGCCTTTAGGATCCCCACTAAGCTTTCTTTCAAAAATACGTTTCCATGTGTCATGCCTGTGCAAGGGGGGGTCTCTAAGTTTTGTATGGAGCAGGATAAGAATCATGGTTATGACTACATAAGCAATTTCAATTATGCTTTAAAAAGGAAACAAAGTACAATACAATTGAGCAGAAGTCAGTTAATATGGTTGTGAAGTATAAAGTACCTATAAATCAAGTAAATAGGATTAATTTAAGAAATTATATTAATCAAAGGACAAACAATATGATCAGCTGGAGTTATAGAATCTAACAAAGACAAAAATTAACATTAACAGAAGCTCATTTTTCTCCAGATCAAATTAGCAAAGCTAAAAAACAAAAGATTGTCAGAAGTGGAACAAGGTCATTGATTTACTCAAGCAGAGATGGGGATGGGAACTGGGAAGGCAGCCCCCTGCAGTGCAGGGAGGAGGCCTCTGGAGCACAAGGCTGGGCTGAAATAAGGTTCTAGTCCCTCTCAATGTATTATACACAGATGTTCATTTACAATGATGCACACTTTAAACCTATAATGTTATGATGCAATGTCCCTTCTATAAAATGAATAAAACAAATCTTAGTTTTTCTATCAATGAACATGTGACCTTAGGCTGCTGAATGGACCATTCTAAACCTCAATTTCCTCTTCTACAGCTTATGGAGAAATATATTAGAATTGGCAATTCTCTGAAAAAATCAACACTAGCAATCTAAATAACCATAGTCTCTGATTCAGTTACATTGTTTTTAGAAGTCAACCTCAAAGACAAAGACTCCAAATATGAAGACAAGCTTGACTGTAACACCATTTATAAAAGCAATAGACTGGAAACAACTTAAATGAAAACTGTTAAATAAATGTTTCCTTACTATTAAAGCCTGGGCCAGGGACATACTGGCAACTAGGAGTGGGTTATAAGTATACTCTTGAGATCTAATGAACCAGAATCTGAGGTGATTTAGATGCAGAGAACTTGAATATAAATACTTAAGAAATTATTGAAAATGAAGTTTTTGTGTAGTAAGCTTATGCATGCATTTTACTATTGAAAGGAAAACATGCATGTTATAATGATAACTAGGTTTTCTAAAAATATGCACAGAAAATGTCTACAATGTATATACTACACGTTAACAGTTTTGCACAGAAACTGGGGAGATTTCTCCCTGTCATCATTCCAAAGGAATTTCAATTTCTATTCTTCAGTTTAGAAAGAGAGAAGATTCTCTTGGAGAGCTGCAATTTTGGAGTTTAGGTTACCTCTGAGTCCAGGAAACAGTTATGAAAGAAAAACAGAAAAAGAAGAAATATCAAGAAACTCATGGCTGGATCTTTTTACTTCTCATTTGTTTCCTTCCCCAATCTGCCACTATTTTTCAGAGTTCTCAAAAAGTTGTTCTGTGTGTTTTGGGGCTGCACTGTGGTTAAGAAGATGGGTAACCTCCCCATCAATGGACATTTAAATGTTCTTATTTGAAAGTGGAGATATTTTGAAAGCTGGTCACACAAACACTTCCTCAGTTGATGCTACACAGCTGTGACAAGAAGGTCTCAGATCTACAAACACTATGTGCACCATGGCCTCCCAGGGTCAGAGAACAATTTGTTTTTGGTAAAAGTAAAGGCAGTTTCTTCAGTTTCCAGTGAGTGGTCAAGAAATTAAGTAAAATTCAGTCAAATCACTTAAGCGAGATGACCAAGTGCAGCAAGCAGCAGAGAGCAGAAGGCAGGGAAGGCTTCTGAATGAGGTCACTCAGGAGGGTTAGAAACATGGAGACTTTGGTTATTCAAAAACAAGCTTCCCCAGTCTTTCTCATGCTGACTAACTCAATACTGTGATCAGTCTGCTCAGTGTCATTCAGTTTGCAGATGGCCTAGGGGGCGGTTGGCTTTTCTTGTAACTCAACCTGGAGAACAGGTCCTCTAGTCCATGTCCCCACCCCTCCCCTGTTAGCAGGAGAGAAGAAAATGAAACTAAAATTCATTACATACTGATGTACCAATCAACAGTTTGTGTGTAACTTCAACAAAGGGGAAAGTGAGTGCTAAAGAATAGAATGGGATGGCACCTTAGTGATGTTTCCTTTTACAGTAGTTCTGAGAAATCAGTCCAGGCTACTACTCAGTGTTGGAACTGAGAACAGGACTGAGTTCTTATACTCTGTGGATGGGTTCTCTCCAAAATCACATGCTACCTATATACACTGCGAGTCCATCACATGCATGCATAAGCCAGGAATGGGATGTATATGCAATAGTTTTTCCTTGAGCAGCCTAAGGAACTTGCAGAGATAATGTCATACTGTCATACCCCATTCTAATCAGTCAGGTGCCTCTCCAAGTATGCATTCATTCGCTCAACTGATCTATCACCAGGTCTAACACTTCCTTGTCTTTTTTCCTAAGAACAATCTTCCTCCAAAAGAGAAAATATGCTATCACTCATGACACATCAAGAAAGTCACTCCTGGTATGCCCTGGTGGCTAAGGGGGTAAGCCTGTGTCTGGGGGCACAATCCATATATAACCTAAGGACCCCAGTTCGAGACCTGGGACCAGGGGAAACAACTAAAAATGAACAACAAAACAAAGTGCTTCTTCCTCCTTTCTCTTTTTCCAGCCTGCTGCTTGCTTTCCTTCCTTTTCTTTTTTTTTCTTAAAGAAAGAAAATCACCCTTGAATACCCAGACCAGAGTTCAGACACACTAAAGGCAATCAGGTACTGGAGAGCAGGAGGGTCAGTGATACCCTGGCATGCAGAGCAGCCTGCAACTAGTAACAGAGGCTACCACTGCATTTTCCCCTTATCTTCAACTTTCCAAAGGACCCAAACCAGCAAAATCATGCCTCTTTCTAAATTTCAACTGGTGTATAGCCCTTCTAATCAATGACAGATACTCAAGAACTAACAGTGTTAGGCTGGCCCAGGGACAAAAGCAGCAGCCGCCATGCCCAGGAAAACGGCAGCCAAGCCCGGGAAAAAGGTGGATGACGTCAGAATAAGGGATGCAACCCCCACACCTGGATTCACAGGGCCAATCCCAATCGCCATATGGGAAGCCCGCGAAATTCCTCTGCCTAAAGAGCCGGTACCCCTTTGTTCTGGGCGCGACTTCCAAGCCTGCGACTTCCCGGCCCTCTGCGGACTTGGGAGTTTCGCCCGGGTGTGCAAACCCCAATAAAGCCCTGACTATTCTGCTTTTTGTCTGATTGAACTTTTTCTCCTCGCGGAGCCCAGAAAAACCTTACAGTTACTTCATTGTTTCACATAGTGAAGCAGTTTGAATCAGATCTAAATGTCTTATCTCTCACCTAATAGTCTTGCCTTTGGGTCCCCAGAAAGAGCCTGCTATTGTGGCATACACCTTCCCAAATAACAAAGACTGGGTGGCCCCAGGTTCACTTTTAATAATTTTATATACATCATTTAAATATAGTTGAATAGCTAAAACAGTTTTTATTCATTAATCCCTAAAGATCTTAGTTTCTGCATTTAATCCCCATTTAAATAAAACTTTCCCATCTATATAAAAGTTATTTTCATGGAAATCTTCTACAAATTGTACTCTTTCTGCCTTCTTAAAATGTTTTCATTTAACTTTAAGTTTCCTTGCTTTACACTGTGCTGTGTTAAAGGATGTGCCAAGGCCTCCAAATGTGCTCCCTTCATTGGATAACAGAGTATATTGAACCCAACCTCAATAATCAAGTTATGCCAATTTGGGGATTGGGGTGGGGTGTTTCTTTTAAGTGAGAATTCAACGCCTAGTAGCCAATAAGTGAAATCTGGATAGTTCTCCTTAAATACACAGCCTTCATAGCTGCTTATCTCTGATCACAAGAGACTTTAAAAAAAAAATTCTCCCTCCAGTTTCCATCAATTCCTATGTAAGCCATATTTTTGTTTGGCGGGGGTCTCAAAGTAACTATCAGCAATAAAACACTAAACTCCAGGTAGTTTTCCTATTCCCCAGTTTAAAAAAAAAATCACATTTTTATAACATCCAGTAAAGAGATTTATCAAAGGCTTAATAAAATCTTAAAAGTCAGCTATGGATTTCCATTCATCTGTATTCTTGTCACATTAAAGAAACTCAGTATTTCAATCAGGCAAGATTTTCCTTTAACAAAATTACATTTGCTTTAAGTTTTGAGAGATCCTTTAGCCTACCTGGTCATGAAGTGAAACTTGAAACACAGGTGGCAAAGAAGAGGTACATATAATTTGGGACCACTCCTCCTCCTTCCCTTTGTCCCACAGAGTCTACTTTCTGTATGACTGGGGAGCTGTTTTTCTAAGAGACAGATGTGATCATCCAACTCCCTGCTAAAACCTTTCCTGGCTCCCTGTGGTCAAACTCCCTTGACAAAGCCCTAACTCTTTAGGAGAGTGTCAAGACCCCGTAAAATCTGCCCACAATTTGCCTATCTGATTTCCTCTCTGGTCACTTGGATCACATGCCCAGGAACATCTAACTTTACCTGTTCACCCAGACGTGTTCCCCCTTTCACACCCTTTCTTTTTTCTCTACCTGGCAAAGGCTTCCTCTGTTCAATTCTACTTGACAAACTCCTACTCATTCCTTGAGACTGGGCTCAGACTGCACCACCTCAGAGTAGTCAACTCTGCCAGCGACTAGTCTGCCACCTTCTTCCTGCGTTTCCATGGCAACTGAGCAGCATACACCTACTATAGGAGGGACTGAGGAGTCAAATATCTGTTGGGTTACCTTTCTGTCAGAGCTTCTGGATGTCCATTTGTGAGAGAAGGGGGCTCTTATCTTAAGTATTTGCATATTCTCAAAATTTACCCTACACTGAACAGGTTCTCTAGAAATGTGTGTTCAAGAAATAAGCAACCTGTCGATCAAAAAAAAAAGTCCTATCTAAAATCTGCTGGCCTCCCAATCTGGGAATGTGAGTCTTCCTGGTTTCTCTTCCCTGAAATAAGAAAATCGGGTAAAAAGCTTAAGGCTTATAATATGTAAAAATATATTGATCAAATGCTAATTAAAAGGAAACAAGAATAACTGTACAGAAAGCATTATCAGAGATTCATGTAAGGAAAATTCGCATAAACGAAGGGGCAATAATTATTTTGAATCATTAGAATGGGCCATGAATGATTGTAAAAATTTTCTTCCTTTTGTGTTTTTCCAATGTGTAGAATGAATGTGGAGTTTCTTTTAAAATGGGGAAAAAATTTTGAGGAAGAGAAAGAAATACTTTTTCTTTTATATTTTCCTAAAATACTTTTAGGAAAGTGAAGAGACTTGGGATGGGAAGGGTTATGAGAGATTATATGCCTAAAATATAGGGAAAAAATGAGAATGAATGAAAAGGAAAATTATACTGACAATAAGAAAATGAGAGTCAGCAGAATATTAGGTAAAATCAGGCATCAACATATTTAACTTCACTCAGTTCAACAAGATGATATGAAGCTGTTCTGGTACTAGAACCGAAGCCATTTAAGTGCTGGTAAGGTTAGTAGGCACTCAATTTAGAAGATTAAAATTTGCCAGCATGGTAGGCTTCATGAAACACCTGAGAATATAAGGAAAAACTAAAAGTGGTTATAAAATGTAAAAAGCAATGAGTCTTTGGTATTGTGATACTGAATTCATATCAGAAAAGAGACCCCTGAGGTTCATGATTAAAACATCATGGCTCAGAAGTAAATTAAAGGAGGTGCTTTGATTTAAGAGCCTTCAACACTTCAGAAAAGCTGAGACAGGTAGAAGAGAATATGTCTTTATGTCACCTTACTTGTACTTTATTATTCTACTAAGTAACTGGTCTCAGTTGCCAGCCAAACACAGTCCTCACCATCCAACAGTGGGCTATGTTTAAGTGTGCTGGGGGTAAATAAAAGACATGCTTTTCAAGTTCAAGAAAATCACTTCACTAAAAACATCTTGTCAGATTAATGCATTAGTCAGTTAAGCAGAGGTATCTTCTGCTATCTACAAGTAGAAGTTCCTACTTGGAATGATTTGATAGGTTATTCGTGGGGTCTTGGGGTGCTACTTTCTATCATTTATATGGAAAAGTTTTTGAGTTTTTTCAGACCCCCCCCCACCCAATCTACCAAATTGTACTGAATAGGAAGGTCCTACTTTTAGGTGGCAGGGGAAACCTGTACTCTTGCTGGAACATAGTAATTCTCTTCTGAAGAGTTTCAAATCTAAGGTCACCATGGGGAACCAATGTACAGATAAAACAATCCAATATACATCTCATCTCATCTCATTTTAACGTTTAATCATTAGATTAACTCATACAATTGTTAAAATGAGTGTTGTAAATAACATGTTACTTTTTCTTTTCTACCACCATTACTGTCTGTAAATCTGGGGCCTTGGGAAGGTTTTGTATTTTGTTTTGCTTTTTCTTTTAGAGTTTGTTAGAACAGTTAGAAAAAGAACTTTCCACCGAAAGCTTAGAAACCAAAGAATTATCAAAAGTTTAGTGACATTAAGAAGCAAAAATCTGAATCCTAAGCAGTTGTGTGAAGATGACGAGATTATCTTTGGTTTGCGCCACAAGCTTCTTGGAGAGGAGCTATGATGAGATTAATATGAGCTAATCAAGGTATAGAAAATTTGGTAGTTTCCAACTTAGGCCCTGCAAATGCATACATAGGAAGTACTTCCTAAAAATTCCTAATCTAGGAACTGAACACACCTACTTCCCATTCTATACCCCCCAGCGGTTTATCATTGTTGCAGTATCACTTAATGGGAGACACTCTTTTCTCCCTCACTTAATAATTTCCACAATTATTCTCTAAACTACCACATTTTGTGAAGAGTACACTGCTATCAAATGAATGAACAACGGGAACAATAGTCATCACTATATAATGCATACTTGTTGGAACTTTTTTCGCAGAAGCCAAGAAATTTTGAATACTGGCATTAAGGGAAAAATTAACTATACTAATTATGGGGTTTAATATGATGGCAAAATGAAAGATAAGTTCTCTCAACTATGTGAAACGGAAAATCATATTCTCAAGCACATCTCTCTTTCCTTGCATTTTAATGATGACTGATAACAATAAGAATATCCACCAATGCTACGTCTTAAGTGTAATCTTGAATGAGAGGATATCCAATTCTGAAAGCACAGTACTTTCATGCATTGTTTCAGCCTTTTCATCCATACTCACAGTCTTATCATTTAGAATATGATGAATCACAAATATTTAATTTAATTTCTAGTTCTGATTTCCTCTACAACACTAGGCCTATGCTGCTAACTGTCCCAGAATATCTCACAAGTACCTCAATTTCTGTTTGATAACCTAAAGTCATCAGCTCCCTTTTCTTCCTCTTTCTCTTATAATTATCCCAAATGATAAACACGATTGCCTTTGAAAACCTTGCCTTCAGGATTCATTCCCTACATCAAATGTAAAAACAAGTAGTATTGACTCAGCCACTCAAATCGGTCTCCTCTTTTACATCTCTAGGCTCAGTGGCTTAGCTTGAGGTCATTATTACAGCAATTTACACATTTATTACATAAGGAACAAGTTTGGACGAGGTGATCTTACAGTGTTCTCCACAAATAAGGAACATAACTATTTGCTTATTCACCTTCCACTCTAGCACCTAAGACAAAATAGGTACTCAATGCCTATTTGTTAAATCAGTTTTCACTGGAAAATAAGAGTGTAGAGGTTGAAGCATGATACAAATTAACCATAAAAAAACAAAAGGCATCTTTAAGACAAAATATGCTATGAATGGCTAAATGCTGACACCAATGTTCAATGCAACAACAGCATTAAAGTTATATGAAAAATTGTCCAAAAATGTTAGATGCATACTAAAGGATGTATCAGTGAAACTATCTGGGATTTGTTCTAAAGTACTTCAAAATGAAAAAGAAAAGATGAAGCAAATGTAGCAAATCTTGATAATTACCGAATCTTGGGGTTGACTGTGTGGAGGCTCCTTAAGACTAGTTTCTCCACTTTGGATATATTTGAAATTTTTCAAAACAAATTATTTTTTCTGAATCCTTTCTTCCAAGAGCCCTGTTCTACAAAAGAAGTAATTCGATTTAATGAGTTTTAACTAAACAATTTGGGTTAAGGTGTGCTAATATTTTACCCCCTCCAACATTCCAATTTCTAGAAGACTGTCCAAAACAATGGCCCTTGTTAAGATTTCCAGTAACACAATAAATGAGTGACATGTCTGTTTTGTATGCACAGTGCCTGTGCCAAGAAAGCCCACAAGTTGTTTTTACTTGTGGGATCTGGGTTGGTATGTTCATGACTCTATCTGATTCTCCAAGTGCCAATGTTAACCAAGTTTACTCTTTTAAGAAGCCGGGTGAAGCTGCAGAGGTCCCAGGAAGAAACAAAGCTAGAATCAGAGTAGTGAGAAAGCTCTGTGCTCCTTGATGTTGGATCTGACTTCAATGTGTACTGTGGCCAGAATACACATCTGTCTAAAGGGGCATGACAAGTTTCTTGATGGAGAAACTTCCCAATGCACAGACTGACATTGTTAAGGAGGCTGAACTAAATTTAGGCACATGTCCTAACCCATTAACTCACTATTGAGAACACATTGCTATCAAGCTAGCCTCCCAGGCAGCGTCTATATCGTTGGAGCCTCAATGGTAATATGATACTTTTTTAACACAGGAGCTGCAGGCACATTTTGAGCTTTTACAGAGAAAGAAGACAAGGGGCTGGCTTCTGTGGAAGGGCTGAAGGAGCAAGATGGAAGCTCCAGGTGCAGGAGGAGGACTGCTGATGGAGACAGGTGGAAAGTTGGGACCATTCATCCTTTGTGACAATTTGTCCAAAGTTAAGAGTTTGTAACAAAAATGGAAAGAGTGAAGTGAGAAATGAGCAACCCCTCTGAGTATATTCAGAAAGAGAAGAGCTTAAACCATCTAAAAATCCACTTTAAAAAACCAAAGTGAATTTTTCAGCCCTCTTTCAAGGGAATATGCCTTCTGGCAGGAACAAAGTACAAAGGGATGAAATGGAAAGGGTATTGGTATTACATCAGCACAGGTATTGACAATGCAAAGAAATAATTCCAAACACATCATGGCATTCCATATTTTCTGTCATCCAAATGAAGGAATCTTAGCCTCTTTGACATTTTATTGCATTAAAGAGTTTAGAGTAAGGAAGCATTTTAAAACTAGGTCTTCTGCTAAGTATTTCATAAAGTTCCAGTGATCTCTCTAGTTGCAACAATTCCAAGGTAAAGGTGAGAGGTAATGAGTGCTACATGAATCTGATGGGAAGGCAGAGACAGTAAGAGGAAGGAAGTGTATTTTGAAGAAAGGCTTGTGTGCTAATGGAGAAGATCAATACAGCAAAATATACTCCAGAGAGCAGTGATCTCCTTGGGTGAGTGGAGGGTGCGAGGAGACAAGAATAGTGTCTCTGGCTCTGCAGTGGTGATGGTCACTGTGGGGATTAACAGAAGGAAAAATATCACTTGAAAAAGAACTTTCTACATAAGAGAGTGAAAAAGCATTTAAAAGTTTTCGGATCTGTGTCAAGGGAACAAATGATATTTTTAAAGTTTGGTAGGAAACTAAAGAGCTACTACATCCACACACAAAGCTTAAGTGCTCCTAGCACACTAACTAGATCAAATATTTCCCCAGCTGGAAGCACTGGAAGGGTTTGACATTTTGAGATGGGTGGGGTCGTCCAATCATATTGCTTAGTAATATTCCCAGGTGAAGGTGAGGGACTTGACCATAATCTAAAGAACTTCTCACCTTAGTCAAAGGACCCTTGTGCAAGATAAGAAACAAACAGAGAGGAAATTACAGTGAGGAATGGTTTACCTTCGGAGAGCAGTTGAAATGCATACCAGGTACTGGGAGTGTGGTTACATACATTGTAATACACCGATACAGGTACAGCGTGCCAACTATGCAGAAAAATCTTCTGCTAATAATAGACCTAGAAAAAAGGGAAAAACAGGGCAAACACTCAGTCATGAAATTCCACAGGTTCATTTAAGTTTTCAATGACCCAACAAAACAAACCCCAAGACTATGTGGGAACTTAAAATCAGACTGTTGTAATGATAGTTATAGAAAATTAAGGAGAGGATTTTGAAAATGAGACTGTAGTATCTGGTTGCTTTTTGTTTAATATTAACTGACCAAAAGAGTTTAAAATGCTCTATATTGCTATCCACCAGGCTTTGGAAGGTCTTAGACATAAATTGACACAATTGATATACAAGTGGGAACTATTCTGATTGGTCAGAGCTGACTCAGCACCTATGTTGAAGCATTTACAGTGTCTTTTCTCTCTAAAACGGAAGACGTTCAGAAAATGAGAATGAAATTGAAATGAGAATCCAAAATTTTTCTGATATTTAATGCATCAGACATTAAATAAGTTTACTTGTACAGCCCAGAAATTGATTCTCTTAGCTGATCTCCAAGGAAGCATGATGCCAAGGCAAGAACCTGTTGGAATGACATCCTTTAACTCCCATCTCTATCTCCGCTTTCTATGTGGTCTTGGGATAAGCTACTGATATTTCTGAGTCTCTTTCCTAATCTGTAAACCAGGAGTAACAATATTAAAAATAAAGCATGGAAAATACCTGCTATACATGCACAACGGTGGTCAGCAAATATGTTATGTGGATGAATAAACAAGAATTAGAAATAGAAATACTTTCCATTTCAAGTTGATTAGTGGTTCTAATGAAACTATGTGATATATACATGTGACCTGTATATTGAACTTGATAACTTCCTGTATCAGATTCCACACAGGTTTGTTTTAACTGGATTGAGTTGTACAGACTCAAGTGTATCCTTGGGAAAGAGTATACTTCCTTCTGTACTCTTCTATTGTTTGATCACAGAATAACAGTCCTGTGAGTCTCCTCTTTTTCCACCTTGAAGAGTTCAAGTTTTCCCTTACTTTGTGGCAATGTGAATTATATATTAAAAGAAGAAAAAAAAGAAACAATGGACAGTCTTATTTTTGAAAACACTGAACATTCAACTGATCTGTAATGGTATAGTATAGCTCTATTTTTATGCATGATGGACATTCCTATCGAAGTATAGTAGATGGAGCAGAGAACTTCTATCCTATTTTTATTTTAAGAAGAGTAACAAAATGACAGCCATTGTGTACTTAAATATCAAATAAAAATATTCCATGCAATTTTATTAGTATATTATTCATAACTGCACAGCTCATATAGTTACAAAGGTTGTATGGGTAGAGTCTAAGTGTTTTGTCCCTTGTCTAGATATCAGAAACTGGGTCAGAATTCCTTCCATGGAGGCTGTCATATTTTCTCATATAAAAGCCTGTCTACCATCTCCAAGGATAAGAATTTATTCAGTATAAAGCTGTCTTGTAAATGTGTGTGCCTCTAATTTCTAGTATGATGAAAGGCACTATATAATTAAATAACATAAAAGGGGGCAAAACTAACAGATACTCCTAATCTCTGAATGTCTTAATACTTAAGACATCAAAGAGGATTTTATATTGTAATATACAACGGTCATCTTTCTTAAAAGAAAATACCCTCTTTGGCTATCCTACTCAAAGAAATTATTTACAATCTTATCTGAACTATACAAAAAAAATCTAAGAACATTTCTAGATCTTTTAATATCTTTAAAGGAAAAAAAAAACAAATAAAATGAATGCCACCATTCAATTTTGGTAAAGATTATTATCTTAAAAACACTTTGCCTGATTGCTTCATTGTACAAAACACACACACACACACACACACACACACACACACATCACCCTATTTTAAACTTGAGTTACATATGAGAAGTGGTAGAAGTGGTAAAAATATCTCAAGATTATCAGAGAATGAGGCATATGGAATAACAATAAAGGATGAGAAAAAAAAAATCTTCTCACAAAAAATAAAAAAGTAACAACATTAAAGATTAAGTCACATTTACTCCTTGACTTGAAGTAAATGATTTTTTCCACATGATTATCAGTATTACCAAGGTGATAAGTTGGAAGTGACTATTTATAAGAATCTTCTGAACTATGGTATTTACTCAATCTTTTTGAAATCAGAATTAGAATATTTTCAGTGTATAATGTAAACTAGAGTCTCCAACTATAAACTTTTAGAGAACAACATACCAATGTTTCAAAGAATTGCATGAACTTCAGGTATTGCTCCCTTAGTCAAAGAATGTCACATATTAGAATTCTTATTCAGAGGTTTAAAAGTTCAAAATGTGTTTTTAAAAAGGGTTTAGGTAGTTAAAAATCTAACAAGGCAATAAAAAAGTCAAAGAAGAAAGGTTAATGAGCTATTACTAGAGACTAAGCGTAAGCCAAGATGCGCATTACAATGATGAAAGCCACTCTGGTGTCCTCTCATCGCTCCTTTCATTGCAAAGAGGCCTGTTTTCCATCTGCTCACAGTTTACCAGGACCATCATCACACAGACTCTCATTTTTTTGGTCACAGTTATCTATTCTTTTTCCAAGGGTTGAAGAAATGGGCTGATTACTATTCTTCCAGAGGGAAAAGAAAAACATACTTGTCAATTTGACTTGAAGGAAACATGAATGAAAGTGTTAATATTTCACAGATAATTGTTAAGACTTGCTAGACTATCGTGCCATGTCCAGGACAGGTGGCTTTATTAAATATTTGCTTTTTGGTTCTTTTTTTGGTTTGTTTTTTATTTATTGCTTTTTAAAGGAAAATTTGCAGGCAGGAATGAAAATGAGCAGGCAGGGAGGAATAGAGAGGAGGAAGAAGCATCTTTAATGTATTTTTATTTAGTTGTTCACACTGGTTGTTTCCCCACTGGACCTGGGTTTCAAGCCTGGGAGTATGTGGCCTATGCTCCTTTGGAGGCGATGGGCCTAAACTCTGCTCCCTCAGGGCACGCCTATTAAACATTCTGACATCTAATTACAAAGGGAAAAGTGCTCAGACCCAGATTAACTACTATCAAAATTAGGTTTTAAATAGCAGTATTATATGGTTTTCAGCAATTGGTACAATGGTCTAGAATTCTAGAGGATAAGCTGAACATAGTGGAAAGCAAAATTAAACACTGGAAAGTTTTTCTGCTCTCCACAGTAGTCTCTTTAGTTAAGTCACAGTCAGAAGAGATACAATTTTTTCAGGGCTCAGACCTTGTCTGCAACCTCTTGATGGAAATCAGTGGCTTTTAGAAACAAGTCCTGAAATACAGTAGTGCAAGTAAGTAACAACCCAAAACTAGGGGGCAGCAAGCAAGGGGTGAGAGCACATGGAATAAAAGAGGGAGCCCCATCTCTGGATCAAGAATCAAGGCCAGTATATGATTCAGATCCCTGAACGAATTTTCCAGTATATGCTACATGGACACGGCGTCACTGAGCTATCTTCACACAGGCTACTTTAACAAAGGCTCAGTTGGTGACCTCCACCATCTGAATCAATTTCCTTGGAAATTAGCTTCCTCACCAGCAAAAGGATATGTCTCTCTTATGAATCAGAGAAATGCTATTGAGGTATTTCTCCAAGCTGTTATTAACAGTAGCTATGATTTTGCCAAACTTCTCCCATACACCTGACTCTGTGCCATTTAGTTCTTAAAACAATGCAAGACTATGACTCTTGATTTTACAGATGGGGAAAGTAGCTCAGAGTTTAAATTGAAGTATAACACACAAGACAAAAAGATTCAAACTGTGTAAAACCCAATTTTGAGAGCGTACTGCTGTACACACAATATTTAGGTTTATTTTAAAATCTACTTAACTCAATTATTTCACTTAGTATTTTATCATATTCCATATTCACCCAAAACTCTACAAAATAAGCATTTTGATAACTATATTAAATGTTAAAGCCCTGAAAAAAAGTTCATCCTTTTAGATATCCAACACTAAACATACCAATTTTTCATGACAGCTTGCAGTCTTTTGTTTGCTTACAGCCCTCCAATGTCAACTAGTTGTTCTGAAATGTCATCCACTTCTCAAAGTTCTAATTCCCTATACTTCCACAATGACTTTTTTATCTATAGTCTTACATACCACCCTTGCCTCCAAAAATCCAATCTACAAAGCAGCTAGAATCATCTTTGAGAATATGTCCTTAAAATTCTCCAGTGTTGCCAAATATATTTTGAAAAAAATAGTGAAACTTAAATTCTTTACAAGCCTATGAGGTCTTAGATGATTTGGCTTTCCTCTCTCCAACCTCACCTCTCACTACTGTCCTAATCATTTTCTAGACTCCAGCTTCAGAATCCAGAGAGTGATGGTCTTCTGAAGACACCATGCAAAGTCTATCTGCCTCAGGCAAGGTCTTGTGCTAGTCAGTCCCTCCATCTGGATCCTATAATACTGCTTGTCATCAGGGTTCAGAGAAACCACCAACTCTAAAAAATGCACTGGTACTCTCTATTTCATCCTTGTCTTTTAATCTCTCCATTGTCTCCCCACCTCCCTATTCATACACACATTCTGTTGAAGCGAATTCCAAAGAGTTTCTTAAATCTATTTTCCTTTTTTAATTCCTTGCTACTAGGTCTTGGATTCCTTGGATCATGACAACTCAGCACCACTTAATTTAAGCTCAAACTCCCTGACTCTTCACCAACACCCAAGCTACCTTACCTGTCTGACCTGATAGATTCGAATCCCATTGCCTTGAGCCAAGTCCCCACTCATTGTTTCCCAAAAGTCTGTTTCAGTCTTTTTCTCTGAAAATCTCTTTCCCTGGCCTCTTCCATTATCTTGTCTGCTATAATCTATCCACTTACCCTTAACATCTCCTCTGCACTGAAGTCTTCCAAATGTCCCCAATGCAAAGAACCCATTTTATCCTCTAAACCACTTCAGAGCTTTATTTCTATTTCACATTATTAATAATAGAGAGACTGGCATCACCATTACCAACAGAGGGTCTCATCCCTTCTATTCAAGGAAGCTCTTAAATTTGTACCTTATTCTTTAGTCCTGATGACACCATGTGGTTGTGTGCTTTAGAGTCACTTATCCCTAACACTCCTTTCTTGCATCTTTATTCTGTAAACATTTGCCATTTAGACTCTTTCATGTGGCTCCAGAATTAATCTACCCCGATGCTCTCAAATTCTTTACCATGCACTTGTATTTTAACCCACAACAACTGCTAACACTGTTACATTCACTAACTAGACCAATTAACCCTAGAGATCAGGAGTTGAATTCTGCCAGCTTTTCCTTCCCTCCCTGTCACCTCATTGTCCTGCAGGGCTTTCTACCCTTTCTACACAGGCATCAGAATAGCAGGGAGCATGAAAACCCAGAGCTTAAGTCAGTATTTTGGAGAAAGTTGGTTTATAAACAAATGAAAGGTAATGAAAAAGTGCTGTAGGACAAAGAGAAAAGTAAAAATTCATGCTCTCCTGGGAGATCTACATGTCATTTACAATTTCCTGGTACCACATATGACAATGGTAGCTTATGAGTGAGAGGTGTGTGTACCAGTTCAGGAAAGTCTCTAGACGCATAATGCCTTTTTGCCTTTTAAAATCCAACTCAAAGTGCATCTCCAAATTATTCGCTGTTTTAACCACCTTCCTGTTTAGCAGACATTATTTTCCCATTTTATAGAAGGAAACAAGTGTGGCATAAAGAGTTCAATTACTATAAGTTATTGCAAATATAAACATCATATATGCAGATAAAACTCAATGTTTATATATACACATAGCTTTCATCATTCCTTTCCTCCATCAAATCTTACTCACCCTGAATCACATGCTTAGAGACTTGCTCAGTCACAGTTAGGATCTAACTGTGAACCAAATATTTGCTCTTGGGCTAATGGATTACCTTTAAAAGCAACACACACTCATTTTAATAGGAGGTTTCTAAAACATCTTAAGAACACCAGCAGTGCTAACATTTACTGAATTATAGGCACAGTAATTAGAAATGCTATTATTTATGTATTCACATAACAAATATGTGTGTGTGTTAGGCGTTATTCTGGGGATACACCAAGGAACAGAACAAACAAAAAACCTGCCTTGTGGTGCGTATATTCTAGTAGAGGAGGCCGGCAATAAACAAGATAAGTAGAATATAGAGCACATTAGAAAGTACTAAAAGGTAAAATTAAGCAAAAGAGGTATTGGGAGAGCAAAGGTTATCATGTGGGCAACTTGATCAGAGAGGGTAGGGTGCCCCTGTGTATACTTATGGGGTTAATGAGGAAATATGCGGGAGAAGACTTCAAACAGAGGCCAGCAAGGAGGTCAGGGCGGGAGACATGAGGACATGAGGTCTAGGAGGAAGAATGTCCTTGGTTGCCATGAGGGCTTTGGCCTTAAAGCTGTATAAGTGGGAGAAGAGTGAAATAAGTAGTGTACTCTTACAGTACACTGTCTGCCCAGCTCATCAGTGACTTAAAGGAAGCAAGAAAGGAAGCAGAGTCAAGCAGAAAGTTCCTGCAACAACCCAGGTAAAAGATGACTGTGGTGAAATCTAGGGCAGCCCTAGAGGTGCCTAGAAGTTGTAGGATTAATAGATCAGTTATGGGAAGCAAATATCAAACATAAAACCTAGAGATCTGGATTGAAAATGGCGAAGGACAGATGCTGTTTCCTAAAATGGTGTTGGGGAAGAAACGGGTTTGGGAAGCAGGAGGAAGCCAAGGACTCAGCCCAGTGTTTCCTACACAGTATTTCACCTCATCTGTGCAGCAATCACACAACACTGAGAGAGACACTCCCATTTTGTACTTGAGATAACAAATTCACTCAGCTGGTGGCTATATGATCATCTTAAACTAGTAAGGTTTACAGCATAATTAATGCTTAACACCACTGTCACAATACCAGCAGGCTGACAGGGGATAGATGTAGTGATTCTAAATCAGATCGACATCCTTGATGATTTTTTAAATGAGGAAAAGGGGACATCCTTGGGAAAGCTATTAAAGAGAAGACAAAGTTGATATTATTAAAAAGTATACACACATACACACATACAGACAGACTGTACATTTAAAAGCACAAAGAAAATCAGCAAAAGGGATATGAACCCAGATGTTAGCATTATTTATCTCAGATAACATAAGCAACTCTTTTCCTTTTTATCTTTATCTTCTAATCTGCCCATAAGGAAGATGGATTACTTAATTTTCTTTAGTGTTATAAAAATTACACGTAACTACTTTAATTGCACTTATGTATTGTTTTAGCTCTCCCTTCTAACTCTTGATTAAAATTTCTCTTATAAAACCTAAATTGCTGAGATTATTGAATTTAGAGAGCTAGACAGTGTGCATCTAGTTTCCTTCAATTGCTAGGGCTTAGGCTTTAGACTTGAGATCTAAAAGCTAGAAAAGGTGACAGTAGATAAGATTACCTGTCAACGAACATGGGAACGAGAAATCAGGTACGGCCTGGGACAGAATCCTTCACCCAGTTTCTAGAGTGACTGTTCTTTCCTGCTCCCCAGATAATACACCCCAGTAAAAGAGATGAAAAAGAGGCCTGCAAGAGTCTAGGAAATTCATATTATAGGGGAAGATAATGGCATGGGGAAGCTTCCAGGAAAGAGAAAATAGGATCTCAGCTCAAGCTCTGCTGCCCAGGTAGACGATCCACGAGAATCAAAGGGGAGAAAACAAAGAGAAAGGAAAAGAAGGTTGGGCACTACTGGTCAGCAGTCTTCGTGGAAAAGCATAGCTGAAGTTGTTGGCACCGGGGACTTCCCAAGTCGGAACAGGTGGCCCAAACTACACCTAGGCAGCTATAGGACAGTAGTCAACTAGGACAGAGCAAAAGCTATGTGTATTTTCTATAAACTATGGTGGAATGCAAGATGCAACTGATCAGGGTTGACAGGTTCATCCTGGGGCAAGTGTGCATGTTTTCTGGATGGTGACACAAACCTGATCATCAAACTGTTTATTCTACTTATCCTATTTATTATATCTTCTAAAACAAAAACAAACAAAACCACACTACATTTCTAGAAAACAGTGCCTGTGATACTTGGACATTTCTTCCCTGGATTTGTAAGAAAATCCTTCAATCACCAAAATATTCCATGCGGGACCCAGACAAT
Source organism: Solenodon paradoxus (assembly GCA_004363575.1). Lineage (NCBI taxonomy): Eukaryota > Metazoa > Chordata > Mammalia > Eulipotyphla > Solenodontidae > Solenodon > Solenodon paradoxus. The sequence goes on from RJWH01000670.1 coordinate 615,593, forward strand.
GTCAACAGCTTCTCTGAGTCTCAGTTATCTTCAGTGAGAGAAGAGTAACAACTAGAAGCACTTATTTTAAGTGATGATTGGATCATATGACAATGGTTAAACACATTCCTGTTACTCAAAATACTTGGTTTGGAATTTGCTGCTTGAACAGGGTGATGATTTTTGACAAGATGAATGAGATGTCACAGAAGAAAACAGACTTTGAGGGGGCAAACAGGTGCACTACATGTGTAGAAGGGCAGAAGACATGATCCTGAGTTCTTATCTTTCTTTATTGAGAGACGAATGACAGCTTAAGAGCCAATTAAATAATGGGCCAAGTGTCCCTAAAAGCTGCACATGAGGGAATTTTTGTGCTCATGAGTTTTATACTTGGACAGATTTTGGAAAACACATTTTAAAAACGGAGATATTGTTATGAGAACAGAAAAAATTTCCCATAAGATAAACTGAATGCATCTTTGTTTTGCTGATTGCTGCATCCCTAGAACAGTTGATAATTTTTTATATAGAATGATCGTTATCCGGAAGTTTCATTAAACACTAACTTTGTGATCTGCATTATAAAGTCATTATAATAAAGTGAAACAGCCTTAAGAAAAGGTTCTTCTTCTAGAACTTGGAAAATAAACTCTGTTGAATAGAAAACTGGAGAGACCTGCTTTATAGCAAATTTTACTTTTAAGAATTTTACTTAATCACAACCATCAAAGTCATAAAAGCAACTGAAAAAATGTTGACAATAACTGTGGTCATAAACGACTTCAGGGATTAGAAAAGGAAAATGGTTAAGTACTCTGATCCAATCAACTTAAATGTGAAAAGAAACTTAAAACATTTAAAGATAAACATAAATATTAATGGAGAGTTTAGTCTGTTGAACAAAAAATCAAATTAACATTGATAGCAATAGCTGTCAATCAGCATAGATTATGCCCTTGGAAATTATGTTCCATTCACAGAAGAGAGGTGAATGCTACAGATAAACTTTATGTTGGCAGATATATTCCTAACAAAGGTCCCCAAAGTTACAGCAGCCATTAAAGAATAAAACGCAAAGGAAGTCTTTTCCAAAGCAGTCTCTGAAACAAAATACAGTTTGTGCTGAACATCTGTAAATTCAACCCAAGGTGAAATCCCAGAGAAGTCCCATAGGAAAATTATTTCTTCTTGCTGGATCAACAAAAAATTCTCAGAAAGTTTTGAACAGAAATGTCATGACAGGTCTTACACAGGATCTGTCAGCACCATTTCTCTTCCTAGTTCTTTTAGTAAGAACAATTATCACTGAACCTACTCAGTGACAATCTACCAATCTCCACGATTCTATGGAACTGTTTATGCCAAAATGTTTCCGCTTTGCCCCAATGCCTCACCAACATCAATTCCCCACATCCCAACTAGCCTATGGCTCTTTTTACTTTTGTTATTAAAGTAACTTTAATTTACAATATCATCTAAGTTTCAGATGTGCTGGTTGATACTTCATCAAACATGTAACACACCACACCCTCCACCAAGGTTCTAACAGTACGATACCATCACAATGGCTCCTTTTCTATTTTTCAAATAATTTGACCACCAATGGACAAACATATTCTAAAATATTAAATTTGTACTTATGCAATGTGACCCGCCCCCCCCAACCCCAGCCACACACATTAACTTGCATTCTTCCTTTTAGGCAAATATCTGATGCTCAAAAAGCCATGATCAAAACACGTATTGGGATATACATGTGAATTGACTTTGCTCTACAATATAATCAGGCAAAGTTGTGAAAGCTCCCAAATCAGTGACTTCTATTTTATGGAATTATAAAATAAAATTTTAAATAAAATTCAGGGATTCACAGAGAGAGCCTAAAATCTTGTATGAGAAACGTATTAGAAGTGCGCCCTGTGCCTATAAAAGATAAGGCGCTCTAAGTGTATGAGAAACCAAGGTTTCTAGGAAGAGTTCATCCCTTCCCCATCCCAGCACAAAGTGCATTCATTGGTCAAATGTTGGGTGGGTCAGAGTTGAGGTCATTTTCCACCTGGAATACTGCACTGGGTTCTTAACCAGTCCCCCACTTCCATTCCTACTTTCCTGTTCTCTATCCTGTAGCCAAAGTGGTTCTTTCAAAATACAGATCCGTTCATATAATTTCCTCTAATGATTCCTCACCATACCTGGAATGAAATCTTAACTCTTCACCCACTGCTCACAATGCTTCTTCACTTGATCTTCCATCCATCCCTGCTAACTTCCTGCATCCCCAATTTCTCCCAACTAAGTTGGTCACACAGCCCTTGCTTGTTCCTCAGGTAAGCCTCTGACACTTTGCTTCTGCTATCCCTGCTGTCTAGACTGCTTTAGACAAGGCCCTGCATGGTATCCTCTCTCATTTAAGTCAGATGTCTGATCAACTGTCCCCTCATGAGAGGCCTGTCCTAATTACCCTGCCTAAAATACCACCCTGCCCCCACTATCCCCAACACTTTCTAACCCTTTATAACACTCAATATTTCTCAAGTCTCCCTTATCATCATTTGGAATCATATATTCCTTTGTTAATGGCCTGCTTTACCCTTTACAGGAACATCAGGGGTCTCTGCTCACTGCAGTACCCACCCCCCACCCCCATTTACAACACTGTCTACACATAGTAGGATGCTCAGTAAATACAAGCTGAATGAATGAATGAATGCATTTTAAATGAACACTTCCTATGTGACAGACTCTGTACCAGGCAGTGGGATAGAAAGATGAATGACAAATAGGATCTAGCCTTTTCCCATGAGGAACTTAAAATTTAGCCATGAAGCAACCACACATATGAGTAGAATGGAATGTGATATGAGCCTGAAGTGTTCAGGGGAACTTTGCAGTGAAGTAGCTAGATAGGAGGGAGGACATAATGGGGCCAGATTATGAAGGACACAAAGGAACTAGCCCTCTGTCTGAGCACCCACTATACATCACTAAGAAAGAATAAAAAGAGGTAATGAATCTGGAAGTGGAAGTGACAGAACTAAGAAACTATTTGTAGAAAAGGAACTGAGAATTCTCAGTTTTAAAGAAATGCCACAGCCCACTTGAGAGGAAGAAATTAGAGAAAGAGAAATCTTGCAGATAAACTGAGTTTGTGGTACTTATGGCTGCCATATTAATTTGTAATGACTGCTCTGGTGCTAGAAAACCATTGGCTTGGAAATTCTACAATCCTGTTCCTTGGCCTTCTTTGCCAGGTATTCACAATATCCTAAGAGAGTTGAGCCACACGTATCACACATAGGTGCCACCGTGTTAGCCATGATTTAGCCATGCATGAAAAGTTCTTACCAAATCTGTAAGTTTAACATATTCTTTATCATGCTTTCTTAAAACAAGGGATACCTGTTTTGCAGTGAAGTCTGACACAACTGCAGAGATTTCCCAGGATTTTTCCTAGTCAGTGGCTTGAAAGTCCAATTCTAAATGGGGAGACAACATTATTTACAATTTTAAAAATCAAAAAATTCTCAAGGACAGGCATTATTGCTGCTTTCCACTTCACAATGTCATGGGATCCCACTGGAGGTATGTATATATAAATATATATATATATATATATATATATATATATACATATTTATATATACATACCGACACGAAGGGGGACGTTTAAGAAGGAAAGGAGGCAAAAAAAAAGTAAGTATAAGAAACCAAAATTTATGTTTAATGGTAAAAGACAATTGTGTACAACATAAGGATAGAACCAAATGTCACAATGTCATAAATTCAGCATCCAGGTGTTCTAGCACCTCAATCATCTGGCTGAAGGGTTTGTAGTTTGGGCATGCTGTCCAACTCCATTTCTTAAATAAATTATCCTCTAAAGTTTCAATCTCTGATTTGTCTCTTAAAAAGTAGAAGATACTAGGTTTGATTTTTTAAAGTGCCCCAAGACTCTCGAAATCAGAGAAAAATGCCCTTTTAGGAATCTACTGCCCAAGCAGGCTTAACTATGAGTAGTTATGTCAAACATACCTCTGAGAGGCATACCTCCTGAGGGCATTAAGGTCAATACTTAGAAGAGTCAGTACAAAAAATGTGAGGCTAACTCTGTTTAACAGGATATTCCACAACCATAAGGATCCATTTCCCCAGCATCATGAATAACTAAAACTATTATATTACAACAGCCAAGTAAATGGAAACCAGGAACTTCTCTGACTCTACACTGTGATCATCTTTATAAGGGTCAGGAACAGAAAGTTCATCACTACCCACTGCTTGGCATGTCAACTGCATTATTCTTCCTACCTCTGAACATGTCTGGTGAGCCACATACACTAAAGAGAGATCTGAAAGAGGGAGATGAAAAACCACAAAGTGTCCCAGTAGAAGGACAGGAAGGGGATGCTTAGGATCCATCATGACAACAATCATTTCCATTTCCCATGTCTCCATCCTGCCTATGTGGAACCAGAGAGAAATTTTAAAAGAAGCCTACATTGGATGTATCCTGGACAAAAAAAAAAAAAGAAAAAAAGAGTTAAGCAGCTAATACTATCTACACATAATGAGTCCATTCAATAATGACAGAATCAAATAAAACATACTTGCATAGAACAGAAGAAACTATCCAGACTGAGAAAAACAAGGCTCCCGAGAAGTATAGATCTAGTCATACCACCCAGCATGTCAGGGTATGAGGGTGTAGGGAAGGATTCAGGCTAATTGTACCCAAGACATGAATCAACTGATTGCTGTTGAACAATGAAATATACAAATGATGACAGTACTGGCAATAGGTACCAATAAAACACGAATCAGAAAGCTTAAAGAGAAACAGATCTGAGAAGTCAAATCCTTGCTGAGGGAGGTGTGTATGTGTCTGTGTGTGCTTTAAAGAAATTAGTCCTATGGGTGTGCTTTAAAGAAATTAGTCCTACGGTTAGGACATGTCTTAGAACAATAACAAAATTATTTTAAAAGTCACAGTCATGTCAAAGATTAGGATTCAAATATGGTATGACTTACACAATGTTATATTATTCTAGGACAGTAAATCATTTGTCTATATGTTAGAATTCTGATGAAAAACCAGAAAACAAATATATAAGCAAAAGAATTAAAAACAGGAAAAACTCAGAAAGCACAATTTGAGCTGACCTCACCTTTGTAAAAGAAAAGTGCTGTCATTTTTTCTAATGGGGTTTTAAGAAAAAAAAGCTTTTTTTTTTTTTTTTTTTTTAAAGTCAAAAGCAGAACTGAAGTTTGGCAGCTGAAAGAATATAATTAATACATTCAAAATACCTCATATTTCTAAAGTCTATTGCCTCTTAAAAACAGTAACCAAAAAAAAAGTCTTCTACCAAATCAAATGCAGCCCAAACTATCATTTCTGTTTCAAGATTAGCTTAAACTCTAGGATTATCAAATCAGCCCCCAGATGAACACTAGCTACTTGAACAATTTCCTTTACACAAGGTTAAGATTGTTCCTCCTTGACAAAAGAATGATTATTCTTTCCTGCTTTCATATCCACTTGCAGATAAATAATTTTGAAAGTGAATAAACACAATCCTTATGAAACATACCAGGAAAACACTCATCATTTCTGTTAAATGAAATTCAGTGTTTTCTCAATCTGCATTTTGCTTAATTGACTTACGATGATCTACTTAATATTCAACCATACTGTGGATCATGAAGCACAATCCACTAGCGAGAAACTCAGTTCCCTAACAAACCAATTTCCATCTCCCATGCATGGAAGCCATGAAGATGTTCCACTAGTGGGCAAATAAGACACCCATGATGATAGCAATATAGATGTTCAGTTTGCTACAAGGAACCCAAGTAAACAGCTTGCCTGAGAGCATCTGCAACTGAGGTTAGAGCTCCCAAAATGAAAGCCATTTTGAGTCCACCTGAGCTAAAAGGAGGTATGTATTGAAAATCCCAAGAAATGTGAATCAATTAGTTACATATTTCTTTAAATATTACATGTTCTAGGAGGTGGAAAGTCATGCAGATTCATCTGCATTCCTCCTACCTAAACAAAGTCGTTCCCTGAGGTTATCATTTTCCAAATAGCTCAAATCACTGTGGAACAGCTGTCTGAATTCTCTATGTGCAACATCTTTAAATACATATTACAAAGTCCCAGATGTCTGACTCTGTGGAAAAGTTATTCAGCCATCACAGTGCATAGATCACAGTCAACAATATATGCAATGGGTAATAACATCAAGACTGGGTCATTTATATGTGGTTCAATGCCTCTACTCTCTAAAGGTGTCTGAGGGTTTTCATTCCTACGAAGTGAAAATAGAACACCATCTTTAATAACCCTATTCATCATTGTACAAAATAGATAACAAAAAGCATTTTCTTCAAGATGCCAGAGCTTTAGTCAGTTATGTGGCTAAAAACAAAATAAAGGCAATAATATACTTTGATTTCTATTATGTAATAAATTTCATGACCAAATCAAGCATATTAGACATCTGTAGTGCAAACCCCCCATCATAGCATCTGGAGACTTCGGCTTTACTTACTTGTATTTTAAGAGCAGACACTGAACTAACCAGAGTCCTACAAGGATCATGCCATTAATTTCACAAATAGAAAAGGCCCACTGCACCCGGTTAAAATGGTCAAAAAATGTGTCCGGTAGTGGAGGCTGCACCTCCTTAGGAGGTACTCGTTCGTGGACGACCGAGATCATCACTGTGGTGAGGACAAAACAGGAAAGCGCATAAACAAAGGCCAGAAATGTCTTGCCCCACTCCATGGGATACTGGGAACGCTCCAGTTCTGGCATGGGGATCTTTATCATCTCCTTCCTATAGCCATTTGGCATCCCATTGGGTTTGACTTTGATGCTGAAGCTGCTATCGGGAATGGGGACGTCTATCCCAATGCTGAGGTGCCCGTTGGCATGGCCATTCTTGTGCGCTTCCATGTGGTGTTCCATCTTCAGGGTCTCGATCATGTCCAAGAGTCGCTGGCCGTTGTCAGAGGAGACTCGGCACAAGGGGGGTTTTGTGAAATCCTCTTGGGTTAGGTTGATCAAGTCCCGGCCTGTGAAATGCTCCAGAGGCTCACAGTACTCTGGCATGGCACTCTCCAGCAGCCAGTCTGCCACCTTCTTGGGTGACCAGTAAACCACTTCCTTCATTGTACTGGCAGATGACATGCAGTCCCTGGCTTACTCCTGGCAGGTCAGCAGTCACCGTTCCAACAGAGTGGGGCGCTGTCCCTCCGAGGTATGTTCATCCTATCAGGCCCCATGACAGAGATGTGTGTGGCAAGGTGGTTAGGGCACTGTTTAAACACCTCATGTAGCTGTCCAGGATTCTTGAGCATTAATTCACCTCATTTCTGAATAAGTGTCTTCCCTCTGTGGAGGCAAGAGGAAAAAGTCAAGATTCTGATATTTAGAAACCAATTCCTTCAAAATGTAAAACTGTAACACATAAGGAAAAATGGAAAACCAGTTATTGGAAAGCACACAGTTTGCCAGCATGTATTGGTTTATGCAGTATATGATTGCCAGGTTAGACTTCGTGTAAAGAGCATTCAAGTGGACCTGAGTTGGATAAAGTCAAAAGGGAAATACTTTACAGTCTCTCCAATAGTGTATTTTCTAAGAAATGATTCAACAGTGCTTTTTGCACACTACTCAGTAGGGGTCAGTGACTCTGTGCTTACTGAGATGATCTGAAAAAATATGGCAAGTCTGCTTAATCTGGTTAAAAAAAGTTTTCATATTTACAAAACAGCAACTTAATATCATAAAAAAGAAACACAGAAGTGTTCAGCATCAATATCATCTGGTCCAGTAATTTTATACTCTTGCACAAAAGATCAACATGTCTCGTTTCAAATGTGTTTGGATCCCACATTCATAAAAGAGTTTGAAATGTAGCTACCTGGGTTGAAACAGGTGGTGTGAAGGGCCAGAGTTCTTCCTGCTCTGATTATATTTCTATTCCTGATCTCCAAGAGGTTCTGTAGAATCCCAGTTTCAAAATCAATGATCTGATTCAACTCCCTCATTTATAAATGAGGAACTGGTAGCAGAAAGGTCAAGGAACTTGACCATAGCAGCAGTTTGCAAAAAAGGGCTAGCTACAAGTTAAATTTCTGATCCTAGTTCAGTGCATGTATTTAAGTTAAAATGCTTAATCTGTGATGTGGCAACAACCAAAATGCACATCTAAGGGGAAAATTCATTAGGAATAAGTTTACAAATGTATACATATAAATATGTATATAAATAATATATATTTATACACATATATATTTAGCCATAACTGTAGTTAATGAATAAAACATTGTAAAAATCAATAGAAAAGAAATATCCTCACATATTAACTGACATTATATTTGATGATGGGTCTGCAGGCATTTCCTAATTTTCTCTCATCTCTTTTTTCTTTAATAAGCATGTATCAGGCAAACAATGCTTCCCTAGTTTGCTTTGTGGAAAAAGATCTAATAAAATGCTGTGCTTAAAAGAAAAATCCAAATGAGACTAGGAATTCCATATGATAATCTCTCCTAGGGAGAGTAGTAACATCAACATGTTAGAAGCTTCAGAAGTTCTCTATGAAGAAAAGTTTATCAGTCAAATTCACTTCATTGAGATTGTCTGCATCCCTACCTTTTTCATCCCCACTAACTCCTACAAAACCCTTTTAGAACACAATAGGAAGCAAGAACACAAACAAGACTTGAATCAGATTCTGATTTCAAAGTCCAAACTCATCTCTACTGAATGCCAAAATCTAACTCTGGAATGGAGATGGACAATTTGTCCCTTCCCAGTTACTCAGTTCAAATAAAACCCAATCAAATGGCAGGAAAGCTTAAAAGCTATTTCATTCTTTCTAAAAGAGTTGATCATTGTCTTTTCAGTATTCACAGTGCTGCGCAAGGTCCCTATCATACTGCCTTTTGGTGAAGTGTCTGTCTAGACACCCGCAGGAGACTACAAATGATTGGGGAAGGGGTGTAATTTTAGGAATCCACTTATCTCACATCCCAGGGTTCAGAAGGTGCTCAATCAACATCTGCTCAGTATCTCAGGAAATATCCCATATACCTAGCAGCATGTAGATGGTTTAATGGAAAACAAACCTACAATATTAAAAAACTGTTTAAAACAATTTGATCAAGGAGAATAAGGCAAGCACTGTTCAGAGAGAGATATGGACCCAAAGTGAATCTCTGGCCACTTAAAAACCACTGAAATGCTGAAATGGAGCTTCAATAATCACAGCGCTTTCCAGAGCAATAAGACACACGCTAAATGGGAGTCCTGGCAGAAGGTCCCGCAGGATAGGGGAACTCTTGGCTTCAGGCCCCAGGCCTCTGCCCCAAAACTTCTTAGCAACATTATGATAACAGCCAAGGAAACCCTCTACATCTTGAAGCAGCTATGAGAAATCTAAAGAAAAATTCTCAGTGAAATATTCATTCCAAAAATGAACATGGGCTTTGGGGGGAGGCTCTTCATTTTTCCGTTGCCTAAATCAGGAAGTAGGCCAGAAGTGGATGCTTCTTCACAACTCGAAGTCCAGACCAAGGCCAAGGCCTTATTTCACTTTTCTCTGATGAAGCAATAATATCTTCTTTAGATATCATAATCTTTAAAATAGAAAAAAATAAATGGTAGGAGACCATACAGGGTCATTAGACACTGTTTAAGTCTCCATTCAAATGAAGGGATACTAATCTGGCATAGATTAGAAATAAGACACTATTGCCTTAATGAAAAGTTACCACATGATTTACACACTGAACAGTTTTCAAGAATCAGAATACCACAAAATGCATAATCCATGGAGGAAATTACTCAGAAAATCCAAGCTCTAATGCTTGCTTTGTCATTAACACGCACTCCAACCCCAGTGCCTCAGTTTCCTACAATGGAAAAATTTATTCCAACTACTTGCTCCATTAGACAAGGGGATTTACATATACCTAAGAGTACTCTGGAGAACGTAAAGCAATACACTGAAATGCAAAAAATTACTATACTAAATATAATTTATTCTTCTTTGAAGAGTCAATGGACTTTTAAAATGTGTCATGAAATCAAGAATTGAATTATGATATTTTAAAGCATGATGGACCCAAGATTGAACGGAACTGACATGTCAGTGAAAAAAATGACAGAGAAGTCCCTATGTTTTTAAATGCTGACAACGGCCAATGAGAGTACATGCAAATTAATCATATAAGAATATAGTAAACTAAACTTTCTGCTTCATGCATCAAATCCTTAAAAACAAAAGCAAAGGTAACATGAGATATACACATTATTTTGTTCTATTATATATAGTTAACTCAATGCAAGATCAAAATTTGGCAAGCAAGTATTATTTAGCTCTGACTTTATAACATGAAACCATTTGTGAGTATTTTGTTAAAGAGCAATATAAATCAAGAATTGGAATTATTTTATAATGAAGCATATGAACTTTCTTTCGTAAAGTTTAGTTAAAGATATTTTACATCCACCAGAACTTTCCATAGTCAGTAGTAACTTAACAGACCTTTTAAGGCAATGTTGTTCACTGAGGTGGATGTTTAATTTTTCTCTCATCTGGTAAATTCCTGAATTCTTTTCTCCAAACCAATATAGTTAGCCATAGGTAGCTGTTGTTATTTAACATACAAAGATTAACCTAAATAGGCAGAATTTATAAAGTTATATTTCTTCAAAAAAAGAAGAAATGGTTAGACTAATCACTATATGGTTTCAGCTGAAGGACTTACATACTTATTTCAATCTCTAAGGATATTTTAGATTACTTCTGATGCTTTAACCCCCCACCCCCCGCCTTTTTTTTTTTTTAAAGGGAAGGTACAGGCAGGAAAGAAGGTGAGTAGAGGCAGGCAGGCAGGAAGAAAGAAAAGGACAAAAGCACTTTATTTATTTATTTTTTTAGTTATTCATCTTGGTGGTTCTCGCTGGCCCCAGGACTTGAACCTGGGTCCTTGGGATGTATGTGGATTGTGCTCTCTGCCAAAGGCAGTGCTACTCCATCATGATGCCTTAAATTTTAAATCATTCTTATTAAAATTGCTACTACATGCAGTTTTCACAGTTCTCTAGTCAAACTTTGGCTAGCAAATAAAAATCATGCCTTATGAAATGACTCCTTGAACTCAGTATACACTGACTACTTTGCTGAGATACAAGAAAGAAGGACTTGCTGAACTGTAAGCATTTGCTTTGCGGTCTCCTTAGGCCATTAGACTTTAGGTTGCTAGAAGAGCTCATGTAGTGCCATCGTTTGGTCTTCTCCATGTAATATTCATTTAATTATGTTTGATATTTAGATTTTAAATATCTGAAATCTACTCTTTCTTATTAGCACCTGCCCTATAACTCACTCGACTGACAGCTTCTCTTTTCATGTATCCCTCCCCGAATGACCCATTCTAATGTTAGTAGTCTTCAAACGTTCCAGGGTTAAAGAGATGATTTTAGTAGATATCACATAATGACAAGAAACCGGCCATGTCATTTGTATACTATATATCATGGTTCTAGTTGTTCTCTGACAACAGGAGATACAAAACAGTCTCATCCATTTCAGGGAGAATTCTACCAACAGTAAGACTGGCTGATTCCATTCCCTATACTCTGGGACTCCACAGAGTTGTTCTGTAACAGATATAAATATTTAGTAACCAGAAATTCAAATGGCTTATTGTGGCAAAATCAGAAACAAACTAAATGCTTTCCAGTAAAACTGATTAAATACATTGTTACACAACCAAATATAAGCCTCCACAAAAGATAGTACTAAATTTTTTATATTTATAGTTTTATCAGTTTACAAAGGAGAATGATACCATTTTTGTAAATACATATGTACTACAAATAGGCATAGGGAAAAAGACTACAAGGTATGTATCAACTTCTGTATACCTGTGGCTTATACAATTATAAAATAATTTTTGCTTTATTGCTTTCAGTATTTTCTAATAAATACATATTACTTGATTTTAGAAAATGGTCTTCTTTCAAGCATATTTTCTATTTTTAAACAAGCAGGCTGAATTATAAAATTAAAAATAGATGCTTCTTACATTAGCTTTCTTTAAAATTATGAAATGGTCCTACAGATTTCTCTATTTAATTGGAACTTTTGCCTTTATGTATAATGAGGCTACTAAATCCTTCATTTTTCTAAAACACAATGATTTTTGGATATGAATCAGCATATGAGCCCAACCACCTAAAGAGATAAAGCTAAAATCTGAACCTAAATGCATAAATTCCAGTCTCAATTTCCCATATTCCAAAGAGAAAACGAACCAAGAGAATTACAACTGTTCTAGCAGCTAGGTTTTCTTCAATATCCATCTATTCAGAATTCTGCTAAATGTAAAAGGCCATTTGAAAACTCTGCTTTGTCGTCCTATTCTAACAAGGAAAACTTTGAATGTCTCTAACAACAATTAATCACTGTGTTTTCCCCTGGTACTCCATGTTTAGAACGCAATTACAAAAACTCTATAAAGATGATCTACTCCTACTCAACAAATTAATTGTCTAAGTCTGAAACCAGCAGGGTTATTTCAATATTCATCCAATTAATCTCTAGTTCTTGGATACAGACTTACTCCAGTAACACTCATGAACATTAGGACATAGTCAATTTTTCCAAATTGGTTCTCATGTTCAGTACAATGCACAGTCTGACCCTAGAAGCCTGGGAAAATCTAACAGTGGGTCTTGTTTCCATCACACCCCACTCTCTTTCTTCCCATTGTTCTTTTAAAATGAGAAGTAAAACCTTCACTGAACTGTTTATTCAGCTAAAATTAAAAAATCTCATGGACTTCTAATCTGTCATAAGAGTAAACTAGGGCTATGCAAAAAGACATGGTCTTAGGGAAAAGATGAGGCCATGCTTTACTATTTGTTTTTAAAGAAATTTCAATTCCAAAGCATAGTAACAGTCTTTCTTATATAAACTGCTTCATCTTTAAAGCAATACTACATTATCGGCATTACAATAAGGATTAGAAATCTGAAACGGAATTTAATACAAGCTTAAGAACAGGTGTTTTCCAAAGCCTCACTGGAGTAGCCAGGAGTCTAGATCCTTCCTCCTTTTCCCTCTGTCCTACAGAAAACCCAGTAATGGTCAATCAAGCTATTGGGGATGGGAGTGCAAGAGTCCACAGGAGCCAGTGCCATAGTAAAGGACCTAGATAATCCTGATCCACCATTCTTAGTCCTTCCTTGACCAAATGCCTTATCACACCCTCAGGCTAAGCAGACAATTAAAAAGGCTAAGGAAGTTAACTTCAGAGGAAAAGGTCTTCAGGCCTTCAGGGACCACACAGGTAAACTCTAGCTGGGTTAGAGAATAGAGATTGGTGAGGACTGTGGAAATTCGGATAGGGCAAGTCAGACACAGTATATTCAAATTTAATTTTTTTTAAATAACAGAAATAAATAAAAAAGGGCACAGCCAGGTGGAGTGACTGGCTCAGTTCACACACAACACAAGGTCAGATTCTTGTCCAGAGGCAACAACCAAATAAAAAATGCTTCTTCCTCTACAGATAAAATCCTGTCATTTCAATCAACATGGATGGATCTAAAGGGGATTATGCTAAGTGAAACAAGTCAAAAGAAAAAGATACCAGATGATCTCACTCACAGGTCGAATGTAAACAGATAAAACAAAGAAACAAAAGAAATCAAAACTAATTCTTGGACACTTGCAATAGAACTGCGGTTACCAATAGGGAATGGGATGGGGGCGGGGTGGGGAGCAAATGCTGGCTGAACCCACTGGACAATGATAAAGAACACTTGGTGATTTGCTGGATGGCAGAGTGTGCTGACATATATCTGAGGCATGGGGAACCCATACATATGAGGTTTTTTTAATATGTAGAATAAGTTACTACAATAAAAAAAAAATGTCTTCCTCCTCTTCCTGCCTCTGGCTTGCCTTCATTCTTACTTGCACCTTTACTTAAAAACAAACAAACAAACAACAACAACAACAAAATGAATCTAGTCCAGAGGACTGCCTCTTTGTGATTTTATGCCTTCTCCCACTCACTGTATCTAACTGGCCAATAATTCCTACCTTGAAGGCATGCTCCCCAAATTATCGTTATTGGCTTCTGTTTCCAATTTCTGCCTCCACTCTGGCATAACTGCAACTCATCTCCGTACTGTGGGTCTTGCTAGTATATAACTGGAGTCTGCCTTGGTGCTCAAGACCTCTCCTTAGCTTAGCATTGGGGCTGTGTTTTACAGCTATACTCAACTATGTAGCAGTTTCTCCTCACAAACCATTATTGCACACCTTGAAGATCGCTCTTTCTGCCTAGAATATTCTTCCTTACCTTAAAATTTTTGTTTTTTAGGACTACCACCTTCAGAAAGCCCAGTTTAATTTGCCTTCAAATCTCTAAAGCCTAACATAAAGCACATACTTAACAGATGTTAGGTGAGTGCATGAATACATGAGAATATAAAGGAGAGTGCTTCTGAATCAAAAAAATGGACCCACTGATATCTCACTCCTTTGTACATCAAGCAGGCAAAAATGTACATAAATCTGTCAAAATTTTAACATCATTATGAAAATCAAGAAAGAGAACCTTCCATTTATAAAAAGCAGAAAAATCTCAAAGTCAGAGTGGAAAAGAAACAAGTTAGCACATACTGGATAGATGGCTATTTGGCTTGGACTCTAGCAACCAGAGAATGAGATTTCAAGATCTATGCCTACAGAAGATATATGGCCAGAAGCCATACTGAGGCAGGGAACTGAAACTAAGACTTTGGAATTAAGCAAGAATCCTTCTAAGATTAGAAAACTTGGACCTGTGAAATTATCACACGATAATGCAGACTCCAAATTTAGAGACACTGTAACATGCAAAGGGTTCAAAGAATTCTCAGGGAAAAAGTTATCTCAGCCAAGGATGAGCAAGCAACCGAAAATCATAAATCACATGAAGAATTAATCCACTCTGTGTGTGTGTGTGTGCGTGTGTGTGGTGTGATGATGATGATGATTTGGCAGGTGTGACAAAGGGAGTTTACCAAACCACGCATTTGTGAAAATAAAATAAATTTGAAGAGGCTATGAAGTGAGTATACTAAAGAGATATAGAACTGAAACCATAATGAAAGAAAAAGACGTGGTATATAAAAACAAAATTGATAGGTGTGTTTAAAGAAGGAGCAGGAAAACCCCAGGTACTTCTCTTGTGACTAATGTACCTCAGCAGTAAAGAGGAGAGAACAAAAGGTTGAAAGGAGGTCATATGAAGAAGAAAATTTATAAAAATATATATACATATATGTTTAAAGCAACTGACAGGTTTCTTCCAAACCCCCAAATCCAGCACCTATATAGCCTTTGGGAGAAAAAAGGTTGAGAGAAAATGGAATCCAGTCAATCAAAACATTAATCTGATTCAAAAAGAATGTCCAATGAATATATGCATGTTTCCATTGCCTCTTAAAAATCTTCTGAAATGACAGTACTGGGTTGAAAAGGCAAAGAACTGAAGAGGAGACAACACCGCAATTTAGGAGGCTGGTAGCAGATGGGCTGGCTCAGACCGACAGTGGAGCCAGAAGTCAGCCAAAGAGGAACGATCAGAAACAATCCCGTTTCGGTAACAAGTTTTAAAGGGACAAGGAGCTGCTGGCACAGTTTCCTTGAAAAACTGGTGGTGAAGGTGAATGAAAGCTTGATTGAAAATCAGTTTAAGAAGTTACTACCACCAGAGTATTACTTTGCACAGTTGAATGACAACCTCCCCGTAACACCAGAGGAGACTGGAAGTTTATTCTCTGGAAAAGGAAAATGCAGAGTTGCTAGAATAGGGGAGATACCAAGGTAGTTGAAAAGCAGAGGGCAATGTACTTAAAGCATGGGATTAGGATTAGTAAGAGTTGCAAAAAAAAGAGTTAAATCAGAAGTCCCCTAGTCTTTGGACACCCAGAACACTGGCAGCCAGAAGGAAATCTTCCAGGCGGATAAAAATATAGTTGTCCCCACTTCCGAGGGAAAGAGAAAAGACCATCTTCCATTGAAATCCATATAAACTTGCATGTTCCACTCATGCAAAGTGCTTTCAGACAGCATTTTTAGTGCTTTCTTTGAAATTCATATTGATTAGAAATTCTCTAATAAATATGACAGAATGAGATTAAAACCAAACAAAAATTTGGAAGAAAGAGAACGAGTAGGGAAGTTATAATGTCAAGAAAGACTACTGCTAAAATTCTCAGAGATATGGAACAAGAACAAAATGATTAAAAAAACAACAATAACAACCAGAGAGTTCTAAAAAGAAAGCTCTTGGAAATTCAGGGTAAATATGAAAAATTCAATAGAAAATAAAGTTGGAAAAAATCTAGAAAATAGAACAAGAAGACAGAAAGAGGGAAGATTCAAAATTATATTGAGGGACAGAAATAAACCTTTAGTAGTGAACTTAATGTAGTACACACAGATGTTGATTTAATAATGATGCACACCTGAAACACATATATAATATATAATACTGTAATACTATATACTACTATATAATACTATATATATAATACTATATATAATGATCAGAATGAATGCATTCAGTAAGTATCTAAGAGTTAAATGCCTTCACATTGTATCAGAGATCAGATCTTCCCTTTGCATATACGGTAAATAACTAAAAAAAAAAAATGTTTTGTATGCTGGCTTAGTATCACATGTCTCAGGATAGGATAATAAGATTTCACACATAAGAAAAAATTTAATACAGACACATAAAAGGAAAAGAAACTTTGAACAGGGCTCCATCCCTCCCTGCTTTTCACCACGTTGGCTGTGCCTTCCTCCATTTCTTCAAACGCAACTTCCAGTCTCCACCCTTGGATCATTCTGGTTGTGGTTTTGGTCCCTGACCAGAAGAGCCACTGCAGATGTAAAGCACAAAGACAAGTGTTCCTGGTATAGAAGGGTGGCAGAACAGACTGATTGGGGCCCTAATCACCACACATTAGCAATAAGACACAACGAATTTAAATAATATCTTTGGTGATTAAATTCAGGATGCATAGTGAAAGAAAATATAATTTCTTGATTAATAAAAATTTTTAAATCTTGTGTGTAGTTAATTTGTATAGTCCACTGAGGATTAGAAACACCCACTATCTGAGTAACCAAAGCTATTTCAGGGAGAAAAAGTCTACCACCTCTCTTCTAAATCTACACTTATTAAAAATAAATCTAACTCACTGAGGCAAAAGGAGAGCTAATTTAAGGAACATGACCCTGGAGACCAATGTTTCAAAATTAGCAACAACTTACAGGTTCAGATAGGAGAAATCATGTGTAAATCTATATCCCCAAATAAATTTCTAGTATTTACTTTGAGAGCCAGATGAGCTCAAATTACATTCAGTCTAGAAAGAAAAGGGGTAAATTCTAAATTGAAGGCACGTAAGTGGAAGTCTTTGGCATGAAGGCACTGTCCATGTTCTCATCATATTATATTCTTCTCTCATAAATGGATTCCCTGCCTGCTTCGTTCTCTGAAGAGCCCTTTTCTTTTGGCCTCCTAAAGGTAAACAAAATCAAGAATTTCAAGGAAATCAAATATAGGTCTCCACTACCTCTATCTCCATACTCAAAAAGATGAACACAAATAATAGCATTACATAAATAATCACTGTCACTGACTATTCCAGTCTAATTACTCTATACATGAAATTAAAAGACAAATGATAACACAGGAAAAAAGTTTTTAATCTGTCACAGATTGCAAATATGAAGACCTATTAAAAATCAGTTTTAGGAAAATATTTTAAAGCCAAGATTACACATAGGCCAACCCGGCTCTCTACCCCC
>RJWH01000671.1:0-329363 GCA_004363575.1 Solenodon paradoxus
TGAGAAATTCTGAAATGTTTATTAATTCATTTTAAAGTCATAATTAATTAACAAGTCAATGACATGGTAATATAAATAACATTCTTTTATAAAATGGCCATATTTCCCACAACAAATAAATGAGAAGAGTGTTACTGTTTTTAATATTCGCAAATCTCTTTAATGTTTGGCTTCATTAAAAAGCACTGGATTCTCATATCTGCTTCTGAATTCACTCTGCTGTGATATGTTACTTTGGTTGATACATATAAACCTGGCTTTGCAGATGTGTAATTGAACAGGGAGCATTTAAATAGGCTTTCTATACAAACATGCATGTTCTCCTCTGATACTTTACCAAATTCAAGAAATAGAAGTTTCCTATAGTTGCAACGTGGAATCTGAAAACACATTGATAGACATTTTGCATTTGTTTTTTAAAGAAAGGGTGCAGGCAGGGATGAAGGCTAGCAAAAGGAGGCAGGAAGGGAGAGGAAGAGACATTTTTAAAATTTAAAACAATTTTCTTGATTGTTCACACCTTGGTCGTCCCCACCCTTACTGAGCCAGGAGCAAGAATCTGGTCCTTGGAATGTTTGTCTACTGCGCTCCCCCAGCCGCTCCTCCACCAGGGCATTCCAGCATTTTGTACTTTAATCCATTAAAATCCATTTGTCTGCCTTACATTTAGAATGACTCTGACACATACGTGGGTAAATTTGTAGCATCACACCTTGGTCATCTAGAAAATACCCAGTTATCCCTAATGTTGACACATTTCGTTACACACTGTCAAAAACTCATTCATCAATATCATCATCAACCTCATTAGGAAAATCTTTAAATACCAGGAAGCTTCAAGCTCAAAAGTTTTCTAAAGTTCTCATCTTCAAATCTCATCATTAACAACCGTCAGCTGTTTTTCCTAGAAATGACAGGCTCACTTTCTTAATTTTAGAAACATGTCTTCCAGAGACCCACTCTCTGAATAACATGCTTCCTTAGTCATTCTTTCCAGTAACCACCAGGTCCCACGAACAAAGCTACCAGTCCACCAGGCAACTCAAATGGTTATGAATCACTCTTCCTTACAACAACCATACAAACCATATATTTTGGTTTCTGTCAGAAATGCTTTATGTATATTTCATATTTTGTCACAGAATATTAAAAAGATGTACAATCAACAGGCAATCCAATCAAAAAATGGGGAGAGGAACTGAAGAGACATTTTTCTGAAGAGGGTACCCAGATGGCCAACAGGCACATGAAAAGATGTTCCTACTCCCCAGCTATCAGGGAAATGCAAATCAAAACAACAATGAGATGTCTCGTGACACCTGAAAGACTGGCTATTATCCAAAAGACTGGAAACAACAAATCCTGGCGAGGATGTGGAGAAAAGGGGACACTTTGACACTGTTGGTGGGAGTGGAAATTGGTGTGATTCCTGTGGAAAATAGTGTGGCGAGTCCTCAAAAAACTGAAGATGGCAATTCCAAATGATCCTGCCATCCCACTTCTGGGTATTTACCCGAAAGCTACAAAGGCCCCCATCTGCAGAGATGTGTGCACCCCATGTTTACTGCAGCCCTATTCACAGTAGCTAAGAGCTGGAAGCTACCTAAGTGCCCAACATCAGATGATGGATAAAGGTGATACATATATACAATATATGTATATACACAATATACACAATATACACAGCCCTTAGAAGAGTTGCAACCCTGTCATTTCAACATGGATGGAACTAGAGGGGATGATGACAAGTGAAATAAGTCAAAAGAAGAAAGATACAGATGACTTCACTCATAGGTGGAATTGAATAGACAAAACAAAGGAACAGATGAAATAAAACCCAGCCTTGGATTGGACACTTGCAGGACAACTGAGGTGACAAGCAGGGAATGGACAGGGGGTGGGGTGGGGTGGGCAGGGTCAAATGGTGGCGGAGCCCTCTGGACACTGGTGACGAACACTTGGTGAGTTTGTGGAGGGCAGGGTGTAAATAAGTTACTATAATAAAAGAACTATTAAAAAAAGGATGCATAATCAATGATTCAGATTTAATAAAATTAATGATTTTAACTGCCTCATCAAGGACATTCATAAGTGACGCTGGCTTTCTTAACTGAAAACTGATGGAGGCGACGACCACGTCACTGGCATGGCGGTGCTGCTGCCTTCCCTGTGTTAAGGTGCCAGTAGCTTTACCCCCTCTACTTCTGCACCATCAGTGCCAATGTCACCCCTGTGAAAAGGGCAAATGACACCGTAGCATAATTATGAAAGAGCGCTCACCTCGCGCAGCCCCAGGGGCCAGAGACCACACACTGAGACGGCTGCACTCGGGCAGCGTTAGTCCAGCGAGTCGCAGCCCAGGACAGAAGGGCTAACGCTACGTCTAGAGCCAAAGTCCTTTTTCAACACTGGGGTTTTGAAAATATAGAAGTGAAAAAACAACTTGTGGGGAAGATGCTGTGCTAAACCACAAGACCCAAGCCAGGGAGGGGGCCAGGTACAGAGGCAGGGGAGCCGTAGGGGCGCTGCAGGGGCGGAGGGACGCTTACCAGGTCCGCCAGCTGGTCAAGCACTTCGTTGATCTGCTGGCTGTACACAAGCCCAATATGTGACTTTCCCATCAGACGCCTCACCTTCCTGCGGATGTCATTCTTGTTCACCTGGAAAGTCAGAGCCGGACTCAGGCAGGGGTCTGCTCTGCTCTCAACTGGGGTGGCTGAGTGCAGTGTGCTTCCTAATATCTGAGAAAAGCAGATTTCGGAAATTCCACACCCTGAGTATGAGAAGACACACTCAACTGTGTGTTCTGCCCACAGGCTGGGAAGAAAGCCCCGCGGTCTCTGGTGGCTTCTGCGGAAAGGTGGCTCTTCGGAGTAGCTTAGTTCCAGATTGCTGGAGGTGCAGGGGACACGTCCTCCCTTATCCCCAATCAATACCATAAAATTACAACAGTGGAGTGAATCCTACAACAGGCAATTAAAATCAACCAGGGGCCTACAGAGCATTGTCCTCATTTGATCAACAAATCACTTCACCTGCAGCGAGCCTGTCAGAGCAGAGGGAGAAACTCAGAAACTCATTTCCCAAACAGCTCTTCCACCCATCAGCCCCACCCTTGCTTCCCTTCAGAGGGCTGTTCTGTCTGGTAACACACTTCTTTCACAGCTGTAAGAAACCAAGTGCAACCAAGTCCAACTAGAAATTTTTTTTTTTTTTTTGCCTGTAGAATCTAGTTTTATTTTAAATCTTTTTTTTTTTTTTTTTCTAAATTGAAAGTAAAAAACATTCTGTGTAGACACAATTTTTTTTTTCTGGAGAAGGTCTAGGACTTTCTTGAGAATTTTTAGGAACTTTATGTCCCTCCTCAGAAACTATTATGGCCATCAATGATCAATTTCATTTTATAGAGATCAATACAAGTTAAAAATTAGGGTTACAGAACAAACTGGTAGTGAAATAGAACTGCAAATGTGACTTTCTCCCAGCCCCAGCCAGTTGAGTTTTATCCACGACACAGGAGCCCACGCCAGCACCAGCAGCACCACTCCCAGAGGCCCTGTGCCTGGCTCCCAGTAGCAGCCATCTTCCCTCTATGACACAGCAAAAACCATTTCAGAAGCCTGTAAGCGTCCGAAATATAAAACAACACTAGAGCACCCCCTGGCAGCAAACAAAAACTAGTAGCTGATCAACAAGAGCCATACCATGGGGGAAAAAAATCACTCAACACACCTTGAAACATTAAGAAATAGAACTTAACAACGTGATAGTTCACAAGTAATCAATTCCGAAGACAAGGAAGATTGGTAGAACCATTACTTTTTTAAAGGGTAGCTCTTTTTATCTGTATGAACATTCTATATGACAAACAGCTACTGCCAAAAAAAATTTAAATTTGAACATACTTTCCAAAGCTATAGAACCCACTACTCAAAAAAAAAAAAAAAAAAAGTTTGTTAATTCATTGTATTCTGTGGGGCACTCTACTGGCATCCTGAAGCTACTGAGCAAGTGACGCCCACTTCAAACTCAAAATAAACAAATGATGTGGAATTACCCATCACCTTTACCACATTCCTCAGCACCAGAGACTGGCAGTCTCAGATGAATGAATCAGACTTTCAGGTGGGAAGAGAGCCCTAGTAAGATGCTCTGAGAGCTTCCCAACTGCCCCAGAATTTAGGTAGCAAGAATAAGCCGGGCTCTTTCTATGTCAGCAGCAGCCAGGCATAAGTAAAATGGACATAGTAATGAAATATCACCTCACACCTGAAAGACTGGCTATCATTCAAAGAGTCTGGAAACAACAAATGCTGGTGAGGATGTGGAGAAAAGGGAACACCTTTGCACTGTTGGTGGGAGTGCAAATTGGTGCAACCCCTGTGGAAAAGAGTATGGAGATTCCTCAAAAAACTGGATGGAAATCCTGTATGATCCCATTATCCCACTTCTGGGTGTTTACCCAAAAGATACAAAGCCTCCATCCTCAGAGACGTATGCACCCCCATGTTTACTGCAGCCCTATTCACAGTAGCTAAGAACTGGAAATTACCTAAGCGCCCAACATCAGGTAAAGAAGATGTGGTTCATATACACAATGGAATAGTACACAGTCCTTAGAAAAGATGAAACCCTGTCATGTGAATCAACATGGATGGAACTAGAGGGGATGATGCTAAGTGAAACAAGTCAAAAGAAGAGAGAAACCAGATGACCTCACTCATAGGTGGAATGTGTTTAGACAAAACAAAGGAACAGATGAAACAAAATCAACCCTGAAACATTTGCAAGAGAACTGAGGTTAGTGAAAGGGAATGGGGCAGGTGGGGGTAAATGATGGCGGGGCTCACTGGACAATGGTGAACGCTTGGTGATTTGGTGGAGGGCAGGGTGTGTTGAAATATATGTAAGAAATGGGGAACCTATACATAGGAAATTATTTTAATGTGTAGAATAATTACAATGAAAAAAATGTTTTTAAACAATGGACGTAGTTACCTTCATCAGAAGCATGTAGGAGATGAGATTGTGCAGAAGCGTGGCCAGCAAGCGGTCTTCATCATCTTCCAGGCGCTTCCGGTCGTGTTCTCCCAGAGACAGGTACCTAAGCAGGAGACCAGGCAGAAGTCAGTCCTCAGGTGGGAGACCACAGAGTTAACTGGAAAGAGGCTGGATTTACCTTTCCCCGGGGTTTCTACAGCCTCATACCTGTCAATCATTTCCTGTGGACCCTGGTCCATTCCCATCCCTTCTCTCTCCAACATCACAGCATCTAAAAAGGCGTCTTCCCAGAACTGCATTTGGTCCCATAGAGTAGAACGCTCTTTGCCTACAGAGAACAGAGTTGTTTTGTTTTTCAGGGACTTCCCTAAAAAGAAAACAGCTGTCGAACCAAAACAGAGTAAACGCTGAATAAAGGAGTCATTAAAAATTTCAAGGCAAAGGAAACACCACCTCTCCCCCCAGATGGAACACTCCTGCCACCAGCCCCAGCTGCCTCCAAGAGAGGCCCAGTCCCTCCCAAGGAGGAAGGATGCACACAGCACACGAAGGAAGGCGATTACTTATAGAAAAGGTCTCCATAGCAGCATCCTCTAACTGGTCCCACATCGATCCTTTGTCCCTTCCTGCCAGTTTGCAAGCAGGAAGGTCATGGCAGCAAGAACAGAAAGAAAGGCAGAGAGACAGACAGATAACAGCTGTTGATTAATAGCAAAATCAAGTCACTGCTGTTTTTACCCTCTGCTTTTTCCGGACCCAGTAAGTTGTCTGTGTCAGACATAAAAACGCCCTCTAAAGGGGCCCAGTGGCTACGTGACCAGTGCCACCTCTTCCCTGGTTGAGCACAGCGGTCTCCCCGCGCAAGGGCCCTTCCCCGTCTGTTTCTCACCTAGAAGTCCCTCATAGAGATAGACTCGCTGGCTTACGTCTTCGGAAGAGCGAACTGGGCTGCCCACCAGCTTCGCCTTTATGCTGGGCTTCAAGCTGTGGGCTTTACCCTACGGAAGAGAAGTGAGAGATCAGCCAGCCCAGGGACCACTGAACGGGGAAAAATAAACCAAGTAGCTCGCTAAGAGGCCCCCCACACCAGGCACCATCTGTGAGCCGCCTATACCCGACCCCGGCAGCCCTGCTTTTGCTACTCTGCTTATTTCTAGGATTTTACTAAATGGCAATCTGCTAATCCTACTTTCTGTTACTGCCTTCAGTATCATGCAATCGCGTTTTCATTTTGACTGATCTCTACTCCTTAGTCTCTGTTATGATTCTCTGCTATTGAAAATTCAAAAAAGTCAGTGCACCCTGGTGGCTCAGATGCTAAGTCAGCAGCTGGGGTACAGACTACATAAAGCCCAAGGACCTGGAGTTCACAACCTGGGGCTGGGGGAACAACCAGAAATAAATGAATAAAATGTTTCTTCTTCCTCTCTTCTTTCTTTCCTCCCTGCCTGCCTTCATTCCTCTTAAAAAATAAAATAAAAGTCAGGCAAATTTTCTGTAGCAGCATGCTGTAGTAGAATGAACACTGGCTTTGATGTCAGCTGACCGGGCAAAACACTTAGTTTCTCTGACTCTCATTTTCCTCAAGTGTGAAAGGAAAGTTATCATGTCTCCCTCAATTAGAAAATACTAAATTAGAAATACTATATTAGACTAAATTAGAAAATACAAAGTACGTTAACAGTGCCTGGCACACAGCTGATATTTAATAAATGTTCATTTCCCTTTTCCTACTATCTCTTAAAAATATCTGCCCTGGCTCACCCTGGTGGAGTAGTGGTTTGGTCAGCCAGCTCTGGCCAAGTGCAGTCCACATATAAGCTAGGGACTCAGGTTCATGCCCCAGGGCCAGGGCGAACAACCAAGATGAATAACTAAATAAAATAGTGTTTCTTCTTACTCTCTCTTCCTGCCTGCCTGCCTGCCTCTGCCACCTTTAGTCCTGCTGCACCTGCCGTATTTAAAAAAAAAAACAACTGCCCCTCAGAAATATCACCAGTTTGGCATGCCCTGGTGGCTTAGAGGGTAAGTCTGCCGCCTCCTGCTGGCATCGTACACATGTATCCCAAGGACCTGGGTTTGCAACCTGGGACCAGGGGAACAACCAAGATGAACGACCAATTAAAATAAATAAGTAAATGTTTCTTCTTCTTTTTTCCTGCCTGCCTACTCGCTTTCATTCCTGCCTGCACCTTTCCTTTAAAAAAATATCACTAACATAATGTTATCTGCCCCTTCTGTGATATTAGACTTTTTGATATTCACTCATAAGGTGCTTTCAGCTTGGAAAGAAGCAGGTTTCATGCTCATTTCGCAATACACGGCACATGGACGGAGAAGCAACAGCTCAGACGTTATCAGTTGACACCTAGTCAGCATGTCTGAATGCCAGTCTCCTGGCTCACAATCCAGTACTTTGCTTGATGGACCACACTGCCTCGGCGTAATTTTTTTCTTGCTAAAAAAAGCCTTTCTTGATCCAAGGAGTTTAGGTAATTGCTCTCAGCGACTCAACTGCACAAAGAGCCCTTGTCCACCGGCACAGGACAAGAAAGAATCTGTGCTGGGGAGGTGCCGGCAGAGGCTGCAGTGGCTGAATGATGGCATGTAAAACGCTACTCCGTGGCGTGGCCTCTGCATGGAGGCACAACTGTGGGGTCAGAATACTCAGCTGGTCCATTTGGACGCAGGGCAAGTTAAGGCCCATTAACCTGAATGGCTCTGCTGACTCTTGGTCCTACTCCTGACTTTCACTCTGGGATGCCACGTGCTCTACTAGAGACACAGAAGGCCCTGCGGCAAGAATGATCGCCAGTGTTAATCACAGACTTCATTTCAATTTCCCCTTCCATTCTCCCTACAGACTAAGGACCAGCGAGCACCTACAGAGAATACCATTCTCAGCTCTAATAAAGAGCAAGAGTCTGAGCGTGCTTAGTGATGCCTACCTGTGTGCACAGAAAGGCGGTGTCCAAGGCAAGGACTAAAGAGAATTCATGCAGCTCTGACTGGTCACTGGCTTATTGTGTGACCTCAGGCTTGGTTCCCTCGCCTGCCAGGGGAGGTTAGTCACAGCAGCATGGCGGAGCACTAACTTCTTGACCATGGGAACCAGGCCTTATTATCATGTTTCTTTAGTACATAGCCTGGCACTTAGGAAGTCACTTAGTAGATGTTAGTGAATGAAAACTTCAGATAGCATTAGGAATACATTAAAATGACGTGCTATTTTTGAGATGCTGTGTAAAAAAGCAGTGACCAGAGAAACACTTGCGCCTGAAACCGGCAGACTGGTACTAAGAGCGTCAGGGCCGCTGCCACTGCCGCAGGAGGCATCA
Organism: Solenodon paradoxus; assembly: GCA_004363575.1. Classification (NCBI taxonomy): domain Eukaryota; kingdom Metazoa; phylum Chordata; class Mammalia; order Eulipotyphla; family Solenodontidae; genus Solenodon; species Solenodon paradoxus. Next base: position 8,340 of record RJWH01000671.1, read on the forward strand.
CAAGGTCTAATGCAACCATGTTGAGTCTCTGCTACACAGGATTCAAAGCCCTCATCTGAACGGGTGCACGGCTAACTTATCAATGATTCAGGAGAGGGTCTAAAAGCCTCAGATCACGGAGTCGCATGACAGCCTCCAGCTGGCACAGTCCACATATCCAAGGATCCAGGCTTGAGACCCGGGGCCAGGGCAGGGGGAACAACCAAGATGAACAACTAAATAGTGTTTCTTCCTCCTCTCTGCCTGCCTGCCTGCCTGCCTGACTGCCTGTTCACCTTCATTTCTGTCTGCACCTTTCATTTAAAAAAACAAAACAAAACATCAAACGAATCACCTCTGAAAAAAACTTAAGAAACATTTTCCTTAAAGCCCAGTATGAAATTTTTCTTTACTTCTTCTCTTCCTTCTAATTGCCTCCTAATTTTTAATCCTTTTCTAACCCGTCCTCTCCCTTGAAAGCAATGGTCTCCTCTGCTGATAAAAGAAAACTTACAAAGATGGCACTGGTGGCAGAGTTGGTCTCAATTTCACTGTCAGACAAAGTGCCCCGAGAGCTCGCCAAGTGGGCTCTGCCCTCACCGCCTGGTCCATCGCCTGCGTTGCTGCTCAGGTCACTGTCTGCTCCGAGGGTCTCTCCGGAACTATTACTCACCTGGAAAGGGAAAAAGGCAGTAGGGGGTATCCCCATGGGAAGGTCCCGGCAGTGCCCAGCTGTTCACGGTCTCTGCTGCCATAAACAAGTACTACGTTACAACGATGTGTCAGGAAGCCTCTGGAAGTACCTTTTTTCATAAGATGAGGAGAAGCCCTGGGTGAAAGCTCAGGATCTGATCCTGCATACACAGATCTCTAACAGGTAAACACCTCCACCTGAGAACCCAGCTGTCCTGAGACCAAGAACAGCCTCCAAAGGAGGGAGCACCCCCTTTTCCAGAAGGGCCCCACCCCCCACCCACCAAGATGCCGGCCTGGTGCCCCCTACCACGGTGCTAACTTCAGAATCCTGGCTTGAGCTTCGGATCATGACAGCTGGACTCACACCGACGACAGAGTCTGCATCCATTTTCTGAAAGAAGACACATGAGGACAGGGGTCCACCCTATTGTTTCCCTAAGAGATACTGGAACCTTCTTCCTCCTCCCAGGCCCTTCTATTATCATCCCTACAAGGGAGATGAGAATTTTCCTGGAATATAAAATATATATACATATACATATGTATACATGCATACAAATATATATATGTATATATGACTCACGTAACAGAAAGAAAGGATAAACACTAAATCCACACTGCAAAAAAATGTGTGAAAGACTAAGGAAATAAAAATATGCCATATACCTACTATCTACATTCATCACTGTGAAACTTTGAGAGAACTTCCTTCCAGTCTTTTCTAAAAACATTTCATACATGAAATTGGAACCTCACTGCATATGGCTTTGTAAATGCTTCCCTGTGCCACTAAAACTTTGAAAATCCAAGTTTTAAAAAATACTAGTATTATAGAACATAGCTAGATTGCACTTAGTTCGCCTTTGCCGTATCATTGGTGACTTATGCTATTTCACGGCTGTCATTTCATTTTTGGTTTCTGTGCTTTCTAAAAGTGGTTGTCACTTAAAGAAACATTCTGACACAGCTCGTTCAGTGCCCGCGATTCTCAACTAGGATGCCACAAACCTGGGAACCAGAAGTCAGGCTCACACCACTGTCTGCGCTGATCTGGGACTTTTTCTCCTCTGTCTCACCAAGGTCGAAGACATGTCTGACTCCCTCGGGCCCTGAGTGGGGGAAGACCTGTGTTACTCAGCGCACAGGAGCCGGGCGGCTGGGGAGGGAGGGAGATGAAGCACAGCCGGGCCCAGACCTGTCTGGCATGTCCCCGTCACCTTCCCAGGGCCTGCCCCTGCTCATGCCCCACCAGAAGAAGTGCCCAGGTGACTTAAGAGCCAAGAAGGACAAAGTCAGCCTGGTCTCGGGATCTGTCGCCATTTCCTCGACCTGAGAAAATTCTTACCGGCCACCCTAAAACAGAAAAGCTCTACGGACAAAGGTCTAAACCATATTCTACTGCACTCAGAGTTAGGCTTCACTGATGCCGGAGCCCATTTAAGTGCCCCCAGGTCACTCGGTGCTTCCCAAACAAATGCATCTCAAGGGTAGGAAAAGGGCAGGCCCCAGGAGGTAAAGAAACCCACTGCTTCAGGGGACCCTGCCTCTCCCCATAGGCAACTTCTACACTGAGACAACAACCACCCGTGGCCCCCCACTCATACACCATGGAATGGCAGAAGGACAGAACAACAGAAAGCGAGAAAGCGTGCCTAAGCAAGCCGCCAGAGTCGGGCAGCTACAGACTCAACACGGAGGGACAGCGACCATCTCTGCCAACTGTGCCCACAGGCCTTCCAGTGAGTGAGGGAGCTGCCCGCCAAGGAGGGTGCCGACATGGGCAGCGAAGACCCGAGTTCTAAGGGATTTTACTCAGCAGACGCCCTGATCACAGCCTGATTGTGATGAGGGGATGAGGGGAGAAGTGCCTACAAGCCTCAAAACTAGGAGCCACGAACTACCTACCTGCTTTCATGCCAAATACCCGCCCCCACCGAGCAAATTTGGGGTGGGGCTGACAGAGGGGACCTGCCCCAACAGGGTCTGGGGAGTTGGCAGGTATGGGAGACTCGGGAACAGGGAGGGGCATTTGTTCCTTACTCTGTTTTTCCAAAGCTTTTTGCTTTTTCACTTCCTGGTGCTTGTTCCACAATTCTACCCCAGATGCAATGTAAGCAGGAAAGAAAGACAGAGAGTCAGAGGCTGGTCAGACAGACAAAATGGAAACCCTCCCACCCGAGTTAGTTCCATCTCAGGCACAGGGTTACAAATCAAGAAATAAGCAAGAGGTGAGCCCCGGTGGAGCAGCAGTTAGACCAATCATGTCTGAAGGTGCCCAGACCTGGGTTGGGGGACAAACAACCAGAATGAACAATCAAGTAAAAAAAAATAAAATAAAGATTCTCTCTCCTTCCTTTTCTTCCTGCCTGCCTGCCTACTCACCTTCATTCCTGCCTGCACCTTTCTTTAAAAAACAAAACAGACTCCAGATCCCTGACTGCAACACAATCTTAGGGTGGGAAGAGCTGCCGCCGAGCCCACTCTACTGGCATAACGGAGACGACCCCAAGGGGCACTTGCTCCAGACATGTCACAACAGGGTAGTCACTCTTCCACCACATTACGCTCTCCGCCAAACGGGTGGGCGACGGCAACTTTAAGAGATTCCAGGTAAGACAAAAGACCGCCTCGAGCAGCAAAGGGTGTCGGGAGCACGAGCAGATGAGCACACGTCAGCTTCACCCACTGAGTTGGGCAGACACTCCTCGTGCGGGCGCTCGGCCCTTTTCCTTGTGGCTACCAAACCCCACTCACCCTCAGAATCAGTGTCCTACCAAGAGTTCAGCCCTAGACTGTCATTTGGAAGAAGGCAGAGGTGACCAAGAACACTAGCTGGTCAAGAGCAGCATCTTAGGAGGGGTACAGAAAAAAGAATACCGATCACAGATTCTTCTGGAAGGAATGTTAGTGTCTACTTAGCCCAATCTCCTCCTTTCTTAGAGGAGACAGGAGCCCTGAGAGGGGGAGTAGGTTGCCCGAAGTTGCATTCTTAGCTGGGAACAGACAGAGGACTAAGCTTCAGGCCTCTAGACTTGCAGTTCTACACTTTCTAGAGAACGTGACATCAGCAGGAGAGAGGCAGGACAGACTGCCTCTAGGACAGTATTACACTGGCAGCCGCTACTGGTTAAAGTGAAGATGCAGTAGCTAGAAGGATATTGCCCAGGGACCTAGAACCAAAGACAGGCACGACCTAGGTCAAAGTCAAGTAGGGAGCAAGAAAAACAGAGGACAGCCCCCTACTCCGAGAACTCACTAAACTTAGGCTCTGCCTTAGTGGGAATGGAGAAACTCGAACAAAAGCACGCTCTCACGTCTAGTAAGGAAAGGCTTAAAGAAGAGCTGACTCAGAAGTCTAAACCTTGACGTCCGGAAACCAGGGAAATGGGGTTTCTGAACCTGCCCCAGAGGAGCAGACTGGAGGTCAGTGCAATGCCTGGATGGAAGGAAACCAGATTAGAGACACAGACGTTATTTCATAGTCTAAAGATGGATCTACAAACATCCTTACAGATTCCAGGAGCTCACATGGCCTCCCCACTATGTGAAGAAAATCAGATGCAAATACAAAGAGAAACCAGGAGTACAGCTCAGACTCAGCCTCACCAGGTCCTCCGAGCAAAAGCCCGAATCTTCCTGAGATTGAGGTGGGGGCCGTATGTGAAGCACCAGAGGTAGAGAAGTATAAAGAAAGGCCGTTAGAAATGGATTCGGACTGACCTCTCTCTCTAGAAAGCAAAGCATGGGGAAGAGAAAGGTGAGGTTCTGGATGAACTGAAAGGAAGGGGGCTGTTTAAGAAATCAGAGCTCTTCCACCAAACCAGACACTGCGGTACATACCAACAGCTGCCACAAAGTTCTCCTCCTTTAAACTTCTGGTGTCCGGTTCCTTGAGGCCCTTTCCTGCAGCAATGGGAGCCCGAGGGCCCAGCTGGGGGACTCGGAGCTGTGCCGTGGCCTTGGGGTCCCCACGGGCAGCCAGGCCAGGGTCCTTGCCCACTGGTGTAGTCGCACTCTCTGTGGGACTCCTCTTCCTCTTGTCTGGCTCTGAGGAAAGAGGACAGCATGAAAGAGAGAGCATGGGCGTCCTGGTGTGGACATGAGTGGGGAGAAGCATGTGAACGAGAAAGTAGCCTCTTCATTTCCCCGATGGAAAGATAACCGCCCCCAGAGAAACGTGCGCTGGAGAGGGCCTGGCGGGAAGAGGCTTGGCAAGGGGACGGGCTCGCTTTCTTTGGGGGACAAGCGGGGAGTCACGGCCGGGGGCGGGCGCTACCTTTGCTGTAGTAGTGGGTCTGCGCAATCTCCAGCAGCCCGAAGATGCTGGCCATGCCGCCCAGCCCCGCGTGGGCGTACGACTGCTCCAGACTGAGCACCGCGCACTTGAGCAGGTCCAACATGCCTTTGTACACCTTCCGACTGATCTCCTGCGACCACAAGCCGGGGTTAGAGCCGGGGACTGTGCCTTGGGCAGCCACGTCCTTCTGGAGTCTAACACCGCCTGCCCCCCTAGACACTGACCACGTCTGGGATGACGTCCTGCCGGGCCTCGTCCTCCGACTGCACTACGCGGTTCAGCTTGCTGAGGACGAAGACTCGCAGCTGCTCGCTCTCCAGCAGCCGGCGCACCTTCTTCATGTTGAGCCAGCCGACGCCCTGGCCGTCCAGCACGCTGTGCACCACTTCCTTCAGGAACTGCTGGTTCTCACTGTGGGGGCCACACACCCCGGGTCGCCACTGCCCCCTCGGCAGAGCGCCCCCTCTCTCCGGACTAGACACTCCCTCCCGGAGCAAACACCGAGCCACGTCTCTGAATGCCCAGTCCACTGCCCACTGCCCCCCACCGTCCAGACGGTCTGGCTCGCCCAGGTGCCCATCACTGCCCCTTTCACTCGTCCACACCAGGAGCCTTACGCGGCGAGGGGAATGGGTCCGAAGGGGACGTGCTGGAAAGCCTGATTTCATCTGCTCAACTAAGCGCTTCTCCCCCTCCTGAGCGGCCCTAAAGTTCAGCACAAGAATCACTGGCTCTACCAAGAGCTTCTCAGAAGGCTCTGCCACTGATTACCTAGAATTGCTGGATCGCCCCTGGGGCGACGGAGGTTCTCTTTTCACCGTTGGGCTGTGTTTAATGACAGATGACTTCTGATCCACTAAGGCCCTCCTGTTTCCTACAGCCGGGAAGGTAGGAATGAGAGACATCACCACCACAGCCCGAGCGTCCAGGTCAGCACAGCCCTGGGGGCCACGTCCCGCACTCATTCCTGGAAAGGGCTGGGCGGGGCATCACACACGGGTGGAAGGAAAGCAGCTAAGGCAGCGTGGAGGGAGTGGGGATGGAGACTCAGGCCACTCCACAAGCACCAGCAGCACGCCCCACGGGCAAGCGCGGGCGTCCCGGGGGCGGGGCGCGGCGGGGCGCTCCGGTGCCGCCGCTTGCTCTCCCTGAGGTGGATGGCCCTCTGGCAGGCATGGCAGATGCTAGGAAAAGATCATGCACGGCTCACGGGCAAGACCCACCTTCACCACTCCCAGGGCCGGCTTCAGTGACAATCTCCATTAGAGTATTTAGCCCAAATACTGGGACACAAAACACACAATTAGTAGGTGCTCCACCACACACAACCCCTGTACCCTCGTGGGGCTGCGCAGTCTCTCGCATGGCTGAGTGCACGTCACCTTGCTTAGGCACCTTCTTGGTACCTCAGAGCTGGAAGCCAAGCGACCAGGAGACAACCACGGCTTCAGGAAAGATCAATCCCATGAGTGTGGCCCCCCGAAGCCAGGGGCAGGGGACATGGCAGGGGGAGCTGCAGGCACCGCACAGGCACATGCGTGCAAAGAGGCACAGCTGCTTTGCATGAAACATCCGGCACCAGGGTCCAGGGGCCTGCAGGTGTGCGGAGGGAAGGCAGCCCTCTTGCAGATGCTGTCATGGGAAGGGGACAGGGGCTGTGAGATGGAGGAGGAAGGGAGGGACCAGCGCGGCAAATGGAGAGAAGCGTCAGCATGCAGTGAAAGAGTCTCAATGGCTCCCCGCTTCAACCCGGTCACAGGGGAGGCAGTGACGTGACGCATTCCCTCCCTGACTGCCCGGCCCGGTGAGGTGACTCCGCTGAGCTGCTCAGCAACCTGTACCAGCAGCTACGATTCCCCTTTGCCCATCTAGCCTACGTTCTCTCCCCACCAAAAACATTCCTCAGGTTCCTGACATTTGTAATTACTGCAAAGACAGATCAGTTCAAAAATACACGGATCTGCTTCTCACTGTGCTTTCTGTGACTGAATATTTTAGCACAAGATCCAGAGAAAACGCCAAGTTAGAGTAAATTCAGACGAGCTCCTCAAATTGTCAGAGATGACAAAGGAAAATCAAACGAGGTCTTCACTGCCCCTAGAAGCCAACCGAACTACCTATCCACTCAAAGGCCCTCCGTTAACGTGAAGCCGAAGTAAAGCCGGGCTCTGGACACACTGCCAGGCTCTTCACAGCCACCCTCTGCTCGCCCGGCTCCCTGGGAGCTCGTCTTCAGTGCAGGCAGCAGGGCCTGGCGGGTGACTGGTGACAGCTGATGGTCCCTGCCTGTTTATGTACCACTGACGAATTTCCCCACCGATGCTACAGTAATCCCAGGCTCCGCTGCCCCGAACGGTCCACCTAGGCCTTCTCTTTAGCTACAAGACAGTTTCCATCTGAAAACCAGCTGGAGTCCATGATGCGCAGTGAAAGCCATGAGAAGCAAGATGGGGAGAAACAGCCAGGCCAAATGACTCACTAGACACAGGGCTCCCGACAAGCACCCATGGGCCTGAAACACTTCCCAGAGAATCCTGGTTTGGCCAAGGAGAGTGTAGTTACCTTTCAGGCTGGGGAAGGGTGTGGTCTTGTCTCGGGCACCTTTGGTGGGCAGCGTGAGGTTTGAAAGACTGAAGCTTGTACTGTGGTTCCGGTAAAGGCTGCCTGTCGAGGGGAGAGGAGAGCAAGGGGTTAGCAGCTCGACAATTGGAGCAGGAGATGCCAGCGACGGTCTCATCTCCACCTCCCTCCTTTTCAAACGTAGCCCCAGTGCCTCCAGCCTATCTCAGAAAGGACCAAGTCTCACTCAGGACAAAGAGCCTTTGCCAGGGTTGCTGAAAACCCAGTAACAACTTTATCTGACTGTCTCCTGTGATAACGTCCAAGGCTCATGCTAACACAGCAGGAGAGCAGGCAGCAGATGTGCTTCTGGTCTGAAGCTGGTGCTGTCTCTCCCCTGGGCTTCTGAAAAACTCATAATCACAAGCGTGCCCTATGTTGGCTCGCTCTGCTCCCTAGTCTGTCTTCAGTCTGTAACTAACATCACCCCTCCTTTCCAGCAATGTTCAAATGCACAAACGTCCATTGCATTCAGATTTTTTTTAAACACCTTTTCTTTTTTTTTTTAAAAAAAAGGTGCAGCAGGAATGAAGGTGAGCAGAGGCAGGCAGGCAGGCAAGAAGAGAGAGAGAAGGAACGACTTTATTTTATTTAGTTGTTCATCTTGGCTGTTCCCCTCAGCTCCAGGATGAGAACCCAGGTCCTTGGGTTGTGTGCGGTCTGCGCCCAACCACTACTCCACCAGGGCGCCACAACCTCGTGCAGATTTCAAAGCATGTTCATAAAGGAGTCCTTCAGGAGGTGAAGATGTTAGTCACACACTTAAGTCAAATTGGATCAGGATATTTCCACAAAATACAGGTGCAGGTATGGAATATTGAAGAGAAAGCTTATTTTTCAGTGGACCAGCCATCTTACCTGAAATCAACTGAAATCTCCTGGTAATGACTAACCTGCCTCTTCCTTTATTGACCTCACCTGAAAACACCTTCTCAGCCATCGCGCAAAGGACCTGAATGAGGGCTCGCTGATGCCAACGCGGCCTGACATCTGAAGGGCCGGAGGCGCCTGCCCTGGCCGGGCCCCACGGAGAGGAAGTGGGACAGCGGCCTGAGAGCTGAAAGCACTTACTGGCGAAAGACATGATGCCCCCGAAGCCCTCGGCGCCGTTGTTGGAGATGGTGGAGGTGGGAGAGCTCGCTCGGGAGTCTGACTCTGCATCTGAGTCGCTGGCCAGTTTCAAGCTGTTGGGCCGCAGCAGCTGTTGAGCCCTTGAATGCACAGTGGCACCTATGAGCCCAGGCAGGGTCACCTAATCCGAGTGCAAGGGCCAGACGCTAGCTTGCGTCGCCTCGGTCCCCCTCCCAGAATTCCTAAATGCCTACAGCAACGCGCTGCCCTCTGGGGAGGACTGGGCTGCGAGAGCATTCAGACTTCTCAGGCTGTGGATTCCACCTCGCCTGCCCGGGGCCGCGCCTCTAGAAGGAATCTCCAGGCTCTCACCGACTGCCATCGACATGTTGGCTGCATCTGAGAGCTTGGCTTTCCCCCTGCTCATCCTCGTCTTCCTCAGAGGGGAGGACAGTCTGGGGCTCGAAGTGTGAATTGTCATAGGCTCGTCGGTGCACGGGCCCCTCTCCGATTTCTGTCTGACGCCGGTCCACGTTCGCTCTCCCAGCACCGGGAGGCCCAGCGAGGCGGGGCTTGGAGACACCTACTGCAGCCTTGTCATCCATCTCGGCTGAGTCCGCAGCCTCCTAAAAGCAAGTGGTCACCTAATGCCCTGTGATGCCCTCCCGAATTCTCCAATCAGCAGGCCTGTCTGCTCCCTCTCCTGAGGGAAGATCTGTGACAGCCCTGCTCTCTATCCCCACAAACTATGCAAGAGGGTCTGAGTTAAACCCGAAACAAAACCCAACGATTTCTTTCTGGGGTCAAGATGGGAAGATTGTCAAGAAGGAAGCAAATGAATAGCTTTACCACAGCCTTCCTAAAGGTGAGGCCTACACCAAGGAAGAGCTCTCGCTTCTCCATCCCTCCTATCCCTCACGTACAGAACTGGTCCTGTGGATGCTGGGGCTGCTGCTGGCGGTGGTGCTGGAGTGCAGTGGGGGGTTTTCCTGAGAGGTCTCACGGTCTGGGCCAGGCGCCTCTGCTTCCTTCTGGCTCTGCAGCTCCACCATCTCCACCTCACTGGCGTCCCCCAGTGCCACATGCGTCAGAGGATCAACATCTGCCAAAGCCCAAGGGTGGCAGGTACAGGTCACACCACCCCGGGACCCGCAGTCCTGCCTGGAGCTGGCCCATCCCCCAAAGTATACTTACTGGGGGTATCGCCACTGATGTCACATTTCATCATCTCACTGACAAAGTCACCAAGGGATGAATAGGAAGAGCTTGAGTCGTCGTAATCCATACTATCACTGCCACTGCAGCACGAAGAGTGTAAAGATAAAGAAGGGGCAGGAAGACATCAGCAACCAGCATCGGGGAAAGTCAAAAGAGGTGCGTTCTTAGCTCAGGACCAAGGAACAAGAGGGAATAAGGGAGTTAACGAAAAGCCTTCAACCAAAACAGAACCCAAGTCTCCAAAGACCGAGGGCTAAGTCCTAGGAGATTTCACCATTGTGATCAAAACAATTTTTACCTTACAGAACTCTTTTGCTGTCATGGGGGCGCTGCTCACCTGTCATCGGTCGGGTCAGAGTCAGAGTCCTGCTCTGGGGGCACGCTCAGCACCTCGGCCAACTGGGAGTTGCTGTCGTAGACACGGTAATGGATGGGCTGCAGCTGATGAGCATACCACTTAGGCTTGTCACCAATCAGGGCTGGATCAAACATGCCTACCAGAGAGACAAAGGAACAGAGTTAGCAACACAGTGCAGTGGGGTGGGGAAGGCAAGCAAAACAAAGTAAAGGTAGGAAGAAAACTAGAGCAAGCAGTAATGGAAGCGGCAGGTCAAAGAGTAGAAAGGGCAGAAGCAGGCACCCTGGTAGAGGAGCGGTTGGGACGGTCACCCCTGGCCGAGTGAGGTCCACGTACATCATAAGGACCAGGGTTTGCATCCCTGAGTTGGGGGTGGAGTGGGGTGGGGGAAACCAAGATGAACAGCTAAATAAAAATTAATAAAGTGCTTCCTCCTCCTCTCTCTGCCTGCCTGCCTGCCTTCATTCCTCCCTATGCCTTTCCTTAAAAAAAGAAAGAAAAGGAAAAGAAAGGGCAGAAGTAAAGGGAAGAGTCATAGGGACGATCGAGGCAGAAAGATCAGAGCGGAGGGGAGGTGGACTCACTGTTGTGAATTCGCTGAAAGGCGTAGTTGGTGGGGTTAAGGATCCATTCGCCAAAGTACTCCACAGCCTGAGTTCGGGCCAATTTCTCAGCAAAAGGAGACTGCCGGGGACGGGAGGCCAGAAAGGAGCCGGCCTGGAAGGCTACCACGGGCCGAGGGAAGAGACGCAGGGTGCGTGTGTGCATCTGGAAGCCCTGCAGCACGTTGGGGGAGTTGAAGAAGCGGACCATGGCCACCCTGGGGAAGAGACGGAAGGTGAGGTCACCCAAGTGCCACACCCTGCTGAGCAGGGTGCTCCAGATCCAAGTCTCAGACTGCTTCCCAAAGCCACCCATTCATGGGCTTCTGACACCAAGAGCAGAGGCATCTTCCGCAATCATTGATCCCGTCTCTACTCAAGAATCCAGAGAATGTGAACTGTTTATTCTCTTTGCTTTTACTCAGGTGGCAAACAGAACCAAGTAGGATGGGTGTTTCATATCTAAAGGAACTCTGGCTCAGGGAAGCAGTCACTGCTGGAGCAGAGACCAGTTTCAGAGCTTGTGACTGTCCGCTCTGCTTGGGCCTACCTGGTTGCAACATCCACAGAATCCACGTCATTCCCATAGATGAGCGGGTTGAATTCAGTGGACGGTGTGGACTGCAGGTCATTGGAAGGCCTTCCCAGGAGCAGTGGGACCTCCTGGCCCTCATGGAACTTCTCCAGATTGAGGATGGGCTGGGTATTGAGACTCATGCTGGCGAGGGCCTGTGGAACAAGCAAGCCCTCAGAGGAGGCAGCTTCTTGGGCAGCCAGTCAACCTCATGTCTGAGGAAAGAGCCTTCATCTTCGATATAAGAATCCAAATATTTTAATCTTTAGAAAACAATCTAAATGTTGGAGATCTTCCATTTGAGCCAACCTGGCACAAAGCAGTGTGATCACATCTGAAGTCCAGGGCAATAGGTTTCACAGGTATTTTAGCCATGAAACCTTGATTCTCAAATGAAATCGATGTGGAAATAGAAACAATTCAAACATAAAAGTAGAGCTTCCCTGAAGGACATAAGGAACCCAGAGCCTCATATACTCAGTGCTTCCAACCTAAGAAGCTCCATGGGGCAGTTTGAAAACCAGTCTAGACCATCAGTGTTTCTTAAATGTTAATGAGAGGTGTGCCCTGGAGGAGTAGAGGTTAGGCCCACCGCCTCTGGCTGAGCACAGTCCACACACATTCCCAAGGTAATGGGTTCACATCCAGGGCTGGAGGTGAGGGAAACAACCAATGTGAACTAAATAAAAATAAAATGAAAGGCTTATTCCTCCTCTATCTTCCCACTTCCTCGCCTTCATTCCTGCCTGCACCTTTCTTTCCAAAAAAAGTTAAGCATAGGAATACCCGTGGATGTTGTTAAACAGCAGGTTCTGATTCAGTGTGTCTGGGGTGACAGCTGCACTTTTAATAAGCCCAGGTGATGCTAGTCTGCAGGCCCCAGACCACATTTTGACGTCAGGAGTAAGATGACAACGTCAGGGGGCCCAGTGATCTTAGGTCCCATAGACATTTGAAGTAGAATCCCACACAGCAGCTTCCGCATCACGCTAGTCATCCTACAGCAATCATGAAGAATGGAAACATGGCTAGAAAACTTTCTGAGCTTGCTGCCCTCACCGGACTCTGCAGTGACACAGTCTCACAGCACGTCAGCTGTGATGAAGCAAGTGAAAGCGAGGAGGACGGTATAAATGACCCACTGAAACCCAAACGTATCATCCAGAGGTACCGTGCAGAAACGCAGGCAACACAGGGAGACTCCTGGAGACCCTCCAGATGAGAGCAGGAGTCCACAAAAAGACACACGAAGCTACCTACCTGCGGGTAGGGCGACCCTACACCCCACACGCACGGGGCGAGGGGATGGGCCTTGTCATTTGTTGCTTTCAGGTAATGTGTTCGGCATGCAGAAGAAAAAGCAATCCGTGGAAAACGCACGTAAAGGATTACTCGAAGAAGGGAATTTTGGAAAAGGATTCTACATGGACCTAGGGATCAGTTCAAAAGGAAAGTCTAAAAGAAGCCAGGTTGTCCAAACCAATGACTTTCTCCTTACAAGAATGAGAGAATGATCTGTGGCCACAGGGACGGCAGGCGTGATGAGGATCAGAAAGCTAAGCTCTAGAGGCTGGTGGGGGGCAAATAATGGATCAGAAGCCATCTGAAGGGCCCTTTCAGAGATTCACCCTGCCACCCAGGAATACCCAACCCAGGCAACGAGAATCTACTCCACCAGACGGTGAAGGAAAACTCTTATCTTAGAACCGCCGTCTGCCCACAGCACTACGAGCCTCCCTTGCTTCCCCTCCGTTTCTTCACTCTTCAGCTACCTGCTTTAAATGTTTCTTCAGCTCCAATGATTCTGGTTCTGGCAGGACAGGCAGCACATCTGCATTGGTGGGCGCGATCACCTGCGCCAGAAAAAAAGCAGCACACCCTCAGACTGATTCAGGGGCTACTCCTACATGAGGGTAAGCAACAAGAATACGACATTGTACATACAATTTTTTTTAAAGAAAACAGACTTTTGATTTAAAATGGACCATGACAAATTGGCTCATTCATGGTGTCCAGAAGATTTCTGCAGTGTCAGTCACAGAGATAAATACCTTCATCAGAGAAGAGAAAGCATATCTGTCTGCACTACCCTTCCTTCATCTCTCCCCACACTCTTCAACTACTAGGGTCTCCTTGAGGGCTCTAGAATTCCCAGGACTAACATGAACGCTGGCAATTTAATTCTGCTTTCTGTGACTGTCATGCATATTGACGTATGCACTAAAATCTTACAGGCTTAGAAACCCAGGTTATTTATGCTATTTCAGTGTATTAAAATTTCGCCCTCCTAGGATATCTGCAGAAGCTATAACTATAAAAGAAAAACAGCTTTTTTCAACGACTTCTCCATAGAACATCAAGAAACATCTCACTCTCAATTAACTGCGTATAGATTCCCTACGTTTTTTTATCCCAATATGTTTTTCCTTGCCCTCTGCCCTATCTTCCTTAACCTTCTAGGCCTCATGTGCGTTTATGAAGTTAAATTCACCATGCCCCACTCTAAAATACTTTTAGAATATATTATATAACACGTCATAAAATTTTGGTTAAATACACACAATATTCAGATATCTGTGCACCCATGAACCTGTTCATGTGAATAATCAAGAATCGCCTATCACTGAGTCATCCCTGGGATGCCACTCAAAAAAGTAGCTTTGGGGGGCTCATTTAAAAAAAGAAAAATCTCCCACCACAAGCTAATTTCTCATCCACATGAACGATGTTTCCCATCAGCTGACTGCTATATCTTGTTATTTTATTACCAGTCTTTTTCATATCTATGTGACTGCATACATATATACACATGTATAAGACATTCACATACACATGTATGTGATATACACATACATCGAAAAGGATGGTTTTTATTTTCTTCTTTAGGCTTATATGTATTTTTTCTTTTGTAAAGCACAGGTGCAGCAGGAATGAAGGCAAGCAGGCGGGAAGGCGGGAAGGGAGAGGAGGAAGAAGCATCTTATCATCTTGGTTGATTCCCACCAGTCCTGGGACACGATCCTGGGACCTTGGGATATGATCCTGGGACCCTGGTATGTGTGTGGACTGCACACAAGCTCCACCAGGGAGGGTCTATGTATTTTCCAGTTTTATTGCTAACATATAAAAGAGTTTCCTACTGAAGCTTGAATGCACCCACACAACAGTCTACACTGGAAAACTACTAGAAATTACACCTCGGGAAACCATTAGATGTGTGGCTCTGTGGCCACACCTCTCCTACTGCTCTCAGAAGATGTGGGGAGCACTTAATTCTGCAAAACTAAGTCCTGGGGCGCGCTCTGGTGGCTTGGTGGGGCCGAGACACCGGTATGTAGACTGCGCCAAGCCCAAGGACCTGGGTTCAGGACCTGGAGCCGGGCTGAAAAACCAAGACTGAACAACTAAATCGAGATGCTTCTTCCTCCTCACCTTTCCTTCCTACGTCTGGGGAAAAAAAAAAAAAAAAAAGCCAAATGCTTAAAACAAAAAAACAAAATAACAAAAAACCCATAAAAGCTGGTGCGCCCTGCTGGAGCAGCAATTAGGCCAATCACCTCCCAAGGAGCACAGGCCACATACCCCTAGGTTCCAATCTCAGGTCCAGGGAGGAAACAACCAGTGTGAACAAAAAAACAAAAACAAATAAAGATGCTTCCCCTGTCTCTCTGCCTGCCTGCCTACATTAGCTTCATTCCTGCCTGCACCTTTCCTTTGAAAAAAACCCAAAACACACAAAAACTAAATCTTGTAATTTTGAGTCCTAACCAATAAAATAAAATCAGCATTAAAAAAAAATCTTGTGTCAGGTCCCCCCTGTGTTCAGGCAGCTAAGGCACAAACTATGAAAGCCGTAGACACAGGTTCGAGACCCGGGGCTAGGGGGAGAGAAAAACCAAAACAAAACAGCTGTACGTGAGTCTCACAATAGCAATCACGACCAATTTGGCACCTACCTGGTCCCAAATGATCTAGAAAAACCCAACACAATCGTACGCCAGACTCTTATAACCTCAGCCGAAATAACCTACTCTGCTGCTGTCCAGGTCCACGAGCCACACGTCATCAGGCATTTTGAAGTCCAGCTTGTAGAGGAAGAAGCTGGCAGGGACCCCAATGATGTATGGAGTTGGGGCCAACAGCAGCTGCGGGCAGGATAAAGAGAGAAAGACACAAGAACAAAACCACTGCGGCACTGACTGAGTCGGGATTATTCTAGAAAAAGGAAGGCTGGCCCATCCCCCTTTGCGCAAAATCCTTGAGAGCTGATATATTTCAAAATGCAGAACGTCTCAGATTTTAGAAAAGCAGCTGTGCACACACTGCATGCTCTGCAACACCTAGAGTGGTGTGGTCAGCAACTGAGAAATAAAAACAGGAAGAGCAGATGTTTTGCTAGCAGCCCAGGTCAAGTCAGGTCAAATTTTCCAGACAAATACATCTCGAGAAGAGGGCTGAGGGCCAGGACAGATTTACAGCTTCTCTGGGCATGGAGCCTTGTCCCTCAGGGAAGGACTGAACTGGAAGGGAGAGGTGACAAAGCCAAAGATGCTGGAGACTCACCTGCTCCGCTGAGGCCATGCAGGTGGGCAGCAGGGGTATCACAGGAAACATATACTCCAGCGGATAGATCATCGCCACGAATGCCATCACAGACATGGAGAGTGCATTGTAGTCTCGAGACTGCAGCACTACCTGCCACGGGCCACACCAAGGGTCACTCAGTGGCACCAGTAAGGGTCATGGGAAAACCGCCCTCCACATGGCCACTTATTTTACAGGAAGGAAGGGAGGGAGGGAGGGAGGGAGAGGAGGAAGAACTACCCTTACTTATCTAGTTGCACTTTTTGGGTTTTTCAGTCTGGCTCTGGGTCTTGAACCCAGGCCTTTGGGCTGGATGTGGTTCGCATGCCAATGTCTCAGCTCCCTGAGCCACAAGGGTGCATCTCAACTCACTGTCCATTTATCACGGCTCCAAGCCTCACCGAACCCGCCACCACCCAACCCAAGCCCCGTCATAACCCTCCCTCGCATCAACTTGTTTGTTCCTGTACCGCCAATCCTAGGACCACTCATTGGAACAGAACTCCTGATACTTTCAGAGAATTAGGATGGTACAGTGAGGGATAATTCAGCTGAGTGCAAGCCCTCTGAAAACATCCCACAGGGTACCGGTCTCTGAAGTTGACCCACACCTTCTGAGCACCTGCTGTCTACCTGGCATCAGGGTACCTCTTGGAGACAAACAGAAGATAAAGATGTTGGCCCTGTCCTAGTGGTCTAACCTCGGCCACATTGCAAAGCCCTTTCCCCAGCACTCTGGCCCTCTCACCTTGTGCTCCAGTAGGATGCAGGTTAGCACCTGAAGGCAGGCATCCACACCCAGAAGTTCCAAGGGGAGGTGCAGAGGGAAATCCACGAGGCTGAACCGCGAGGGGTCGGGAAGAGCGAAGGTCAGCGCCTGCTGGAGCTCCTGGGGGAGCACCTCAATGTCTACTCGCTTCTGCCCCAAGACAGGAACGGGGGAGCGCAGCAGTCGGTAGATCCAGGCCTCGATCTCTCGAAGGTCGTGCAGGAGGGCACTTGACTTCTCCTCCACCAGCAGTGACCCAGTAAAGATGCGCCACATGGTGTCCCTGGGAACAGACCGCAGGAAACATAAGCCCCCGGAACTCACCGTGGCCAGCGGGTAGACTGATGACAATCAGAAAGGCCTCTCCTCTGGGCTCAGTGAGCCCAGAAGGTCCATACACAGGTGGGAGCAGGTGGAAACGTATCCACGGCAGGGTCTAAGGTGCTGCCCACTGTCAGACAAGCTCCGCAGTGACCGCGAACATAGTTGACGGAAGGAGGTCTAGCTCAGGAGCTTTCTGCTCAGCGTGGACTATCGAGTTTCAACAGGCCTGAGGGCTCGGGCTTTAGAGCCTCCAAGCCCCTCACAGACTGACTGAACGTGGTCTCGAAATGCTCCCCCGCACCTGCGTGGCAGCGGCAGACGTACCTCTGAATGCCCCGAGGGAGGCCCAGTTTCTTGCCCAGCAGCCGCTCACTGCAGCAGTCGACCAGACGTTTGAGGGTGTAGAGACACTCGCGGAAGGTGGAGAAGAACGGATAGTGGCTGAGTACACACAGGGACGTCAGGGTGCTGTTCCGGGACCGGCTCCCCACCCGGGCCCGGCGTTTGGCCCGAGGAGACTGGCTCACGTCCGGGGTGGAATCAGCGCTGGGAGGCTGCAGGGATGAGCCACTCTCGGAGCTCTCGGCCCCAACCTCCTCGGAGGCACAGGTGGCGCGGGGTCCTTCCTTTCCTCGGGAGCCCGCCCTGCCTTCCCCCTTCTCCCCCTTCTCCTTAGGCATCCGTCTTTGGAAGGAGCGGTAGAAGTTCACGCAGATGCCATATCGTGTGACTCCAGTGTCCTTGTCAGTGAGGGTGAAGACAAAAGAGGTATCATCCCGCAGGGTCATGCGCCGCTGCCGCACACTCAGACAGCCCTCGGGCTGGCAGAAGAACACGACGTCGGGGGGCAGGGGAAACTCGGCATGATCCTCTAGCGGGTACCTCCGGAGCAGCTCAGGAGTCTGGGCCACGCTGTCACTGCTTGGGTGCCTGAGAAATGTAGACACAAAGTCAGCCGCCGGAGGGAGAGGATGTGCTTTCGAATTTCAAACACTGACAGGCACGTCCTGGTGGCCCAGTGGTCTAGAGCACCTGGGCGCAGTCCCACCAACCTCCCAAGGTCCCAGGTTCAAGACTCAGAGGCCGGGCGGCCAACCAATGGGAACAACTAAATAAAAATAAAGTTCTTCTTCCTCCTCTCTCTGCCTGTCTGTCCTTTCACCTTCATTCCTGCCTGTACCTTTCCGGGAAAAAAAAAAAAAAAAATTTAACCGCAGTCCACAAATAAAGCTCAAAATGCTATTTTGGATAAAGTACCCTAACTGTGGGACTTTGGAAAACACAGGCGCTGCTTGCTATATTTAGCTGGAGGACAAAACGAGGTCTGCACTGTCATAAAGACGCCTGTCCTGAAATGAAAGGCAAACTGGCAACAACAAAAGTACTGCTGGTACCTGAAGATGTTTAGCACTTTTCAAAGTGTACTAGCTAGTGAATTACCAAAGAGCCTAAGGAGGTGGAGAGGTAGCAAAATGTACTTTTCCTTTTGCAAATGCAGGAAACTAGGGTATCGGGCACCTATTTCCCCAAGATCACAAAGACACCAGTTGTGAGCAGAGGTTTGTGTCTGTGCCTCCCAGCCAGTACTCCCGATCTACCCGACGGTGGCTTTCACTGCTAGTGCTAATGCTCCTAAAATAAGAGGGACGAACAAGGTATCTGAAGCAACGTGGAAATGGAGAGGGGAATGATTACAGATTGCCGGGCTATCCCCCGACAGCCAGACAAAAATCGGTCTCTTCTTGGTTACCTGGCCCCTACGACCACGAGATAATCAAGTAGCCGAGGACAGAACTTCTTCTTTTGCACCATGGTTCCGACTCATCAGTTCATCTCAGAGAAACTTCAAGGCTCCAAGCAAGGAGTCAGTGTTCCAGGAGTTCTGATGTTATCTGAAAATTCAAGTTTAATGGGGAAAAAGTTGATAAGATCCACTGCTATGCCTTAAGGACTCATCCCTCTCAGCATCACCCCAGTCAGGGGCAGAGGTCAGCAGGGCTTCTATTTCAGTCCAAAGACAGGAGGACCTGACATTTTTCCTAGCCAAGAGCTCAGTCTAGGCTTCTGAGTTCAGAGTCAAATGTCCAGAAGTAGGATAAATAACGGCTTGTCTCCCCATCCCTACAAACCAGCTCATTTCCAGCCTTGCCCCTGGAGCCCTGTTTCCATTCTAATCTGGACCCAGTCATTAACAAAAATGAAATCCGTTTCAGAACCCTTCCAGGGGGATCAGCATCAAACCAGACTCTCTAATGAACCCGAATCTGCACTCCCAGCTCTAGACGGAAACGCAATTACACATGTTCCAGCACTCTGCGTTCAGCTGGGTGTGAAACCACCACAAAAAACGGTATAGCTAATTGTGCATGGACAAAACGACAGCTGGCTACTCTACCTGCCCGCACTCTCACATGAAGACTCTCTATGCTCCCACTGCTAAATCTAAAACAGGTTTCTTCCCCTCTTCAAGCAAGGAAAGCGCCCAGCGGCTAAAGCTACGAGCTCTGCCCTTGGTGCTGAATCACAATCTTTCTCTTCTGTTTTGGTGCCCCGATAGCCATCAGTAATTCAATACACACAGATGAGGCCCTGGCCCACTATGTCTTACAGCAATTAGGAATTAGATGCAGAAACAACAGGATTTCTGTAAGGACAGAGTTAAATGTTCAGAGGAATTTCTAAACCATAGTCCAAAAAAGGAAGGCTTATGTGGTCTTAATTACGATTTATTTTCTGGTGAGTTTCCATACAGCCCTCTGAATAAAACGCTTCATGCCACTGCAAGGCTGTTTTCAGGACCCCACCTCAGTGGCGCACGTGGCCACACTAAGACCTCATTCACCACACATGCAGAGAGAATCCCATCACACTACACACACACTCTCACACACCACTCCCTTTTTGCCGCGTGTACTCCCATACACACGCATGGACTTCCTGCATGCTTAAGATCCCGTTTGACTTACATAGTGAGTAGAAGTTCTATCTTTTCTTCTCCCTTACTTAATCATAATAAAGACCTAATTGCAACATCTCTCACATCCTCAAAATACTGCTGCCTCTTCTCTTGCTCCCAATAGAGGACCTGCAGGTAATAGGATTCAGTTTTGTCTCCATAGCGACTCTGGCTCCAGCACTATTTATAGCAGAGCCCAAGCCCATCCCCTGCTTGGTGACCGCACAGTGCTCGCAGCTGCTACTCCAGAGTTGGCCAGGGCCCATAATTCACTCTCCTTGAATGTGGAGACACCTCTAGCAGTGACATCATCTTCTCATTATTAGGGGATCGTCTCCCCCATCTGTTTTTACTTTATACTTTGTCCTAATTCTGGATTTTGAGAGAAACATCTCCTGACCATACAACCAAGTTCTCAACCATGTCATATACTCATTTCGAGGTATCACTGCCACCCAAAAAGTCCTTTGGCTTTCTCCACTACTATGGAATCACGCGCATACTGCAGGAGGCGAGGCCCTATTACAGAGCTGAGCTCAGCTCCTCCCTAGCAGAATGAGGGGAGGGAAACAGAGAAATGAAATGGAAGATGGGTATAAGCATAATTCATTCTGTGAGAGATAGGTGGCAAATTCCTAAGGCAAAGTGTCTTAAAATAAAACAGAATGTACAGACCAGACCTCAAGGCTATGCCTTGAAATCTGTTTGTACTGAAAACCAGAAACACTTGCCTGCCAAAATCTGAACGCTCACACCTGAAGCATCTTCTAATACAACAGGCACCAGGCCTGTAGCCTGGTGGGATCCCAGTTCCTCTCCACTGAGAATCATTTGCTGAAACTTAAGTCATTATCATGCCCTACAGTGCTATCTCCCACCAGAGCCAAAAGGACCCTGCAATCCTGTGACCATTCCAGCTACAAGTGACAGGACAGATTTTTAGCCACAATTCATATCTTATCATCGAATATTGCCTTCCATTATTCAGACTGCAGAGGTAACTATGGTTTTCCTTCCCATGGTCTCCCGCCTTCCCTTCCCACAAAGGCTCTACCAGCACCTATAACTCAGTTTTTATATCTGCCCAGGCTAGGACTGCCTCTTGCCTCCATCATATTGGCTAATACAGAGTCTCTGCGGCCCAGTACCATATTTCCAAAGGCATTTATTTTGCTTAAAATGCATACCTATCTACGAAGTCTGACATCCCCATCCACTCCATCCAGACGCAGATTTAGAATCCTTAAGTCACCTGTCTTTTCAGCCTACATCGACCACACTAAGCAACACTTCGGATTCGTCCCTCCTTTTGGACAGGGTTTCATAGTAAAACCACAGGAACCGGAGAGCGATATGACATCTTTGCTGACATGAGCGCTACAGGAGGCTGTGCCCTCCTCCCTCTCCCGGGGCAGTGACCTTGCAAGCGCATCAGCAGACTGGTCCAGCATGAGGGAGAATGAGAGCAAAGGCGGAGACACCAGACAGGGTTGGGGAAGAGGGGTGGGCAGGAAAAGGAGGAAGAATTTAGGGGCGGAGAGGAAAGGAGTGACAGGAGAGATGAAACAGTGTCTCCACTCTCCGGCTAGCCGATTTTTGAAACACCAAATTGCAAAGACAACAATTTTAAAAACGAAAAGAATCAAATGTTCTCCAAAGGCCAGCCAAAAATAAGGCACATACACAACACGCGCACAGGCACCGGCACCGGCACACACGCGCGCCGTGCCCATGCGGGCTCGGCCCCGGGGCTGGCCAGCTCTGCCCACCCCCTCACCTGCTGGACCGCTGTCCCCCGCCCCCGGCCCGGAACCCGCGCCGCCCGCCTGGCAGGAATCGAGTCCAGCAGCCGCGAGCTGCATCCAGGCCCGCAGCCCGCACCCTCTCAGCGGCCCCAAGCACCACCACGCCTAGCCCGGTCCTCAAGGCCACCGACCCCGATCCCGCTCTAGACCCCACGCCCCCTCACCCTCCTTTACCGCCTGCCCAGAAGTCCCTGCCCCCTAAAGGCCAGGATTCCTCGCAGAGTTCCTTCCCCGCCGCAGCCCGGTCCCAAATACCCCTGCAGGACCCCCACCCCCACCCCAGGGCCGGACCTGCCTACCTCCCGCGTCTCGGGGGACCGGCCAGACCCCGCCGACGTGCCCGGGCCGCGGAGCGTCCGAGGATCCCGGCGCCGCCGCCGCTCAGCGCGCTGTCAGTTCCGCGTCCGCCGCGGGGGGCGCGTACCACTCCGAGCGGGAGCGGGCCGGAGGCCGAGGGGACCGGAGCCGTACCATTCACCCCGCGGGGGCCAGGGCTGCACCAAGCCGAGGCCGGAGGGTGGAGCCGACCGCGGGACAGAGGCGGCTACGCACACCTATCGGCGTGGGAGTGCGGGCGCGCTGGGGAGCGCTGGATCGGCCCTGCGCCGCTGCGTGCCGAGGGGAGGACCCAAAGGAACACCTTGTGCTGAGGATGCTCGAACGGACTTTAATTCGATATGGTACTGGTGCCCATTTCGACGAAATGTGGATTAACCTGCAGGAGGCTTTTCCAGAGAGGCTGCCCCAGAGACTTTGACTGTCCCCTCACCCGCGATGCGGCTTGGAAGTGCCCGGCCACCTGGGCTGGAACACCGGCGGCCGGGTGGTGGAGCCTACCAACTCCGGGCTGCGGGGGCGCCGAGAGGCCGGAAGGCGCGGCCGCGTTACCACCTACACCCGGTGCGCACCAAGGGAGGTGGCGCAGCGGTGCCGCGGGGCCCGCTGGGAAGTGGAGTCCAGAGCTTTTCGGAGGCCAAGCCTCAGACGGGGCAGCCTGCCCCTCGCCCTGGGCACTCTACTTCCTGACCCCCCCAGAACCTGGGGACCGAGAGGAGGGACTGTTGTGCCCACTTTTTCAGATGCCCGATGCATTACACGCACGCGGGCGCGCGCATACAGACGCAGGGCTGGAGGGCACGAACACACATGCACGTTCTGAAAATCCAACGCCCCTTCCCCGCAGACTGACAGCGCGATCCCACCTGGATCGTCAGAGGGGAAGCGGGCATCTAAGCCTTGTCATGGCATTTACCCGCTTGGCGCACCGGGACTGGTACAGGGAGGTCCCCGTCTCACTGCCAAGGCTGTCTGGTGACTTGTCTCCCCCTCCTCCTCGGAGTCTGGAGGCGGATTCCAAAGGAGGCCGCTTCCCTTCTCAGTGCGGGCGCCCCCACCCCACATCCAGAAATTGGTTTCTCTCTGTTTTGGTCCTCCCGTACAAACAATGCCAGACCATCAGTGAAGCACTCCAAGGCATTTATGGCCAAGCCACAGAGTGACAGTGGAGAATTTCTCTTGGGGCCCGGCGGGGAAAACAGGAAGTGGTGGAGGCAGAACGGGCAGGGCCTTGGAGAACCGTGTGCAAAGTGGCCCCCAGGTTCATCCTTTGGGTCGCATCAGTACTGTCTTCCAACGGAGCAGTTTCCACAGAACCCCCACTCCCAGTCCTTTGACTCTTCTTTAATGCCTGTGAGGATCTCTCTCGTCTGCCCAGTTCCTAGGAACGTTTGCCCTTCCCGGTTGGCTTCACCTCTGGGAGGCGGTCACCAGGCTTCAGCCGTCCAGCCCAGAACACAGAAGCCAGTGGGGAGGCACAAGTCATTCGTGGACATCCCAGATCTCAGAGAGCAGCGGGGGGAGCTTCTTGTCCTGCAGGCGCAGTGCAAACACTTGCTCTGAGTGGACGCTGCTCAGTGTCCGGAGGCTCACCAGTTTCATTAGCATCCGTGGGAACATCAGTCGGTCCTGGGGGACAGAGAGGGATAAGTACAGCCTTTGTCTCTCCCCAGGAAAGGGGGACAGGGGTATGGGGAGTTGTTGGAGAGAAAGAGAATTGCCTGTGCATGATGCAGTCAGGGCAAAGTTTTCCAGGGCAAGCAGGTGTCAGGGAATGAGCCTCTGGAACGGAGGAAAAAGGGCACCGGGGGAGACTCACATGGGGGTGGTGGATGGAGACGTAGGCATGCAGGGCCTCCACATATGTATGTTGCAGCTTCTCTACCTGGTGCTGGTCCTGCACGTTGGGCCGGTCTATAGGTCGCCAACAGAGTTGAGGAGGAGGTCTGGCCAAGGTCTTAGTTCCATACCCCAAATCACAACCAATAATAGGGCCAGACCCCACCCAACGTCTCCCAGCCCAATATAACACGACAGGGACCTCCACCCCCAACTCCTGCCCTCTGGGGCCTGCAGCCTTCCTCCGTGCACCTGCCTTACTCATTTCCCCTTGCCCCTCCTCCACACCTGCAGAGAAGATGCTGATGGCAATGAGCAAAGCAAACTCAGCGTCATTGAGTTGCAGCTCATTCATGGCTCTGGAGAACTCGAAGATGGGGTTTATGAATTCCACCTGCAGTCCTGGGGAAGAAGAGGGGAGGTGGGGCATGTGGCATGAGCAGCTCAGAGAACTCAACTTAGAGAACTACTGGGACCAGTAAGAAGTCTTCTGGGCTCTGCCAAGTGACCTTGGGTAAGTTTCCAAACCTTTAAGCCTCATCTGAGAGATGGGGTCATAGCTACACTGGTAAGACTGGTGGTGGTTAAGTGATAAAGCGTGCAGGGCACTTAGCGCTGTGTCCAGCATGAAGGAGGTGCTGAATTGAATAATTTGGTTATTAGAACTCGTGAGGGTCCCACATTACTAGAAATAGAGGCAACACACTTTTGTTTATAAAGAAGCCTTTTCACTGACAACTGATCTTACTTATCTGAATACTAGAGGACAATTTTCAAGTTTCACATCCCAGTGGGGACACAGCAATGTGGTGAAGGGTGTGGACTCTGGGACCAGACTGCCTCGGTTTGAGTTTTGGCTCTACCAGTTGGTAATCTGTGTGACCTTGGGTAAGTCATTTAAGTTCTCTGGTCCATGATTTTCCCATCTGTAAAATGGAGATAAGAGCAGTACCTACCTCATAATGGTCCTTAGAATGATGTGTGGCACATACAATAACTACTATATATGTGTGTGTGTGTGTACACATATATGTTAAGTAAATAAAAAACAGAATCAGTCTTCTCATTGAGAAGACTGAAGTTCAACAAATTACAACCTAAAGTCAGGACACTGAAAGTCCCACACTATCCCCAAGGCTTTCTCAGATGTCTTTTAGCAACCATCTGCTAACTTTTCTACCAGAAGCTTCTTGATTAGTCACTTCCTGTACTTTCACCCTGATGTTTATCAAGCTGTGTGTTGATCCATCTCATGAACAAGCCCTATTTTACAAAGTTTATTGGTGAGGTGCTGAGTCTCCAGTTGTGCCAAATGGCTTCTTTGTACTGAGAGGACAAGGCTCGTGAGGCCAGCTACTGATGAATGCATGCCTCCAGGGCCAACTGCCCTCATCACCGATCATTCACTGTGTGGGGCATATGGTGGGGGAAGGAGACCTGACACAGTGACAAGCTCTCACTGGAGAAATGAGAAATGAAAGGCAAACATGATAACATCAAAACTGCTTATATAAGTGAGTCTATAAATAGGAGACTCAATGGCATGCATCCTCAAGTGCTGCAGGGACACGCAGACGTGAGAACTGGGAGGACAGGAACATGTGAGGAAGGAGGCCATGGTTCAGAAGGGCTGGGATAACGGCCATTTGGGGAAAAGTTGGTTTGGTAGAGAAAGGGAGCAGGGTGGGCTTTTAAAGCTGGACAAAGTCATTAAATGGCCCTAATTAGATGCCTATACATTCGAGCAGTATCCTAGGACCTATGGAAGGCGAGACGTGCAACACAGCCCTATCATGCGCTCTGGTTAAAGAGAAAAGCCTTGGCCTGCTCTGGTGGTCCATCACCTTGGAAGGAGCAAGTCACATCCCCCTGAGTTCAAGTCCTGGGCCCCGGGTGGGGGATAACAACCAGTGTGATCAGCTAAACGAACACATAGATGCTTCTTCCTCTCTCTTCTCCTGCCTCCCTGCCTACTTGCTGTCATTCCTGCCTGCACCTTTCCTTTAAAGACAAGAGAAAAGAAAAGCTCTGATGGGCCTTCCTAGAAAGTTCCCCGGGTGGCCTGTGCTGGGGCAATGAGAGGCGGGCGTGAGCTTATCTGAGTCACCAGAAATCAAGAAGAATTTGTGAATTCTGACCTGGAAACCAGGACCTGCTGACCGTTTTATAGTCCCACTCACTCAGGTTTTCAACTGCTCGGTCTCCTGTTGAGGCTCAGTTCCAATCCCTCCAAATCGCCCTCAGCCTTCCCTTCACCCAACCCTGCTGCCATGATAAAGCATAACTAGGGACTGAACATGAGGACGCCAGTGCTGCTTATCCTGCAAGCAAATTAGCACGGAGAGCAGCATGAACTAATTCATGGAGCAAATAGTCCAGGTACAGACTCAGGAGAGAAGTGGTCACTCCTCTCCCAAAACTCTCAGTACTACCCCACTTTGGGCATATTTGCCGTGTTTCAGCTCGTGTTCCATTGGCTCATTAGGAAGAATAATTGAAAGAGAGTTGGGGGGGACACACCCTGCTGGAATAACGGCTAGGTCAGCCACCTTCCACCCAGAGTGCAGTCCACATCCATCCCCAAGACCTGGGTTCGCATCCTGGGGTCGGGGTGAACAGCCAAGATGAACAACTCGATAAAATAAAGTGCTTCTTCCTTCTCTGTCTTCCTGCCTGCCTGCCTGCCTCTGCTCACCTTCACTCCTGCCTGCACCTTTCCTTTGAAAGAAAGAGAATGGGGAAACCAGTCCACATGATCCTTAAAAGCCTATCTGAGAAAGATTTGCTCATTATAGACTGAAAGACTTGGTGTAGTGACTTTCAAGCTTTTTCCATAGCTGTAAAATCTTTTCTTCAAGCAAAACTTTGTGCAAAAACACAATATATACTGTAGATTTAGGCGTGCTCTGGTGGAGCAGTGATTTGGTCAACTGCCTCCAGCCAAAGCATAGTCCACATCCATCCCAAGGACCCAGGTTTGCATCCTGGGCTGGAGAAAACAACCAAGATGTACAACTAAATAAAAATAAAGTGCTTCTTCCTCCTCTCTCTCTTTCCGCCAGCCTGCCTATTCACTTTCATTCCTACCTGCACCTTTCTTTAAAAAAAGAAAAATAATGTAGATTTAAAAGGTGTATCTTGTTTGGCTAAAGTAAGGATGAGGGACAGTCCTAGGTCTCCTCGAAGATGACGTGTCAGTGGAATGCCCCAGGTTCCTTGGAACACAGTTTGAAAACCACTTGCCTAATGCAACAGAAGACCGGGTCCATGTGGGGGCAGTTGGGAGAGGTCTGTCAGCATCTCAGTGTTCTATCTTGTAAAAACAAGTGGAGACATCATAGCCACCCATACCTTGAGTCTGTGGCTCTGTAATCACGCTGGGTCCATCCAGCCAATCCCTTTGTGATCTCAGTTCTCACCTGCTTTGGCGAAGTCTTCCCTGTTATAACTAAAATCCTTGAGGAAAGTGATACTCTCACTCCCAGGGTTGTACCGCCGAGATGTCTCCAGAAGCATCACCTGCACACAAGCAGCAGGCCTGAGACAGGGACTCAGTGGGCAGGGATGGCAGGGGGCGCCTTCAAGGGACAGCCCGGTGGACCTGACTCCCAGCTGGCTGGCTGACGACCCCTCCCACGATAATCCCACTCTGGCTCTCCCTCCCCACCCCCACCCCCATGGTTTTGCCAGCCACCTCGATGGCAGAGGTCTTCAGCAGGGCGATCTGGTCCTCCCGGCTGAGCTGCAGGAAGCCTGGCAGCTGTTTGGCAAAATCAACGATCTCCTGCACAGAAATGATGGCCAGCTCCGTGAAGTGGGCGAAGCGCTGCTGCCTGGCCTCCCGGCTCTGGGGATCCGGCGCCGAGGGCCACGGCTACGCAGGGGGCAGGGAGGAAACAAACCAGCCCCTCTGAGTCGGTTATCAAGAAGCCAACGGTGCTCTGGGCACAGCCACCCTGGCCCCTCAGGTACCGTGACTCGAAGCCGGTCAGAAAAGGAGCGTCGGTTACACTGCTGTTGGGCGGCCACCAGCTTCTCAATCATGCCCAGCTGCTCGGGGCTGAGCTGGGGCAGGACTTGGGGAGGTGAGGGTGCCCTCGGGGGCACAGACGCGGCCTGAGCCTGTTCCTCCTCTTGCCGCTTCAGCTTCTTCAAGCGGATCTGCTCTTCTGACAGGACACCTAGGGACACGACCAGACGTGAGGAGAGAAGACAGCGAGGCGGGAAACCACTACGGGGTGCGGGGTAGTTCGAGGCTCCAGAAGAGCGGGGAGCATTGGGGTAACAGCGGCGAGGAAGAGACCTTCATCCGCACCGCACCGAGGCTCGTCTACCTGCCCCTCCTGACACTCACACTCCTCTCGCATGCCAGCTTGGCGGCATTTACGAAGGCGACACTCCTGGCACTTGCGGCGCATGTAGGTGTCCATGGGGCAGTGGCCCTCGCCATGGCACACGTAGCGCGCCCCTTTGATGACGCTGCGGCGGAAGAAGCCCTTGCAGCCCTCACAGCTCAGCACGTTGTAGTGGAAGCCGGACGCCTTGTCCCCACACACACTGCACAGCTCGTTGCCCAGCATCTTGGGGGCCGGCCCCTTTTTCCGCTTCTGCGGAGAGATCTCTGGACAAAGAAAGAGCCTTCATGTTCTTCTCCAAGGAAAAGACTTGGTGCCCAGCCGGCCATCGTCCTGGGTACTCAGTGGCTGTTGTCCCCTCCATTCTAGTCTAGCCCCTCTACTAGAAGTAGCTCTCGATGGCCTGGCTGTCGTGTTGTCGGTGGAGTCTCACGCTCGGATCGCTCAGGTCTGGTTGACTCTAAAGCCTTTGGATTTAACCCTGATCTTTTCAGGTGGAGAGCGTCCCCATGCCCTGGAGGCTCAGGCACTGTCAGTGCACCATGTAGCGTTCAGGGACCCAGGTGTGACCCAGGGCCATGTGTGTATGGGAAAAACTAAAACAAATGAACGAAAATGCTTCCTCGCTCGCTTCTTGCCTGTCTGCTTGCCCTCTTTAAAAAAAAGTTAAAAAATGAAGGTACCCTTTCTGGATCCAGGGAGCCCCTACCTCCAAATTCAGACACTCTCACCTGTGGACTCTGGAGGGGCCTGCGCCCCGGGGAGCAGAGCTGCGGGCTCTGCCGCCTCCAGTCCCACTCCCAAAGTGCCCCAGCACGCTGGGCTTGTTGGCAGAGTTGCTGACTCCCAGAGCCTGGCCACTTGCATCTTGTGCCTCTGGCTCCTGCTGTTCCACTGCCGAGTCTAAGGCCCGAGAGAGGCTCGGGGGGGGGGGGGTCTCAGGTGCCTCTGGTCCACTTCCCCAGTGTCCCTATTGGAAACTGTGACCTTCTCTCCACCCGCAGAGGGCAGCACACACTCCGCTCAGGCTTCAGACAGAGGATTTGTGTGGTCTTTTGTAGCCCCTTTACATTAAAATACCTTAACCTTTTACCCCTGGGGAACGATGGCCACCCCTTTCAGATATCAGAGAATGCTCAAAGCCGGAGCTGGGTGAGCCCTGAATGCAGGCCCAGACTGAGAAAGACCGGGCCGGGGCCTGCAAGGGCAGGCTGGAGAAGGGTCACGCTGGGTCTGGGCGGCAGGTGCGTGCACCTCTGGACTGCTCTCCGGGGAAGGGCCGGAGGCAGGTGGTGAAGGAAGCTGACTCCCGGGAGGAGGAGTTGGGGCCTGGGCTCAGGGGAGAGGGCTGGAGTGAGGCAGCTTACCAGGAGAAACATCAGGCACCGCAGCCTCCAGCCACAAGGACATCTCTTCCTGAAGCCCTGGGCATTACCAAGGGACCGTCCTGCAGGAACAGGTCACTCTTTCAGAAGCAGGTGCCTTTCTGGCCTCCGTTCCTTGGCCCTCCTCTGTCGGTACTCACACAGCAGCTAACATGCACTTGCCCTGAGCAGCCTGTGCTAGGGCTTCAGCTGCTTTCCCCACGATATCCCAGGAAGGGCAGGGATATCCTCCAGCCCGAGACAAGGACACAGGCTCAGAGAAGCTAAGCCAGTCGTGGTCCCACAGCAGTAGCGGCTAGACTCCCAACAGACCGGAACCCTGGTCTCCACCAAGTCAGAGTTCCTGGCTTGTTTGCTGAGGGCTACCCTTCAGGACCCCCAGGGAATGTTTGGCACATCATGTCCTGCTCCTATCAAAGTCATACCCCTTAGTCCAGGCTTGGGGACAGCCACAGTTGGGTAGGACATGGAATAGTCTCACCCAGCTCCCCAGTGAAACACACTGCTCGTTGGGCCACCTCACCCTGCCGCTTTCCAGGTCCCATCCCACACGGTATCTCCGGGAGTGTCCCAGTTCACATTCAGGGACTTTTCCTGCGGGCCCTCTCATCAGTTACTCTGGAACCTATATAGACTTCTGTGGCGGCCAGAACTTCCATCACCACCCTCATTCCTCATTTCTCCCCAGAGACGCTTTTCTAAGCCCACAGGCCGCCCACCCTGAGACACGCGCAGAGCTCCCTGCCAGTGCTGAGGAGCAGACCCACCAAAAGGCTGGGGCCCAGACTTCCTGGCTGGGGCAGTCTCTGGAGCCCCCTTGCTGGGAGAGGAGGATGGTGCAGTCCGGTGTCCAGAGGCCTCTGAGGCTGGCTGGCCAGTGAGGAGCCTGTAGCTGATTAAGAGAGGGGCCCCGGGGAAGTAATGTGGGGAAAGGCTGAGGGGAGGGGCTGCCTCTCCTTCCTGCAGGGCAGACAGGAGTGGAGACAGACTGGAGACCAGGCCTCCTCACCCCCGCCCATGGGCCACAGGGCAGCTTCCCCACCATGCTGACTCCACCCCTTCTGGCTGCCCCCTCAGTCCAGCGCCACTCCTGCCCCCTGCCCCCAACCATGACAGTCGTATTTCCCTGCAGACCGGCCCAGTTCCATGTCTCTCTTTGTCCTCTCCTCACCCGGGTGGCTCTGAGCTGCTTTTACAGAAGGACTGCCTCCAGACACCCCAACCCCAATCCCAGCAGCCTCCAGAGTCAGCGTTCCCTCCCTTCCATAGACACCTGGAGGAGCAAAGGTCCTAGCTCTGCCCCGGAATTGCGACACCAAGCCCCAGCCTGCTTTCCCAGCCTCCCTCCTGCTCTCTGCCTCTGGGAAGAGGCCAAGGGGCTCTCCCCATGAGCACTGGGCCTCAGCCCAGCTGGTAGAACTCCTGGGGTAGAAAGGCAGGTGCAGGGCCTTCTGGGGAGTCTCCAGATGTAGGTACCCTCTGGAAGTGCTGAAGGGGAAGGAGGCCAGAAGAGGGCATAGGCAGGCCTGAGATGGGGACTCCGGCCCAGGATGGAATTGGGAAGGAGGCAGTTCCTCATCTAGAGTGATGATGGCAGGGCTCTATGCAGTATCTACTGAGTCTAGAGCTGGACACTTTCTGCCTTGCTGCCTAGAGCAAGAGATCCATCCCTGAAAGGAGTCACCGTCTTTTACTGATTTTCATCTTCGTAGCTCCTGGAACAGAACCCTGCATACAGGGTAACAAAGTATGTCCTTTAGAGTGATCAGCGTAGGCCCTTTGTTCGCTTGTTGAATGAGTAAGTGAACAAGAAAAACAATACAACCGTCTTCTGTACTTGTTAGTTCTAGTTTTTATCTTTGAGCGTGACTGAGTGTTTAGGCCCTGGGCTCAGAACGCAGGCTCAACTCCTAGCTTACCTCTGCCTTTTATGAGCTGTATGATCTTGACTTCACAAATTAGTTAAAATCTATGAACCTCGACTTCTCTACCTTTAAAATAGGGATAATTTTTGCCACATAAGGTTGCCATGAGAACATAACAATCTATGCCGGTGCAATGTATGGCATGTCATGTAGTAAGTGTTCAAAAAACGCAGCATTCAGTGTGCCCTGGTGGAGTAGTGGTTTGGTCAGCCACCTTCGGCCAATGCAGTCGGCTTACATCCCAGGGATCCCAGTTCATGTCCCAGGGCTGCGCAAATGGCCAGAAATGTATAACTAAATTAGAAATAATGAAGAGTACTCCTTCCTCCTCTCCCTGCCTCTGCTCACCTTCATTCCTGCCTGCATCTTTCCTGTAAAAAAAAACACACACAAATATAGCCTTTATCATTACCCTCTCAATCCTTTAAGTTATGGGTCTTCCTATCACCTTGAATCTGTATTGTTAACCTTCCAAGTGCTTGTTTTCATATACAAATCTCTTCTGGTCCTTAGAGCAGCCATGGGAGGGAGGGAGGGAAATAACAGGAGGTCTGGGGGATCCCCTTCCAAGGCCACGCACAGCTGGTAGCCAACAGGGACCAGAATGCAGACGTCCTCGTCCAGAACCCGTGCTCTCTCTCCTGTGTGAGTCAGGGTACTCTTGTCTCATCGCCTCCTGGGTGGGACACACTCGTGAAGTGCTGAGATGGGAGACACCGGGGCTAGAGGGCTGCAGGCAGAGCACCTGGGTCTGTCAGTCCAGATGTGGGAGCCAGGGGCTGAGGTTACTGCTGGCTGTTCACCCCCTGCCCCAATCCCAGTTTCCGGCTCGCAGGCTCTTCCTGTTTTGCTGTGAACTCCAGTTCCCAGGGGACCCACATTAACGCATGGAGGGGCAGGAGGCCAGGGCAGACAGCCAGAGGGACAGAAGCAGAGATGAACTGGGTAACAGGGGAGAGAGGGAATAGGCAAAGGGAGGCCGGAGGGTGTGTGGGAACAGGATGGGAGCATAGGGGAAGCAGAAATAGAGAAGGAGCTTGGTGAAAGATGGAAGCACAGGGTGTGGCAGGGGGAACAGGCGGGGTGGGAAGCGGACTTGAGAAGGCAGCAGGCTTGTGGTGTTGCAAAATCTGTCCATGTATTCATTTTCACATTTCAGAAAAGCCCCTCTGACCACCACCCCTCCCCCATCTCAAAGCTCTGCCCCCAGCCTTTGCTCTTGTTCCCTCTCATCACAAGGCCATCTGCTCACAGGGCCTGCACCCTGATCTGGCCTTCTGAGTCATGAGCACAAGGCTCTCAACTCCTCTCAATGAGTTCCTCCCCCAGTTTTCACAAGGGCCAGCTGTCCTGGGAAAGTAGAACCAGGGACACGAGCCCAAGAAACTGAAACTGTTCTCCCAGCACCCACATTATCTGTTCGGCTTCTTCCTCTGCCTCCCCCTCTCCTGTCCCAGAAGCTCCAGCATAGAAGCATAGTCAGAGACGGCACGAGCGTGCAAGGATCCTGGGATGTAACACTGGTCTGGGGTCTGGTTACTTATTTTGGGAGAGCTGGGAAAAGCCTCTCTCATCTAGTCCTGATCCTCAACTCCAGATCTCCCCACAAGTGTCTTCTCAATACCCGGAACACACCCAAGGCCTATGAGGGACCCTCTAGCCCAGCCTAGAGGCAGTTGCCAGATAAGCAGGTCAGGGTGCCATCTGCCCCAAGTTAGCCTCAAGCAGGGAGGAAAGCATTAAAGTGTTTTACTGCTAGAGCTACCCATTCAGGTTATAGGAATTCAAGGACCCACCACAAGGTGGGGAGGGGGAGAGGAAAATGGTGGAAGACCAAAACCTTTTGCCAACACCTCTATAGTTTCCAGAGACCAGCCACAGGACCTTCCTTCCCATGCCAGGACAAGGAGTCAGGGGGTTGGCAGCTGGAGTCACATGTTCCACTTTGCCAGCTTCACCCTGTGTACAGTCCCAAATAGCCCACAGGAGGTGTTGGTGAAAAGCCTCCCATTCCATGGGGCCTTTCCTGTTTCCTTGGCTCCTAGAGGAACCATGCCTCGGAACACCCTCTGGAATCTTCCAAGTCACATTTCTGTAACACCCATAGACTGAGAAGCAAGTTCCATAACTCTTCTGAGTATGGCTTTCTAAGCAAAAGATATACCAATAAAATTATTATATTGAATTTGTGTATTTTTACTACTTTTTTTCTACCTGCATATTTATATCACCTTGTGTGGGTAGTTCCTCTCGCATTATGCATTATTTTATGCATTATTATGTTATTCAGCCTCATCTATAACACTAGTAGATGGTTACCAGCAAGGGGTAAGTATCAAATTTGAACCCAGGTATAGGTAACTCAGAAGCAGAAACTCAGAAACAAACAAAAAGTTCATATCACTCCATTACACAAAACTGCCTCCCAGATGGGATAAATGGTTAATTCACCTGGAATTAGGTTTGTTTCTGCCAATACAAGGTGGAGCAGTGGTTCCCCAGCCTGGTCTTTTTCAGATTCTGATTTGGTGGCTAGGTCCTTATATCTATCTATCCATCTAAATGTTTTGTTTGCTTTTGCATCTGTAGATAGAAACCAAGTTATGGGGACCACAGAATCATCTGGAAGAAAATATGCAGGAGCTGGGGAGTCAGATAATCAGGACTCAGCTCTTGTTTCTACCATCTACCGTGGTATAATCCTCACCCTTCCTGGGGTGTTTCTTCTATAAAAATGGAAATAATATAGCTCCATGAATCCCTCCTACATGGGATACTTAGAGGAAATAGACATATTTAAGCAAGTGGGAAAAAAAAGCAAAAGATGAATTTGAGGGATTTTTGTTCTTTTTGTCAAAATTTGGTGAGATCAAAATTCATGAATTGTAAAATCACAACAATCTGAGTCATCTGCAAGGAGAGTAAGAGGCATATTAAAACAAAACACTCAAAAACTCCCATTAATATGCAGTATTTTGTCAATTAGCCATCTCCTATCCAATCCCACCAAAGTAGAATGGTTTGGTTTGTTAGAAATCTATTTACTGAAGGTATTTTGGTGCCACCGAATAGTTTTGTAATGTAGTTTGAGTAGCTGGTGAGGAAATAATCCATCATAAAAACTTTTGACTAGGAATCAGAAAACTTGAGTTTTAATCCGTTCTCTTAAACTTTCTGACCTTGGACAAGTCACTTCCTCTCTTTAGGTATGTTTTACCTAGGTTAGATCAGGGATTCAGAGATGCTGGATTTATGAAGCCTGTGGATGGTCTTCTTGAAGCACCTGGAATTATTTGCAAAATTCCACTCGTGTGTGGACATTTTTTTCAAGATAGAAGGGGCTAATTTTTCATCCAATTCCAAAAGGGCCGTGACTAAATAAGATTAAGGACTATTTAGCTACCCAGCCTTCAGCTCTCATATACTATTCGTTCATCCATAACCACTCTGGAAGCAAAGTTTAAATCCCAAGGCATACATAAATACTTGAATCTGGAGTCCTAGGACACGGTGATGACCCTATTTTCTGCCCCTGTAGTTCTGTTCAGGTTTTATTTCCATTATGGTCTGGGAATGATAAGCTTCTAGAGAGCAGATCTGAATCAATACATCTCAAGGGCTTGCGGTCTGACGGCCTGAAGTTGTGAGTCACTCCAAGCTTAAGATTCACAAAGCCTTGAGGCCAAATTTGGCCGCACTTGGACCCTAATGGCCAATGCAAAGAGATCGGCTGATGCTGCGCAAGCTCACAAGTGTGCAAGTCTATTCCCCTTTGATGATATACACTCCTTTGCCTAGGTATCTTCCCCCTGGTCTCAAATCCCTCATCTAGAGATTTGCTGCTTTGGTTTGCAAAGTCTGAACATCCAGTGTAACCCAACTTCTCTGGGGCATGGAATAGTATCTTAATTCTAATGAACGGAAGTTTGGAAACAAACGGTGGGCGGGCAGGTAAAGGACGGGAAAGAGAACAAGGAGCCGGTCCCGAAGCTTCTTTGCTCGGGACAGAAGCAGGAGGCTAGACTGGGACTAACCTCAAGGACACCGGGGGTCCAAAGGGCTGTTTACACTCTGTGCCTGCACCCCAAACAAGACCTCTTCCGGGGGAACAGAGCCAGGATGAAGGCTCAAATTCCACCCGAAGACGGGCGTGGAGCCGAGGGCTCTACATATCTACACGCTGGGACTCAGGGGTCAGGTCCGGCAGTTTCTCGGCGCCAGAGGGCGCTCTCTCTCCCGGCCGCGGTTCAGCCCGACGCGAGAGCCACCTTCATACCCGGTCTCCTAGAGCAGCGGCAAACCCGAGCTCTGGGCTCGCTTTCCCAAGACGAGCTCTTCAAGCCCTTTCTGCCGCGCAAGGTCGCGCCACAGGTCCCCGCGCCTTCACAGCGAACCGCGCGTCTCCCACACGCAGGCCCCTTCTCCAAGATGGCGGCAAGATGCACTTCCGGCGCGTGTCCTTAAGGATGCGTCCGGGCGACCGCTGTAGGCGCCACCCCTCAGGTTCCAGCCGCTCTGCTGCTTGGATAACAGCAGTGATGGCGGGCAAGCAGTATGGCTGGAGCCGGGCGGCTCTTCTCCAGCTCCTTCTTGGCATGAACCTGCTGGCGATGCCACCCACTCAAGCACGGAGTCTGCGCTTCGTTACCTTGGTAATTAGAAATGCGGTCGCCGGAGGCTTTGTCAGAGCTCCAAGGACACAGACCTGCTAGTGGACGGAGGGGCGGGGCTTGTGCCAGGGTCGGGGGGTCTGGAGCGGGAGGAGCTGGGTTAGGAAGGAGGCGACTGGCCGAGGCAGTTGGGGTCGCGGGCTCAAAACTGTTGTGGAGCCGTGGGTGCTGTGGGTGCTGTGGGTGCCGTGGGGGAGGGGGCGCAGGCAATTCTACATAAGGGGAGGGGCTGGTGAGTCTGCTTAGGGGTAAAGATGTAGTTGAACAGTTGAGATTCTCCCCTAAAGAGGCCTTTGGTGATCTGTTTTCCAGAGTCCCTCATCATCAGCATTGTTTTTCTCCTCCCTTTTCCACCCTGCCTTTGGCGTTGGCCGTGATCCCCAGTGGCATTGCTTGACCAAGTTAGACTCCCTGGAACCTGGAAGAAACCGCTGGCTTTAGCTGGGGTCTCTTCCAGTGGGTAGAGTTAATGCTTCCCAGAGGGAGTGAAGCTTCCCTGCCCCCAGTACAGGGCAGAGACGGGCTCAGCTTCCCCATCAAGGAAACTCCTCCTCTGACCCTTTTTCTTTCTTCAGCTGTACAGACATGGCGACCGGTCACCAGTGAAGACATATCCCAAGGACCCCTATCAGGAAGATGAATGGCCCCAGGGGTTTGGTCAGCTAACCAAGGTGGGTTGGAAGCCAGCCCATTTTCAATAAACTGTGGCGTGAATGACCTTGAGAGCAGACTACAGAACTTGGGGCCCCATCAAACTGCTGACTTTGACCAGATTTCTTTTTTTCTTTTGTTTTTAGGAAAGGTGCAGTCAGGAATGAAGGCGAGTAGGCAGGCAGGCAGGAAGAGAGAGGAGGGAAGAAGCACTTTATTTTTTTATTTGATTGCTCACACTGGTTGTTTCCCCTGAACTTGGGACTGAAACCAGGGGTATGTGGCCTGTGCTCCTTTGGAGGTGACTGACCTAACTGCTGCTCCACCACGGTGTACCTCTTTCTTTCTTTTTCTTATTTTTTTTAGAGGAAGGAGGTAGGCAAGTAGCAGTAGGAAGAAAGAGAGAGGAGGAAGAAGCATTTTATTTATTTAGTTGTTGCCCTGGGCCATGAACATGGGTCCTTGAGCTGTATATGGAGAGCGCCTCAGGCACAAGCTCAACACCTGAGCCACCAGGGCATAGCAGCTTTCTTAACGTTACCTTCCTCTGTGCCCAGGACAGTCAGCCACTTAGTAAATGACTTCTGGGGTCGGATGATCCCATTCCTACTTCCAACGAGTGATAAACGTGCAAAGCACCAGTACCCAAGTCCTGTGGTGCCGGCGAACCATGGCTGCCCCCTGCACCTTCTTAACCAAGGGTTTGCCCACAGGAGGGGATGCTACAGCACTGGGAGCTGGGCCAGGCTCTGCGGCAGCGCTACCGTGGCTTTCTTAATACCTCTTACCACCGGCAAGAGGTGAGGCTGGGCATCCAAGGGGCAGGGGAATGGGACCTGCTGCCTCTGCCCTCTGGGAGACTGAGGGTGGGGCTGGGCACGCTGGCCTTTCTCCTCCATGTGTTTGTTACAACGCAGGACAGATACTCCCACGAGCTGCCTCAGCTTGGCTAGAGGCAGAACTGACCTACCATGGTGAAGAACACTTGGTTACATGGTGGAGGAGGGCAGGGTACGTTAACATGTACCCGAGGCGTGGAGAAATGGCACATGTGGGGAAGTCCACAGATGAGTTCATCTTAATGTGTAAAGCGAGTTACTGCAATAAAATTCTAAAACCAAAAACAAAAACAAAACGATCTAGCACTCAGGCTCAGACTTAAGGAAGGGTCTGGCAAAGTAGTTTCTGACTCCAAAACAATCTGCTGTCCATCCCAGACACTCACTGGGTTACCTGTTAGGGGTCTGGCACTTGGCACGTCACAGTAAACCACAGAGATCAGATTTCTGTCTTTGTGGAGCCTGGACTGTAGTGGGGGTGACAGGTCATAAACCACACACAGCTGAGCAGTAAAGGCAGCAGAGAAGACAGAAAGATGTCAGAGAACACGGGGAGGTGTGCTGGCCGCTTGAGGCCTCTCCCCACCCCAGGGACGGGGAAAGCGGTTCCTCTGGTTACCACTGGCAGCCGCGCTGTCTCAGGGACCTCTCGATGTTGCTCTCATTCCCTTGAGGGCCAGCTCTGTCTTGATCTTGCCTTGCCCCACAGTTTCCCTTCTCCCTTTTCATAAGCGCTTCTTATTTCCTCTCCCTACTCTCTAAGCCACTTTATAACTGGGAGGACAGTTCCTGCCTCAGGGATCCTGATCTAGAGAGGGAGACACACCTCGTTATAACACCACATGGGAGGAGAGCCTTCCTGCCTAGGCACTTGGGACTCAGAGGGGGACTTGAACTAGTCCTTCCCATAGGAGTTCTTCATAGACTGGGGACAGCTAGCGCCCAGATGGGTGTTTGGGCCTTTACTGAGAAGAGGGATGGGGAAGGCCAGAGAGGGAGCAGGGGCCCGATGCCTGATGGGTTTACAACTGGCTGGGTTCCTACCAGCAGATTGTGTCCCCGGGGCCCGACTCGGGCCGGAGCTCCCCCAACCCCACTTCCATAGGTGGTGCCTTTTCTGCAGATTTACGTGCGAAGCACAGACTTTGACCGCACGCTCATGAGTGCCGAGGCCAACCTGGCTGGGCTCTTCCCGCCCAGCGGGATGCAGCGCTTCACCCCAAACATCTCCTGGCAGCCCATCCCCGTCCACACCGTGCCCATTGCCGAGGACAGGGTAAGACTGGCCCACCTTCCCGGGAGGCGGTGAGAGGGACAGCTCTGGCCACGGGCCTGCTGACCTGACACCTAAACCTGTTTGCCCCGCTTCGTGTCTGCAGCTGCTGAAGTTTCCGCTGGGCCCGTGTCCCCGTTACGAGCAGCTGCAGAATGAGACCCGGCGCACACCGGCCTACCAGAATCAGAGTATCCAGAATGCAGTGAGTGGGCTGAGGTCGAGGTCATCACACTGTGTCCCTCCAGGGCAGGACTGACCCCAATCCCTTTCTCATAGCAATTTCTGGACATGGTGGCCAACGAGACAGGGCTTGCAGACCTGACAGTGGAGACCGTCTGGAATGTCTATGACACACTCTTCTGTGAGGTGAGCCCTCTGAGGGTACCCGTGTGACCGCTCTTCTGTCCCAGCTCAGCAGGCCCCGGTGGCCAGGTCTGTCAGACACAATACCTAGGTACTGTTCCCACTGGGGAAGTGCAGGCCAGCTGCTGCTTGTGAAATGGGAACTTCCCTCGTGGTGAAAAAGAGCCTCCAAGGGGAAATGCTTTTGTGATTGTCAGCATTCCAGCTCCCCTCCACCAGAGCCCCTGTGCCATCCATCCTTTCCGCTGAGTCACGCTTCTCCTGCCTGAGCTTCCTTTCTTATGTCCTGTGCCTCTGCCCCATGTGCCATGTCTCCTGGTCCGGTCCCTCTGCCTCACCTCTCCTCTCCCTCCCCTCACACACACACAGGCATCTTCCCACCGGGAAGAGCACTGTCCCCGGGAGAGGCCTGGACTCAGCCTGGGGAGCTAACCTGCTGGCTGTGGCACACAGCAAACACACGGGCTGGTCCTGCCACCCTGGGCCTCACCCCAGACCATGCAGCGTCTGAGCCGGCTAAAGGACTTCAGCTTCCGCTTCCTCTTCGGGATCTACGAGCAGGCAGAGAAGGCCCGGCTTCAGGGGGGTGAGTGACAAGAGCAGCATGTCACTTCCCTCCTCAGGACCCTACAGCATGAAAATTGTGCTCTCGGGGGCTTCTTATACGCTTCCTTCCCTCCCTGAAATGTCCTCTGCGCTTTTAAAACCAGATCCCCCTAGTCAACCCTTTAGTCACCAAAGTCTCCCCAATGCTCTCTACTTGCTTAGCACATCTGTCACTGAAGGAGGGACCATCACCAGGTTTGTGTGCTTCTCTGTCATCCATGTTGTTAAGTGTCCTCCATGTCAGAAGCCCCACCTGCCCTTGGAAGAAAACCCACCTCCAGAGCGCCCCCTGGGGAGACGGCTGAGTCATACACAAGCCAGTGTCCTCATTGGTGCCCCCAAGGGAGTGCCAGCCGGCTGGCCGTCTTTGACATCCCAGTAGTTCTGAGCTGCACCCAAGCCTGTGTCTCCCCGCATGGAGCCACCATTGTGTGTGTTCTCAAGCCAGCACGTTCCCATTTGTTGGGGACTGGACGAGGCCTTCCAACAGCGGTGGGGCCACAGTTGCTTACAAATGGGCAGGTGTATGCGTCAGTGTTGGGATGTAGAAAGACAGCTTGTTTTCTCTTGCCTCCCTGTGCACTCCTGGAAGTTCCTAGAGAGCAGAGGGTGCTGTAGGGCCCCTACATGGTTCCCAGCCCCCCAAGGAGTTCTTTGTGCTGGTGATCGGACTCAGGACTAGCAGAGGGTGACAGGACCACAGAGAGGTCTGGTCGGAAGGCAGTGATGGCTGGAGCCACTGACACTCAGACTTTCCCCCTTCAGGTGTGCTGCTGGCTCAGATCCGGAAGAATCTGACCTTGATGGCAACCTCCTCGCAGCTCCCTAAGCTGCTGGTTTACTCTGCGGTAAGTCCCCAGGCCCCAGTGTGCTGACATCAAGCAGGGAGCAGGGTTTCCTCTCTGTTCAGTGGCCGGGGTTGTTGGGGAGCAGTGCTGATGGGCAGCCCCTGTCTCTTTACAGCACGACACCACCCTGGTTGCTTTGCAAATGGCACTGGATGTCTACAACGGTGAACAAGCCCCCTACGCCTCCTGCCACATGTTTGAACTGTACCAGGAGGACAGTGGGTGAGTGGAGCCGTCCATCTGGCCTCTGTCGGCCCCAGGATGTGCTTACAGGCCTGATGAGCGCCTTCCATCTTGCCTCCTGTCAACCCTCAGGAATTTCTCCGTGGAGATGTACTTTCGGAATGAGAGTGACAAGGCCCCCTGGCCGTTGGTCCTGCCCGGCTGCGCTCACCGCTGCCCGCTGCAGGACTTCCTTCGCCTCACAGAGCTGAGGGTGCCCAAGGATTGGCAGCAGGAGTGCCAGCTGCCAGGTGGTCCTGCAGACACAGGTGAGCTATTGTCCATGTCTGTGCCGGGACATGTTGTCTTGTCCTGGGACAATTTGAAGGTCATACCCACATGTCTCAAGAGAGCTGACACACTTCCAGTGCCCTTACTGCATTTCCCTAGAGTCACTCTCCTCCCGGAGACCATTCTTTCCTTCTCCCTACTTCTCCTTAGGTGATGCCCCGACTTTATCACTAGAAAATAAAAGCAATCAGGGGAGAATGGTCTCATTCTCCCACACCACATCTGCCAGTGAACATGCTGGTAGAAGCTTCTGGTTCAGGCCAACCTCTCCACATAGCCACTGGGTCCATCTCTTCTCACCCACCCGAGACCACCAATGCCTCAGTGTTTCCCTCTGCTGGATCAGTCCCATCTCAAAAGCTTAACAAAACCCTGCCTGGCCCCACCTTCTCTAATTACCACTCCACTTCTCTTGCTCTCTGAGAGGGGCTCCTTCGGAGCTTCCCGATTTTGACTTTGCCTCCTCACTGCCCCTGCCTTTAGACTCACAAACAGGCTGTCACCTATCACCTAGTGTCACCTTATTCTCAAGGACCAATGACCTTTATACCAAAGCCACTGACCAGATCTCAGCACGTCACATAATCGGACACTCCTTCCTCAAACACTGTCTTGGCTTCTCTGATATTTCTCCCTGTAGTCAGCTTCCTTCCCGACTCCTCCCCACTAAGCAGTGACTGGCCCACAGTTCATCCTGCCCCTTCCCCGTCAGTCTCACCACTCCCAGTGAAACTGATCTCACCCGTCTGGTGGCTTCATCGATCACCTCCAGTCTGAGTTCTGTCTGTAAGGCCTCCCACATTCATGACCTCTTCTCTGAGCTGCATATCTAGCAGCTGAACTGCAGTCTCTACATGGATGTCAACTAAGGCATCTCAGAATGCTAGTTTGAGACCACTCTTGCCCATCTTAGTAAATGCCACATTAGTCACCGAGGTACCTAGTTGAAACCTAGGATTTAACCCAAAAGCCCTCTTTCTCAGACCCCCACATCTCAGCCACCAGCAGATCCTATCAGCTCGGTCTTTCAAATACATGCCGATGGTGCGCCCCATTCAAATGGTGGTTTAGTCTGCCACCTCCTGCTGAGCACAGTCCACGTACATCCCTAAGACCTGGATTCACATTTTGAGGCTGGGGAACAACCAAGATGAACAACAAAATATATCAAAATGCTTCTTCCTCCTTTTTCTTCCTGCCTGCACCTGTCCTTTAAAAAAAAAAATAAAAAAAAAAATAAAAAAAAAAAAGTATTGCCTCTCTAGTTCAATCTACCGTCATCTCTTGAGCTACTGCAAGGCTTCCTAACATTCTTTGATTCTGTTCTTGACCCTACTAACCTCTCAGCACAGCAGAACACATTTTTAAAAACTCACATCAGTTCACAGCACTCCTCTCAGACTCTCCCAGTGGTGTCCCAGCATATTTAGAACAAATCCAAGTTCTTTTCCATGAAGTTCTGGTCCTCTGCCCTCCTCTGCTTGCTCATCACTTGGCTCTAGGAATATGGACTTTCTTGCTGGTCGTAAAACATGCCCAAGTGTTTTCCCACATCAAGGCTTTTTGCATTTGCTTCCTGTCCCTCATCCTCAAGGAGGCGCTGTCTCAGGACTCTGTCTCACTCAGTGACTCCAGGTCTCTGTTCAAGCTGTCACTTCCTCGGTGACACCATCCCTGACTGACCTGCCCCTCCATCACTGTCCCCTTACCTGACTATTTCCTTGATAGCATGTCACTGACCAGTCATTCCTATCATTTGCTCGTTTGTTGCTGTCCTCTCTCGAATGAAAGACCCCCAAGAGCAGACTCTGCCTTGCCCACCTGTGTGCACCCGTTGGAAGAGCAGCCCCTGGCATGCGTGGGCTCTCAAGTACCTGTGGAATGAATGCTGACGTGAACTCTCTCTCCCCTCCCCACCCTGCGACAGAGGTGATCGTGGCCTTGGCAGTCTGTGGCTCCATCCTCTTCCTGCTCATCGTGCTGCTCCTCACTGTTCTCTTCCGGACGCAGGCCCAGCCTCCCGGCTACCGCCATGTCGCAGACGGGGAAGATCACGCCTGACAACCACTCAGCCCGCTTCCCTCTGCCTCCTAGGGGAGGTGGGCTGGGCCTTGCTCTGACGCTGCTCTCCCAGCCCATGGACAGGGGCCTCCTCTGACTACCCCAATGACATGAACATGTGGGGCTGGGCGTGGCCCCAGCACCAGTCACACGGCACCCGTGTGTCCGATGTTTCCTGTGGGCTGTGTTGCACACTGGCTTTCTCTAAGCAGGACCCACCACCGCCGCCGCCGCCATGCTCCCTAAGGACCAGAAATGCAGACCCCAACTCAAGTTTCACTCCGGACCTGGGACAAAAAAGAAAACTGAGGGGGCTGGCGCCTGAGCTGTCTCGCCCCTCACTTAAGCCCTGCTCCCTCCTTCAGCCGAGTCTGGCAAATGGCTCAGAGGACATGGTCTTGCTTCTCAGTGCTCGTTTTATTGGGAAAAATTGCAGACCATCAGGGGCATAAACACTGGCCACCCAGGACCAGGGTCGCCCAGCAGCCAGCCAGCCAGCCAGCCAACCAGCTTTCCGTCTGGTCGAAGCTGCCGGTAATCGGACACGGCGCGTCCAGCGTCGTGTCTCCCCTGGAGTGGAGCTGGTTGAAGGGTGTTTGTACTTGGGAGGCAGTGGGGGAGATGGAGGGCAGTGAATTGTGGTGCAGAGTCGTGAAACTGCTTCCTCCCACTGGGCTGGGGTCTTCCGGAACCTGATGTAAATGCAGGTTGTGAGCTGGGCCGTTCTTGACGGTCGCCTGGAAGAGGGTTGAGGCAGTTTCCAGAGAATGAAGGTTTTGAACTCATGCTGTGTCTGCACTTCTTCT
The DNA here is from genome assembly GCA_004363575.1 of Solenodon paradoxus. Classification (NCBI taxonomy): domain Eukaryota; kingdom Metazoa; phylum Chordata; class Mammalia; order Eulipotyphla; family Solenodontidae; genus Solenodon; species Solenodon paradoxus. Next base: position 52,665 of record RJWH01000671.1, read on the forward strand.
TGGCTTTGGAGACCCAAGGAGCCCTTTGGCCAGGTTAATGCTGGAAGAGCTGCTCGGAAGCTTAGTTGGTGTGGCTTTACTGGCCGAGTCAACAGTGAGCAGAGATCAGAAACCACTTCCGCCTCGCCCCGCCCTGCATGTGGAGAGGACAGTTTCTCTCCAGGCTCGACGCAGCAGGGGCCCTTGGGGCTGCTGGGTTGCCAAGTCTGGAGAAGTCTCGAGCTAAGTCCAGAGCAGCGACATGACAGTGCCCCTTCCCACACTGTTCCTGCTCCACTCCTAAGACGTGGCCCCTTCGGCCCTTGAATAAAGAGCCGCTTCTTCTCAAAGGACTTTTTCTCATGGTCTGCAAGCCCTTGCTCGGCCCACACCTTCATTAACGGCTCTCATTTCCGCATCCCACCTTCCTCCTGGCTCCAAATGAGAATGTGATAACCTAGAAGGAGTGAAACCAGTTTGACCTGCATCTTCTGCTGTCATTCTGAGTGCTTTAGGGGCTGGCCCAGGGAACCTAGGACTTGGTAAGGAAATACTAGGCAAAAAGACAGCAGCCAGGCATTGCCATGGCCAGAGCAAAACAAGAGGGGTGGAGAGCCTAGGCCAGAGAGACAGTGTCTCCTGGTTGTCTTCTTTACTGACCACCCGCGTGAGGCGAATGTGGCTGAGACCAGGCTGAGGTTAGCCAACACTGCACCTTGGGGAACAATGATGGCCCTGGCCTGTCTGAGATACAGCCTACTTCACTCACCCATCACGGAGGCCAGTGTGTCTCCCATGGGATTGAACTCATTGAGCTGCAGAGACAAAGGGACAGCCATGAGGAGAGTGAGAAGGCGCTGGCAGAGACAGAAGGTGTATAAGGTCTAATGAGGTCATTTCTGGTCCACAGGTATGTTGAATTCTCCCATCATGATTCAAGGGCCCAAATCTCACCGAAATGATTCCAGAAGATTCTGGGTCATACAGCTGGTACATCATTTTCCCTGAGTTTCCGTCAAACATATCGATTGTCCTTAATTCATAGGGGGTACAACTTCTGAAGTTAGGATCTGGGTATCGGCCCACGACAATGAGATTGTACCGAGGATGCCATGTTGCCTAGGAGATGAAGAGGCTGGTCACGAGAGCAAATTGCAGAATACTACCAACACATGGTTTTCTTTGCCACTAATGTGTTAATACAATTGCCAACAATGTTTTTTTTTTGGAAAAAAAAAGGAAGGGTGCAGACAGGAATGAAGATGACTAGGCAGGTAGGCAGGAACAGAGAGGAAGTATCTTTTAATTTTATTTTTATTTAATTCACATTGGTTGCTTCCCCACCTGGCCCAGGACTCAAATCCACTGGTATGTGGCCTGCTCCTTCGGAGGTAATTAACCCAACCACTGCTCCACCAGGGTGCTCTGGTCAACAATGTAATAAAGGAGATAATACCTACATGAAACTAAGTGGTTTTTTCAATTGTGAGTGTATCTACTATTGAAATATTTTTTTTCTCTTAGTTTGTTTACATTAGTATGTGATTTTTGGGATCATAGATTTGCACTTCAGTCTTATCACATGACACCCACCACCACTGTTACTTTTACTCTCAACCTCAGGTTTTCCCTCTCACCCACTGAAGAATTTTAATTCCCAGCTGGCCTCCCTGAACTTAGGACACCTTCAGGCCTCCTTCCTATTTTGCATTTCCCGGGATAACAACTGATCAGAGGTAAGTAAAGCAAAAGCCCTCTGCCAACCAAAGCCAAACAGGACATAAGTTCTGAAGCTGCCTCACTGTTCTCCCTCCTCTAAATGACGAAGAGTTGAGTGTAAGGTGGCCCGTGGCCGAAAAGGAAGGAAATCTGTTTCACAGATGAGTGCACTCAAAATAGAACTTGCAGTTATTGGAATGACAGAGTTGGATGGTGTTTTCCTAAGAAAGCTTCTCAAAGAAATGTTGGAGGAAAGATGGTTAGCAGGAAGGAAGAAGTGGTACCTGCACAGGCTTGGAAATAAGTCACAAGCAAATCACACTTGGGAAGCTGTCAGTGGTCAGGCTGGGTAAGCAGAGAACGTGACGACAGATGGATCAGTGCACCAAGACTGAAAGACCCTTGATGTTATCAAGAACTGGGCCTGGTCAGTGGTACAAGGGGGCCACTCTAAGACTATGTCGTCTGTTCACTTAGTACTTACCCAGCCCTGGGCTTCTATGTGCTTTAAGTATATTAATTGATCCTCACATGACCTTGTGAGTTAAATACTATGACTCCCTTGTTATAGATGAGGAAACATCCAAAATTTAAGTGATTTGTCCGAGGACTTGAACCCAGGGGTGTCTGCCTGCCTGATGCTGGTGGTCCCCACCACTGTGCTGTCCTGACCAAAGAAGTATGGGGGCGCACTGGTGGCTCTGGTGCTAAGTCAGCTGCTGGAGAATGAACCCCATGTGGAGTGTAGGGTCCTGGCTTTGCAACCCAGGGCCATGGGGAACAGCATGCATACCTACATGCACACATAATTATATACATACATAAACATATAACACATGCAAACATACATGTTCAGTCCTCTTCCCTTCCTTTCGTCTTGCCTACCTGCCCGCCTGCCTTCTTGAAAAAAACCAAAAAATCCCCAGAAGTACAGGCATGAAACCTGGAGGTCTGGAGAGGAGCTGCGGTTCTGGAAAAGAATAGTAGCAGAGCAGGAAAACTGGCAGAGGAGACTCAAGGGCTTGGGCGGGAAGGAATCACAAGATTTGAAGATCATAAGCCTTGGGAATTGAAGACAGAGAAGTCATTAACAAAAACCAAGGAAGAGATGGGAAAGTAGGGGCTTCTTTCTTTAGAAGGAACCCAAACCTGACGTGCCCTCATGGAGCAGTGGTAAAGGCAAGCTCCTCCAGAGGAGCAGGCCACTCACCCCTGGGTTGGATGCCCAGGTCCTGGGTTCGGGGGAGCAACCACTGTGAACAACTAAATAAATAAAAATAAAGTGCTTCTTCCTGCCTGTCTGCCTGCTTGCCTTCATTCCTGCCTGCACCTTTCCTTTTTTTAAGAAAAGGAAGCAACACAAACCTGCAAGACAAACAGAAGGCTACAGCTGGCTGTGGCCCCACTGTACACACGGATAACAGAAACGGCAGAGCAAAGGGTCAGGATCTTCGAAGACACCCTCAAGTCAGGTGATCAAAGTGCAAAATCTGAGACGTGGTTTATCAGGGCCATAAAACCCAGTCAAATGGGATTGCAGACATGGCATGAAAGTAGCAGCAAGTCAGGGGTTAAGAAATGGCTGTCAGGGCAGGAAGAGACCTGGGGTTGAAGGCTTCCATATCTGCCCTCTTCTACCCTGGGACAGACTCTACCCTGTGATCACAGCTCCCTGTCCTCCTTACCTTGATTGGCGTGAGGTGCTGAAAGTGGCGGTGTGGGTGCAGGATCAGGTTTGGGGGACAGTCCCACTGGGAGGCAGAGTAAACCCGGATCTCACTCTTCTGATCGGTGGTGAGGAGCTGGGCACCATCAGGACTGAAATAAGCTGGCAGAGTGAAAGACCCCTGAGCTGAAGTACTCTGCTGTCTTTCCAACCTACACAGGACTTCTCTGTGGGGCAACTGCCTCCCACTCCTGTGTGTGTGTGCATGTGCGTACACGTGTAGGAGAACCTAAGCTGTGAACAACGGCATCTAGAAATTCAGCACTGAGGCAGGCAGCCAGAGTCAGAGAGGCTGCAAGATGTCAGCTAGGCTGACGCCATCGGGGGCAGGTTTGACCTAGCAGCTTCTAAACTTGGAGAGAAACCCTCGGGAGCTGCTGGGTAGGCAGGGTCCACAGGAAAGACAGGGTTGGCACAGCACACCTGCGTTGATGCCTTGCTTGTGCGGCAGTGAGTAGAGGAAGCTGGATTTCCCTCTGACCTGGCGCAGATCCCAGATTTTCACTGTTTGGTCTACAGAGGCTGTGGCCAGGGACCAATCACAGCATGGATTCAGGGCCACATGGGTCACTTTCTTTTTGTGCATTCTCAGATTCCAAAGCTGCAGACAAGAGCTGACTCAGGTAGGGGCAGGGAAGAGAGGCCAGAGGGAGGGAGGGAGGGAGGCCACGGCTCAGGGAACACACCTCCTTGCCTTCCATGCTCAGCAGGATCACTTGCCCCATGTTGTCTCCTGTGACCACCACTTGCCTTTTGGCAGATACATCCAGGCTGCAAAACCAGACGCTGAAGGGAGAGACTGTGCTGTAAGATTCTTGGGACAGATGCAAGGTCCACTTATGCACTGTTGCAGCTCTAGTGTCTAACATATGGTAGACAGTCAATAAATATTTGTGGAATGAATAACTGGCTTGTCATAGACTCTTGTGAGGAATACCCATTTGTCTACCATACAGAGGGGATGGGAAACTTGTCAGTTACTGCTGGACCAGGGTCCTCAGCCAGGAAGCACCCTGAAACAGTCAAACCTCAGCACCGTGAGGCAAGTGCAGGCCTCTACAGCCCAGCGCTTGGAGGAAGATTCCCTTCATTCTCCAAAGGAAATGACAAGTCAAACAGGAGAAGGGGCTCTGCTCCTCAGGGCTGAGAAAGGAACTTCTGCCCCCTTCTGAGCACTTCGGGGAAAGCACATACAACCCAGAAGCTCTGTCTTGCTCCTGGTCCCTCAGCCTGCTTGAAAACAAAGGGATCCTGACACCCAGACAGGAGAGCTCGAATTCAGTTTTTCTCTCAAACCCTGTGAATATCTTTAAGAGGGAAGGCTTCCCGTGGAAGAGTAACCCAGGGCTGAATCTAAGCAGTCACCTGAGCTGATTGGCCCTGTACTTCTGGGGCCGCCCAGGCTAACATTAGTTAGACCCTCACAGCGCCCAGGCTAACATTAGTTAGACCCTCACAGCTCCGTTCCTTGGAGAGCAGTTAAGAGTCATGTCTCTGGCTAGAAATCAGTGACAAGCATTTTGTAATTTCTCCGCCACTTGCTCTTGGGGAGTCCAAAGTGCTCTACGAAGGTAATTCTGTCCATCACGGAACTGCTCGGGTCATTATGCCCCAGTGAATATAGGGAATGAAATCTTAAGTCTTAGTTCCTGTTTCAGGCTTTACGTGATTTTCTAGGTCAACCACGTGTCTAGTGAGAATCCGAGTCTAATCTAATGAGCTGAAGGGCTGAAGGATTCCCCTCAGGGAGGCCCCAGAACCTCCCCAATGCTGTACCCACCCAGGACCAGAGTAAGAGCAGTTTAAGACAGAGTTTGAGAAAGACGGGGAGGGTGGACAGTGGTGAACATCTTGCCTGTCTTCCTGGGGCCAGGTCTGGGTAAGAGAAATGGGACCTGGCACCCCTTTCATTAAGCTACTCACTTGTAGCTGTCGGAGCTGGTAAATACTCGGAGAGTGTCGCCTTTAAAGTCTTGCAGCCTAGTTGTTCCCTCCATTGAGGAGGTGAAAAACTGGTTGGTATTGAGAGGGTTGAACTTCAGCCCAGTGATGCTCCCTCCAGCTCCAATCTAACAGGAGGAAGGGAAAAGCCAGTGAGTGATGACCTGGAAGAGGAAAGCTAGCCCAACAGCCTGTGGGGTCAGGCCTGCTTAGATGCCTCAACCCCAGGGTGCTCTCCATGGGGCTCTTGATTTCATAAGTTTAGTTTTAGGTGTTGTTTTTAAATGAACATACAGTAAACACGGTTTTTAGGATATAAGTCTATGAATTTTAACATGTGTAGATTTAAATAATCACCAACAAAACCAACAAAAGATCACCAACCACCAACAAAACTGCAGAAGAGTTCTATTACCCGCTCCAAACTCCATGCTCGCCCATATGGTCACAGCCTCCCCCTCCCCTCCCCGATGCCTGGCAAACACTGGTCTGTTCTCCACCACTGTGGTCTTGCCTTCGGTCGACCATCATATAAATGAGCCAAACTCTGTGCTGCCTTTTGAGACTTTCGTCTTTCACTTCACATAGCATAATGCCCGAGAGTCAGCCAAGTCACTGTGTGTGTCAAGAGCTTGCCCCCTGGCCCTGCCGGGTGCTCCACTGCGTGGATGGATCGTAGCACCTGCATTGCATGGGGCTCTTTTCAGACAAGCATTCGCTCAGAACAGTGGCTGGGTGAGGAGGGCAGATTCAGCGCCTGCCTATTTTTCCCAGATGTCTCAGACGACGACAGTAAGAATCATGATAATGGCTGTAGTGTAAGCTTATTAAGTACTTAATATATATCAGGCAGTTTCAGGAACTTTATATCCACGAGAGTCTTCTCTACTTCTTCCTTGCGCTGCTGCACTCAGCCCCACAGACCTCTACAAGTCCTCATACACAACATCCACTTAACTCACTCAACGCACAAACGGCATTTTCCACGCCCGATAAAAGAGTATGACCAGGTGCACCCTGGTGGAGTGGTGGTTGGGTCTGCCTTCTCCAGCCAAGCGCAGTCCATGTGCATCACAGGTACCTGGGGTTCGTGTCCCAGGGCCTGGGGCAATAACCAAGATGATCAACTAAATAAAAATAAACAGGATGCCTCTTCTTCTCTCTTCCTGTCTACCTGCCTGCTGGCCTTCATTCCTGCCAGTAGCTTTCCTTTAAAAAAAGAGGAAAAAGGAAAAAACACAAAAAACCCAACACCATGACCAATGCCCAAGGGTCAGCCAAACGCTTGCTGCTTATAATATAATCTCTGCTCCCACCAGATGAGTTCTATCCTTACCAAGAGTTAGTTATGTTTTGGGGGTTCTTTTGAGAAGGAAGAAGCACTTTATTTTATTATTTTATTTCCATTTTTAGTTGTTCACATTGGCTATCTTTCCCCCAGACCCAGGACTTGAACCCAGGAGAATGTGGCCTGCGTTCTTCAGAGGCGATTGATCTAACCACTGCTCTACCGGGGCATTCTCAGTTTTTACCCAGTTATGTCTGTTCTTAAACCTTTTTCTGCCAGTTGTATTATTTATAATTATGTAATTTAACTAGACATATAATTGCATGTAATTATTAGACATTTAATTTAATATGCAAACATGTAATTAAAGTTTCCTAAACACGTAATTTAATTAAACTGATGGAATATGTACAAAAATAAAAACGATTGTTATTTCTATGGAAGCTATGTTGAATGCCTTGGAAAAACTAGATAAACATGAGTTGCTAAAAATAATAGTTGTCAAATTAAGTATGGGTGAGATACTTATAAACATTTAAGGTGAGAAACAACGAAAATTTCAGAAGAATCTGCCATCCAGTTGTATCACAACTATTTTTAACTTATGTCCTCACTTTAAGGAAATGGAAACTAGACTATATGATGGACGTGATTTGTGTGTGACCAGGTGGACCATAACAGGGAACCCAAGCCTGAAAGACTAGCTCTATGTCAAAGCATTAGCAATAAGCACATACATAAACATTTTAAGTTAAAATGCATGAGTGTGCATCTAGCCATTGTGGACTAAGTAGTTAAGACCAACTCTCCGGCACTGAGAAAACCAGGATACAATACGAAAAGTAAATATGGTGATGGTGGGTTAGCTGTGTCAGGTCAAACTAGAAAAGGTAGATTTAAAGACATATTTAGGCATGCCCTTGCGGAGTAGCAGTTGGGTCTGCAGCCTTTGGCTGGATGTAGTCCACATACATCCCAAGGACCTGGGTTCATGACCCTGGGCTGGGGAAAACAATCAAGATGAGCAGCGAACAGCTAAATAACAACAAATAAAGATGTTTCTTCTCTTCCTGCCTGCCTGCCTGCCTTTCTTCCTCTGAAAAAACAAAAAGAATATTCTCCTCTAGAGCCACAGAACCATCAACATCAGAGGAAAGGGAAAGGACATTAATAAAAGGAAATTAACATTGCATACTATAAACTTCTAATCCACAGAACATTCAATTTTCCCCATTTTTTCTATTTTTTGTTTTTTCAAATAGCAACATGCCAATCCAGAATCACACTTTGCATTTAGCTGTCATTTCTTTCAATCTGGGATACTTGCTCAGTGTTTCCTTGACTTTCACGACCTTGGCCCTTTTAAAGAGGACAGGCCCCTTATTTTGTAGAAGAATGTTCTTCAATTGGAATTGTCTGACATTTCATCAGGATTAGATTCAGACTATGCATCTTTGGTGAGAATATCCTATGACATTGCATTTCTTACTGTACCCTGTCGGGTAGCACCTGCTTTTCACTTGTCCCATTTCAGGGAATTGACTTTGATCTCTTGACTAAGGTGGTTTCTGATAGACTTCTTTGCTATAGTTATTCTTTTCCTTTTGGTGAACTATTTTGAAAGTCTGATCATTTGTCATCAAATTGTCACAATGTTGATATATTTTTATCAGCGTGGACTCATGGATTCCTATTTTAATTAGGGAGTTATAATCTGTTACTTATATTTTATTGTTCTAATCGTCCCTGAGTCAGCTAGTTGGACTCCATTCAGTCTAGCTTCTGTGTCTTTTTGACATGTTCCTGTCATTCTTTGAGTATTTCTTTACTTTCTGGCAAATAAGACATTCGAGATTCTACACTTGCTGCAAATAAGAATTTGAGACTCATCTACATTTCCTGCCTTCATCCTATACTTCTCAAGGAGCTTTGGGTCCTGTTAGGAGAGCACGGTATTTAGAAACAAGATCTGGGTAGGAGGGACATCTTTCAGTGAACAGAGGTAGAGAACACGCATACGCACACACATTTATATCGCTTTTATTTCCGTATCTATCGCTATGTATCGAAAAACATGAATTCACATTAATGTCTCCAATTCCAAGCCAACCACAGAGTTCACTCTGGTTCCTCACTTCCCAGGCATCTAATTGCCTTCTTTGATAGTGAAGTATCTGACTCCCATTATACTGAATGGATTTACTTTTTTGATCAGTCTCCTTGTATGCAGCCCATGCCATCATCACTGCCACATATATTCCAATGCAAATCCTCCTCGCCCTACGTGGCTGCTGTCACCCCTTCCCAGACCACCACCACCTTCCCACTCCCCACTTCATGCAGCCCACTCACACCTCCCTAAGCAGAGGCCCTCTTTATCCAACTTGGCCTCCCCACGACTTATCCTCATCCCCTCAGGCCCCAACATTCTATGCCAGGCCATCACCCTGTCCCCTACCCCACTACCCTTCACTCCTGTCTGAATGGATGTCCTCACCTTGCTTGGACTCAGACTCTATATGTTGAACTACCAATCTGTCAACATCCACAGTGACACCCATATCAGCCTCATGGGCTCCAGCACCTGGCACCCAGCAGCAAGCCTCCCCACCATGTGAACACTGACCCTGCTCTCCCTGCCCAGTGACTTTTGGTTTGAGCTCTTCAGGAAGGAAAGATGAAGAAGAGAGTGAGGAAAAGATAGTATCAATCTTAAACTCTCCATAGACTAGGACAAAGAAATAAATCTCAAGTTTATGAGACTGGCATAACCTTGAGCTGGCAAAGTACTCATCACAAAAGAGTAATTACCAAGTAATTTTATGCATGAATGTAGATGCAGAAATCCTAAGCAAAATATTAGCACTTAACCCAGAGATATTTAAAAAAAAGATAAATGATGCAAGACTGGCTTAAATATTAAAAATCAATTAGGCATCGTGGCATTAACAGTAATGGGCCCTGAGCTGGGAGAATTCACTTGATGAATACTTTCTATTACTTTGGCTGACACTGCTTTAAAATCTAGAAATATTAGCGAGTACATCAAATTAGGTCCTTTATCTTGTGACACATATATCTTTCAGGGTTGAAGGGTAGAACAGTCAAAAATTGTTTTATTTTTCTTTTTTAAAGGAAAGGTACAGGTAGGAATAAAGGTGAGGAGGAAGAAGCATTTTTTTTAAAAATTCTTATTTGGTTGTTCACACTGGTTGTTTCCTCCGGGTATGTGGCCTGCACTCCTTCAAAGGCAACCGACCTAAACACTGCTCCACCCAGATGTGCCAGTTAAAAACTTTTAATCAGGCATCAAAGAAAAAATTCAACAGAATGAAAGGCAGTGTACAAAATGTGAGAAAATATTGCATATCATATATCACTAATCATTAGATAAATTCAAATGAAAACTATAATAAGAGATTACTTCATACCCATTAAAATGGCCACTACAAAAATAAACAGAAAATAACATTTATCAGTAAGGCTACAGAGAAACTAGAATCCTCATACTGCTATGGAAAATAGTATGGTGATTCCTAAAAAAAAAAGAAAAAAAAGAAATTCACATGACACAGCAATCCCATTTCTTGGTTTGTACCAAGATCTCAAAGAGATATTTGCACACCCATGTACACGGAAGCATTATGTAAAAAAGTCAAAAGGTAGAAGCAGTCCAAATGTATATCAGTGGATGAATAGATTTGTTTTTAAAGGAAAGGTGTAGGTAGGAATGGTGTCAGATGCTACAACTTGATGAACTTGAGAACATTATGCTATGTGAAGTAAGTCAGTCACAAAAAGATAAATACTAGGTGTGCCCTGGTGGCTTAGTGGATAAATCCACTGTTTCCAGCTGGTATAATCCACATACATCCCAAGGACCCAAGTTTGCTACCCAGGGTCAGGAGAACAACCAAGATGGACAACTAAATAAAATAAATAAATGCTTCTTCTTCCTCTCTCTTCCTGCCTGCCTGCCTCCTCATTTCCTTCATGCCTGCCTGAACTTTCCTTTAAGAAAACAAAACAAAACAATATATGATTCTACTTATTAAAAGTATCTAAAGTAGTTCAAATTCATGGAAACAGAAAGCAGACTTGTGGTTGCCAAAGGATGGGGAGGAGGATTGCTACTCACTGGGCATATGGTTTTAGTTTTACAGGACGAAAAAGTTCTAGAAGTTTATTACGGAAGAATGTGAATACAGCTGACTACTCACTATACATTAAAAATGATTCAGATAATAAAGTTTGTTAATGTTTTCCCACAATTTTTAAATTATTAATTAATCTCTCAGCCTTGGGTCTCCAACCTGGATCCAAAGGATTTACATGGACCACACCTTAGCTGCCTTCGCCACCTGAGGCATGGAGATGTGCCCCACCAGAACATTTTTTTAAAAGCAGTATCACTTGTTAAAGATCTGATTTAAAAAGTAAAACCAAAAGAATCAGTGTAGTTTACCACATTAGCAGAATAAAGGGGAAAAAAATCATATGATGACCTCAATAAATACAAAAAGGAGCAATGAAATTCAATTACCATTCATGATAAGAATTTCTGGCAAACTAGAGCTAAAAGGAGAATTACTTAATCTGATTAAGGGTATTGAAAAAATAAAAACAAATCAGTTTTAAAAACAAATAAGATCAGCTGGCCTTGGCAGAGTAGTGGTCAGATCAGTCACCTCTGGTCAAGCACAGTTCACATATATTCCAAGGACCTGGGTTCATGTCCCAGGTCCCGGCAGGAAACAACCAAGATGAACAGCTAAATTAAAAAAGTAAAAATGCTTCCTCCTCCTCTCTTCCTTTCTGTCTCTGCCTTCACTTGTGCCTGTACCCTTCCTTTAAAAACCAAAAAACAAGATCCTAGACATATATCCAACATAACTGAAAACAAATGTTGAAATAAAAATGGTACATGAGCATACAGAGCAGCTGTATGCACGATAACAAAAGGTAGAAATGACCCAAACGTCCATCGACAGATGAATGGCAAGAATTTGTGGAGCAAAATGCTGGGGAGGAGGCACGCACAGAAGGAGCATTCTGGGATCTCCTCCAGTCTTTGGCTGAGTACTAACGTGTGACAAACTCTCCAAGGCTGAGAGGAAAAACGCTGGAAATGAACAGAAGGAGACGTCCCTAGAACGATTTATATTCTCCCCATCTGGAATGAAAAGGTTCTTAATATACAGGATGGACATCCAGTGGAGTTATCAGAAGGGTGTTACTTCAGGGTGAGGTCAACTTACACGTCAACAGTAGGTTCCCTGGGACCCATGCTAACTGGAGTAGACTGAATAATGGTTCCCCAAGATACCATGTCCTAACTTCTGGCATCTGTGAATATTACCTCGGATGACAGAAGGAACTTTGCATATATAATTACACTTAAGGATCTTAAAATGGGTAGATTATCCTGGATTATCTGAGGAGCCTGATATAATCAAAATACTTATAAGAGGAACACAGGAGGAGCTATAGTCTGCAGCGACAGCAAATTAGAAACCATATTCAAATTTCATATTCAGAAATTAGAACCATATTCAAAATATTCAGGTGACATTTTTCAAAACTGAAAAAAGGAAACAGATTCTCTCTCTATGACCTATGGGAAAAAACCATCCCTGCCATGAAAATGACTTTGAACTTCCGACCTCTAGAACCGTAACAGATAAATCTGGGGTTTTTGTTTTGGTATGAAATAAAAGTGTAGGCAGGAATGAAGGTGAATAGACAGGCAGGAAGAGGAGGCAGCGCATTTCATTTTTAAAATACTACTCATCTTCATTCCTGCCTACAACTTTCCTTTAAAAAAAATGACTTTTTATGAATGTACTTTATATGGCAAGAGAGCAGAGGCGCCTGGTGGAGTAGCAGTTGGGCGCAGTCCACACGTCCTAAGGTCCTGGGGCTTTCATCCTGGGGCTACTGGGAACCAGATGAACGACTAAATGAAGTGCTTCCCCCGCCCTTCCTGCCCTCCTGTCTCTGCTTGCCTTCAGTGCTGTCTGCACACTTCTTAAACAAAAGAAAAGAACAAAAATAGAGGAAATAATGAACATAAAAAGAGAAATGGAAGACAGAAAAAAATGAACCAAATTAAATTTCTCGAGATGATACACAGCATCTGAAATTAAAAATACACTAGATGATTTTTAGCAGCAGACTAGATATGTTAGATAGACCAAGAAATAGAAAATATGCAAAATGAAAAAGGTGGAAGGGAATATTAAAAAAAAACAGTACAACAGGGACCTGTAGGCAAACATTTATGTAATTAGAGCTCCAGGGAGAAAAAGGAAGGAGGGAATGATAAAAGGGGAAAAAAGTATTTGAAGAAATTATGACCTAAAATTTTCCAAATTTGAGGACAACTATAAACCCACAGATGTAAGAGGCCCAATAAACCCCAAGTAGAAAAACATATAGAGAAACACAACAAGAAAATCATAATCATTTTTAAATCAGCCAGAAGAAAACATGCAGAAAAACATGAGAGCACACTTCTTATAAGAAATTATCTTTAAATTAACAAAAGAAAACATTGTGAGCCTAGAATTCTACACCCAGCAAAAATATCCTCCATAAAAAGGTCAACAGAAACTCTTTTTTCAGACAAATGTGAAACAAAAGACATCGCCAATTAATCTACATTACAAGAAATATTAAAGGGATTTCTTCAGGCAGAGAAAAATGTTACCAAAAGGAAATCTGGAGCTCACGAAGGAATGAAAAGCACTGGAAATGGCAAATATTATGGAATACTATTCAGTCTTAGAAGTGAAGGAAATTCTGACATATGCCACATGGATCAACTCTGAGAACATTATGCTAAGTGAAAAAACAAGCCAGCGACAAAAGAAGAAGTGCTGTATGAGTTCATCTATATGAGCTATTTGAAGGAGTCAAAACTGCACAGACAGAAAGTAGAGTAGACTTGCCAGGGCGGGCAGGAATGGGGAGTTTAGCGGCTACAGAGCTTCCACTGTTGCAAGATGAAAAGGCTTTGGAGACTGATTATATGAGAATGTGAATGTACTTAATGCCATTGAGCTATGCAGTTAAAAATAGTGGGCACACCCTGGTGGAGTGACAGTTCGGTCAGCTGTCTTTGGTTGGCACAGTCCACATACATTCCAAGGGCCTAGATTCACATCCTGGGACCGGGGGGAACAACCAAGATGAACAGCTAAATAAGATAAAGTGCTTCTTCTCTTTCTTCCTGCCTGCCTCTGCTCTCCTTTATTCCTGACTGCTCCTTTTCTTAAAAAAAAAAAATTGTGCATGCCCTGGTGGCCTAGCAGTTTAGTTTACCTGGTATAGTCCACATACATCCCAGTTTAAGACTTGGGGTCCAGGGAAACCACCAAGATGAACAACTAAATAAACACACTTCTCTCTCCTCTCTCTTCCTGCTGGCCTGACTACTTGCCTTCATTCCTGCCTTTAAAAAAAAAGTTAAGGTGGTAAGTTTTTTTCACTACGATGTAAACAGAACAAAACCAGGCTATTTCATGTATAAGGTTCCAGGCTTCACTTGGAAAAATGAGATGTTACCATGGGACCTATGTTCTTATATGGCAGCCATCTCCAATTTACCACTGACTCTACCATCTAACATTATTCCCTTTTTTTATTGGTTTGACTTCTTTATGAGTTTGTGACTCCTACTCTAAAGCCAGAGCCACCACTTTACACAGCACAGCCTTCTAATGTCAGTCTCCAGCAGGACAAGCTCAAGATCTTTTCTCTGGGGGAAGAGGCCAACACAGTCACCCTTCAGTACAATGAAGGCCAATCGCAAACAGCTCTATGTCAAACCTTGTTCCAAACACATTGTGCCTTTCTTTCTTTTCTCTCCATTTAAATATGGCTCTTCTTCACTCGCTCATCTGTGAAGACTTCTCCATCTGCTCTAACTGACTAGGGCTTCTTCCTTCTCTCACGTTCTGTAGCATTTATCATCTGTATTGCTAGCAGCTTCTATGTATACATCCCAGCTATCCAGTTACACTTCAAGCTCCTCATTCAGTAAACAAATAAGGCCAAATATTGTTCCAGGCACTGGGGACAGAAAAGAGTAACAAAACAGAAAGGCAACCCTCGTGCCATCACAGAACTTCTTTTCCAGTTTGCAAAGACATACAAATGAGTACATTTCAGATATTGAGAAACATCGAGGGGATAAACTGAAGCAAGATCGTAAGCTAGGGAGCGAATGCATGTCTTTAGACAGTGAGTGGTCAGTGAAAGTCTTTTTTGAAGACAAGCTGAGACCTGAATGATAACAGGGAGCCAGCCAGGAGAACCCTGAGAAAGGGCACTCCAGCCAAAGGGACCAGTCAGTGCAAAGAGCCAGTTTCAGGGACAGAAATAGTGTGGCTAAAGCATAGAAAATGAGGAAAGACAGTAGGACAAGATGAGGTCAAGAGTTAAAATGGGTATTAGACTCTATTCACTGTTGTAACTCATTAGAGACCGAGCAATATTCTCTACCTCCTAGTATTTTAAGGGCAGGACTTCAATAAAGATTTGAATACCATCACCATTTACTTGTTTGAAAATATATCCACAGTGACTTTTTTCTGCCAGTCATCTCCTTGTTACTGCATAACTTTTCATTCTTTCCACAAACATTTCTCCTGCACAGAACTGCTCACCCCTTTAATGAAGATGGGTTTTTCTTTTATGCCAAAGTTCCAGAAGATGATATCTCCCCCTTTCGAGCCCACAGCCAGGGTGCTGGGGTGAGTTGGGTGCCACGCCAAGGAAGTGGCCCTCCTGTCAAAGGGGGCAGCCTTTTGGAATATCCGAAAAGAAGACAGCGAGTGCAAAAAGGACTGCTGGAGACCCTGATGCAGAGAGAAAAGAATTAAATTGAATTAAATCTCTGATCCTGGGTACCCTGCCAGTCTCTGCCTCTTCCATTGAGCTCTTAGGCCAAGTCCTCCCACCAAAGGAAAACGCATTGCCTGTCTTCTCTGTAGGAAACATTAGCAAGGTACATGAACTAATCTTGGAAAGCAAGGGGGCAAAGTGCATTCTGGCTACATCTGAGTGCCCATGAGACCAGTCACCACACTGGGAGTAATCTGAAACAACCCAGCTAGTGGAGCGTCCAGAAGCAAAAAGACTCTATGCAAACCGTTGAGCATTTCAGCCAGGAAACACCTCACCTGCTGCAGTGATGGCCAGGCAGTATTACCCAGCTTATACTGGTGAAGGGCCCTGATGATGCTGTTGCATGGTGGCGGGACCTGCAGGCTAGCCAACCCCGCCCAAAGGCAGCCTGAGTCAAATCTTCTGCTAGAACCTGCCAAGCAGAACAGACACATATTTTCCTCTCCCATCTCACTCAAGATTTTTCTGCTGAAATCCCAGAAAGAAAGCCTGGTTGTTTCATTCGGCAGAGCCAATCTCTTTCATCATCTCCTAAGGCCTTTCCCAGGTCTTGTCAATCTCACTCCCACAAGAAACAGCGAGGAGGGATTCAGCCCTTACCCCAAACGCTCCCCCTAAAAAGGTAATTCTCAAGCAAAACTAAATATAATCTTTCCGATTTCCCGAGAGCCGAGGCAAAAAACACACAAGAATAAAGTATATTGCAGAACTCTTCCCACTTTGGGCTAGCAAACTTGTGAGAGGGTTGGGTGACAATATTTAAATCATATATTAGACACAATAAAAAACCATTTCAGGACAGCAGAGTACAAGTGACTGTTTAGGAAAAGAAGTATCTTTAAGTCCTAGCTTAAAATAATGTAGACATAACCAGTTATGGGCCTGAAGTCTAATTTCTTCTAGAAAGCAGCAGGATCCAGAATGTCTGGTAAATTAAGGAGGCTACTTTGAGGTGGTAAAATTCAGTTCGAACAGGAATAAAGTCAGTCTGGATTACTAAAATGTAAAGATCTAATCTCTAGGAATCTGGTCTCCTGACAACCAATTCTTTCTTCTAATGGATGAAAACCACTTCATCATCCACCCCTGTGCTCGGTTTTTTGAGTTCCCCCACATTCCTTACAGTCCCGGGTTCAAGACCACCCCCAAACCTCAGTCACTGAGTTGTCTAAGGATGGATGGACATGGAGGGCTCCCACCACTGAAACCAAGTCTCCATAGCTAGCAACGGTGCCCACTGAAATGCCCAGGCCGGCAGGAGTAATGTGAGCCCCTCAGCTGGTGTAACAGCCGGGATACCAACAAGGAATTCGAAATGCTCAATGCGTCTGATGTGCGGGAGCTCAGCAGTCACCTCAGGGGGGCTAAGCCCAAACTCTAGGGTGTCAGAGAAGCCGCGCACAAAGCGCACAGCCCCAGGCATCCGACGTCGGGGACAGTCCGGGAACCCAGGGGCGCCCACCCCGCACTGCAGCCTGGAGCCTGAGAACCCCCAAAGGCAGCACTGTGAAAGCAGCGGGGCGCAGGCAGTACCGGGGCCCTTCACACAGAGCTGCTTGGCCTCGGGCTCGGGCTGCTGGGGGCTCCTGGTCCTCTTGCTCTGGGGGCGCACCACCACCTCGAAGGTCTTCTGGGTTTCTGGGCGTTTCCTAGGAGCCATCGCGTCCTTCGTGCCAAGGGGTCACTACTCCTTACGGCGAAGTCATGGCGGGAGGATTGAGACGCCTCTGGGGAGAAACAGGGCGGAGACCAAGCAACCCGCTGGGTCACAGGTAAGCTCACTAAGCCAACTTCCCGCCAAAGAGCCTCACCGCTTTCGAATTGGCTCCGCGCTGCAGCCCCGCCCCGGCCCCGCGGGCGGCGGGGGCGCGCGTGGAGAGGTGTGACGTGTGTGAGCGGCGGGCCGCACGCTCCCAGAGGGGACGGACGCGTTTGACTTTTCGTTGTTGATGTTTGTTTGTTTGTAGTAGTAGGTGTTTTTATCCGAAAGAAATGGGGGAGGAGGGGTGTTAGTCTCCTGGAGGGGCCCGATCCACTCTGGTAGGGGTCCTGCCAGAAACAAAGATGGCCACCGCCGCTGCCAAGCCACCCAACTTGAAGCCTCTTGAGATGGGGCGCTGGCAGGGCAGGCGGGGCACGGGAGCCCAAGTGCCAATCAAGATTTAGGTCCCGCCTTCCCTGCCTTCTCATTGGTGACCACGCCCGCTAGGGCTTTGGGATTGGCTGAAAAATCTAGTCACTTTCTTGCGATGGAGACCGCGCTTTTCCCTCCTGCCGCCTTTGCCATCGGTGAAGAGTAATTCGCTTTGCCCAACTCCGTTGAATCTTAGCTTTTCTGTGGAAGGTGGTTGAAACTTGCAGCTTTTAACGAAAATTTCCCCAAACAGGATCCGTCTACGGAGCAGCCTAGGGCAGCGATGGACTGAAAGGCGTGAGGCGAAGGGAACTAGAAGACTTGCACCCAAGTTTCAGACAAAGGTCAAGGCAGTGGGCCTCACAGATGGGGCCCGCGCTGTCCCACCTGGTGTGAGAAATGCACCCCACTTTCTGCGACGAGCCAGGCAGGACCTGGGGCTATTTGGAATTACTGGATCTTCTACCTGCTAACCTCGTGTGGGACGCATGGGAGGGTGAGGAGATTTCACAAAAATTCTCTGACAGTCAGTTCTGCACTCAGGTTGTTTTCTGACAGACAGGAAAGGACATTTCCAAAAATAACTCTTGGAAAGGAAGGAATACTCCAAAAGAAAAGTTGGGAAATGCTCTCCTGATGGGAAGATCAATTCAGTGTTAGAAATGGCAAACTGGCAGGGTCTCCCCTGCCAGCCTGGAGCTGAGCCGTCAAAGCTGTTACAGAAACCAGCTGGTTCCCGTTGCTCAGACCAGTCATTCTGGAGACCCTAAGAAATCACCCTAAAAGGTTTGCAACTAACTGTGAAGAGAAGAACAATACATGTAAGCAAGTTAAACAATTCAAGATAGAACACACAATGGAGCACTGAATTGTTAATATGCCAGTCAAGACTTTTTGATGTATTCAGAAAAGGCAATCCCATGGAAAAAAGTGTTTAGGAAAGCCTTACAAGGAAGATGGGATTTCTGGAGTTGACAGGAGGGAGAAGAGCACCACAGGCTGTGTAAAGCTAGAAGTGAAGTGTGCCCTGGTGGAGCAGCATTAAGTCACACGTCTCCAAGGAGTCCTGGGTCTGGGGGGAAGCAACCAGTGTGAATGACTAAATAAAAATACAATAAAATGATTCTTCCTCCTCCCTGTGCCTGCCTGCTTACTCACCTTTCCTGCCTACACCTTCTCTTAAAAAAAAAAAAAAAAAAGAAAGAAAGAAAGAGTGACTGTGGGTTATGTGAATGAGGAAAAGCAGCCTCTGGCTTCTGGGAACTGATCTGTTGTTATCAACTAGGCCTTGAGTTCTCTTGAAATTAAGCAGTTTTACAAGATATCAACACTAGATAGACAAGGTCACTCTGTGACCATGATAGCTTAAAACAAAAACATGATCACTCATGTCTGAAAATATGCAAAGTTACAAACGTTCAAACCACAAAAATGACCATACATCTCCCTGTTATTTTGGCTAATAAGGATGTCTGCAACTTCTTTGTTAATCACAAAGGTTTAGTTCATTCCTCCCTCCATGTAAATAATATGTATTGATACCCAGTCAGAGAATTATTCCCATTTCCTAAAGTCCTCAATCCAGAGCAAAGATCCACTCTCTTGAACCCTTACCCAACTCATTCAAATCAAGTCAAATTCTACAAGTCGTTTCCAGCCCCTTCTTAGAGAGATGTTCCACCATTCCCCACGGTATAGTCTACTTACAAGCAAGAAAACCAAAGTTCAACTACAGGAGTATTCCTGGTGGTGTTTACTTGGGGCCACCGGCCTTCATGAGGAGGGTAGGAGACAGCTTGGAAGAAAGAAAGTTGATCACATGGAGAGTCTGTGCAAAGCAGTAGGTCAGGTAAAGGGGGAGGTTGAATGGCAGCAGAGGAATTCAAATTTCATTCAATCTACTGACAATTATCAAAGACCTCTTCTGTTCCCGGCACTATCCCAATCAAAAAGAATGCTGTAATGGAAAACGCTCTCTGTTCCATGGAGTAAGTTTTAATAGACAAGTAAACCTCCAATTATAATAGAATCTTAGTAGGAAAGGAAGCATTGGGTTCTGGTGGGATGAGCTGGGGCACAGAAGAAGGGCACTAATTCAACTTAGAGTGGAGTAAGAAGGGACAGCCTTCCCAGAGAAGGTGACATTTACACTGAATCTTGAGAGATTGAGGGTGGTGATGGGGAGGGCTTTCCAGGGAGAGCGAATAAGGAATGGAGAGACAGTAAGGCAATAGTTAGTTTTCATGAATTCATGTGCAGGGAAAGTGTCGTGCTTCATGCCAGATTTTCCCAGAATCTGATTTTAGAGCTGTGGAGTTTTCCATGGCGGATTAAAAGAAAACATGCATGAGCAGGGGAAGCCAGTCTTGCACAGGCCAGTAAAGGTCTTCATTTCAGGTTGTGCTTTGGGACATCCTTCCCCTGGATTTTGTTTTGGGTCCCTTTGTTTCACCACAAAACAGCTGCCTAAGGACTTGATGTCAGCCATTCCCATATCATCATGTCATGAAGTGCAGCGTGGACAAAGACACTTAATATATATTGGTTGATGCTCTTCATCTGATAATGAGGTGAATGGGGAAGCAATGCTTCAGTTTCATGCCATGGAGAGGCTGTGCCATGAACCCCCATTTATGGGTATTTTAGTTCTAGCCGTGACGCTATTCACATAAGGCATCACAAGCCATTCATTCAAAAGCTGCTGGTGATAGCAAATCAGGGTCTTGTGTTCAAGCTGGAAGCTGAGCAGATAACATGAACCTAGAAGAACCCGATTTCTTTGGTCTGCAAAACAATATGTGGTGAGGTGTTTTTTTGAAAACATGTAATATTGTACGGTAGGAAGAGCTTTGTACTCTGACTGTATAATCTTGGGCTCATCATGTCACGTCCTCATCATAAAATGAAGGGGAGAGAATAGGTGGTTTCTGAATCCCTTCCAGTTTAAAAATCCTGTAACTGACTGTGAAAGTAGCAGAAACCAGTGACTGCTTTCAACTCTGACCTCCTGCGGTAAGTTTCCCTGGAGTGGGAATCACTTTCCGGGGTGCAGGCTGATACTTGACTCTGAACCTGATCAAGCTGTCTATGGACCCAAATGCTCCGCTGAGTCTGCAAAACCGTCCATAATCCATGCCAATGATGTGTGCTGCCTTCCCCCACACCGTTCCTGTGCCCAGTGGTTTGCAAATGACAGCCTTCGGGATTTGGCGGAGCTTGCAGGGAACTGAAGTTGAAATCCCTCCTACAGGACTGGAAACACACCCTATCCAGCATCCAGAAGCCTTGTTACTTAGCATCTCCAATACATATCGAAATGCCCCAGTAGGAATCCACGTGTAATCATGCTGAATGAAATCATGCCCCCCCACCCCTCACATAGACAGAGCCAATTTAAAAAAAAAAACCAATTTTGGAGTAGCTTTGAAAGTGTCAGACAGCTGTGTAAATACCCCAGAGACCTATCCTCTGTTTTTGCTGTGGGGGATGAGGCACCAGCCCCACACTAAATCAATATCCTGTCATGAAACACCATAGGTGCAGGAGGCCAGGAAACTTCCCAAGGCAGCCAGATTTTCATGGCAATTGCCAGAGTGCTGAAATAATCCGTGTGAAAGTGCTTTGCAAACTGTGAAGTGTTCTACAAATAGAAGCTGTTATATCATCTCCTGGCAATCTGTTATTTACTGATATGGCCTGATCAGGGTGGCAGAGAGACACTTTGCTGTTCTCGAGCCTTCTCACCCATTGGGTAGCCATCATGATGGAGGAGCAGGGACCAGAAACTCAGAAACCAGGAGGGCGAGTTCTGACGCTGCTCTCTGCTCACTCTTCTGATGCCAACGTTCTCTTCCGAGTGGCAGAAGTCAAAAGTGAATCGCTCTGTGTTACAGCCCAGCCAGTTCCCTCTGAGTGGATGAGTCACAGCTAGTGGGACCGGGAGAACTACATTTACATTCCTTTACATTCCCCTCTTCCCACTCCCCTTTCTGCCCTGCTTTGGCTCCTGTTCCTCCTATGCTTTGTAACTCCAGTAGCACGTGACAAAAAAAAAATCACCGGAGAAACCCCAGCTCAGTTTCTCCCTGAAGAGGAAGGCGGGGAGCTGTGTATCTGTGGTTCCCGCTGGTGAAGCCAATGGCCCGCGGGGAGGCGTCTTCCCACAGAGCCGCACACATCTCCCACTGGCCGAGCTGCGTGGGCCTCCTCGGACACACAGCGGTATCGTCTCTTTGGTGTTCCAGGGCCCAGAATCTGAGAGATTTGTCATCATTCAAGGCAGTCTAGACCAATCAAGCTGCTCACGTGTTGCATCCTTTAGACTGCTGACCTATTTTGCAAAGTGAATCTGGTTGGATTGGAAAGGCAGTTTGTTTTTTACACTCAAGAAGCATTTTATCAGATTCCCAACATTCATGGTTCAGACCACCTCTGGCCTGGGATGGAGGGTTGAATAGAGGTCCCTGAAAAAATACAGCCACATCCCAGTCCCTAGAGCCTATGACTGTTACCTTATTATTATTATTATTATTATTATTATTATTTTATTTTATTTTTTATTTTTCCAAGGAAAGGTGCAGGCAGGAAAGAGAGAAGAAACAGACAGGGAGGGAGAGGAGAAAGAAACATGTATTTATTTTATTTAGTTGTTCATCTTGGTTTCTCCCCTGGCCTCTAGTCTTGAACCTGAATCTTTGGGATGTATGTGAACTGTGTCGGGTGACTTTATCTGCTAGGCCACCAGGGTGCACCTGTTACCTTATTTCAAAAAAGGGTCTTGGCAGATGCACTTAAGGATTTTAATCAATTAATTTTAAGGAAAGGTGCAGGCAGGAATGAAGGCAGGCAGGCAGGTTGGCAGGAAGAGAGGAGGAAGAAGCATTTCATCCATTTCATTTAGTTGCTCATCTTAGTTGTTCCCCTTGACCTCAGGTCTCGAGTCCCTGGGGGGGTATGTGAACTACTCCCGGCCTCCAGCTGTGGACCTAACCCATAAACCATCAGGGATTTTCTCACAAGGAGAGCCTCCTAGGTTGTCCTAATAGGTCCTAAATCCCATGGCAAGTGTCCTATCTTGTAAGATTAAGGCAGAGGGAGAAAAAACAGAGACACTCACACAGAGAAGATGATGTGGAGACATGTAGAGTGACATGGAGTGACGTGGCGATAAAACAAGGATACCAAGGATGACCAGATTGCCAGCAGCCAGCAGAAGCTTGGAGAAGGACAGGGAGAGCCTGGGGAGGGGCTGTGACCCTGACAGCACTGTGATAGTGGGTTCCTGGCCTCCAGAACTGTCAGAGGGACTTCTGTTGTCATAAGCCACCTGGTGTGTGGTCCTTTGTTACAGCTGTCGCCCTAAGTGACAAGTTTGCCCCTCTCTGGTGGGGGTGCTCAGTGTTACCATGGGGAGCCCTCACACTCCCACTTCCTGACTGTGACCTTGAGCAAATCACAGTGTCTCTGCATCTGTGTCCTGCTTGGTTCACCGGGAAGAGTAAGTCTCACTGGACAGCGTTTGGGGGCTCAGGTGATGACGTGCTGAGCGGATGCCTGCTCCGTCACAGACTCTGTGTCCACCTGCGCCCCTCTTCCCACTTCAGCACTTCGGCCCAGAGTCCCATTCTTAGGTCAAGGAGAGTGGTTTCTAGACCTTTCTCCAGGTCTCTGGCTTATGGCGAATGCCCTGAATGGGCCCTAGTCCCTCCTTCTGGACACATCCACTGGACCCTCCCAAGCACCTCACAGCAAAGTCCACCAGTGAACTCTGACCTCCCCTGCCTCCTTCATGTTTTCCCCCAGCTCAGTATATGTCACCTCTGCGTAGATACTCATGCTAAACATGTGCGAGTGGTTTTTTACTTTGCTTTACTTGGTTTTTGTGTTTCAGCTTCTCATTTTGAAATAATGTCAGACTCAAGCTGCCAAAAGTTTATGAGGAATTCCCAATACTCTCCCCTAATTCCTCAAATGTCACACTGTACATAACCATAGCACAGTGATCGAGATGACAAAGTTAGCGCTAATAAGACCTTTATCTAATCTGCAGAACGCTTTTAATTTTCCCAGGGCCCCATGAATGTTGGACTCTCATCCAGACTCCAGTCCAAGATGAAAGGCTGGGAGTCATTTAGAAATGCCCCCTCTCTCTTACATTCCAAATGTAGCCCATCAGCAAGTTCTACTGATTCTTTCCTCCAAAAAACTTGTTCTTCTGGGTCAACACTAATGATTTATTTAAATTGTTGAAGAAGCATTACATTGTAGCATTTACAGGTTTCAGGTGTGCTCCATTATAGATCAGTATCTGTCTACGATACATTAAGTTTTCCACTAACAGACTAATTCTATCTCTTACCTTATAATTGACCTGTTTATGTCAATTTTCCCACCCTTACCTTCCCCCTCCCATTCTGATAAACACTAATTTGGTCTTGTAAACTGAAAGCCTATTTTTGTTTGATTTGGTTCATTTGTTTGGTGTCTATATACCCCATGAGTGAAATTGGATGGTGTTTGTCTCTCTCCCCAAATACATGCCTGCATTCTCTCTCTCTCTCTCTCTGTCTCTTTCTCTATGTCTCTGTCTGTCTGTCTGTCTGTCTGTCTGTCTCTCTCTCTCTCTCTCTATATATATAAAAGCTGCCGATTTAGGACCTGAACCATCAGGGATCTAACACCATGTCTTTTCAATGTTGTGTTTCCTTTAAAACACGTCACAGGTGTGCCTGGGTGGTCTAGTGGTTTAGTCTCTGGACACAAGCCACATAACATCCCAAGGACCGGCGTTCACATCCCAGGGTGAGGGAACAGCCACAACCAAGATGAACAATGAAAAGAAATACAGTAATTCTACCTCCTCTCCCTTCCTGACTGAATCTTTCCTTAAAAAAACAACAGTACACATACATACACATACACACATACACACAATTAGTAGCTGTGTATTTGAGTCTTTATTTGATCATCACATTTTTTTTCATTTTCATTTATTTACGTTGTTTATCTTGGTTGCTCCCCCCTCCAGGACACAAACCCAGATCCTTGGGATGTAGTGGCTGGTACTGGCCAGAGTGGGCAGACTTATCCACTAGGCCACAGGGAATGGCCTTTATGTCATCTTAGAGGAAAATTCCATGAAGTCAGGGATCATGTCTGCTTTGCTGGCTTTGAATGCCAATCACCCAGCATGGTGGCTGGCACAGTGGGTGTTCCCCAAAAGTCTGCTGAGCAAGTGGATCCTTCACTAGAACTCCTTTCTCACCAGCCAGGAGCTCCCCTTGGAGTCCAGGGATGGAGCCGTGTGCTCCCTGGCCTCTGGAGCTGAACTTGGCATCGACAACTCTGATACCTTCCAAAGATCTGCCCCTGGAAAATGCCTGACTCTGGAGGGGCTTTTCTTATTGACCCCACTCTGAAACCTGCTATGCACTTTTGCTCTAACGCTGTCCATCTGGTGTCCTTTCTGTGTCCTAACCCAGAAACAAGTTCCCCCACTGAGGTCACCCCCTCTCAATATCTGAGACCAGTTTTTCTACCTGGGGTTGCCCAAGATCTTAAAACCATAGCTGTTGGATCAGAATACTCAGCTCCCCAGCAGGAATGCTGGGGCAATGTCCAGAGGCCATGGAGAGAAACAGCAGCCTTCTCCAGAGACAAAGCCTGCCTTAGCCCTGTGCTTGTTCTAGTCTACGCTCCACACTGCTACAGAAGTTATCTTTCTTTCTTTCTTTCTTTTTTTTTTCAAGGAAAGGTACAGGCAGCAATGAAGGTGGGTAGGCAGGCAGGCAGGAAGAGAGAGGAGGAAGAAGCATGTATTTTATTTAATTGTTCATCCTGGTTGCTGTCCTCCCTGGGTCTCAAATCTGGGTCTTTGGGATGTTATGTAGATTATGTCAGGTGGTATATTTACATGTATTGTTTGTATAATTAACAAATTAAAAATATCATTGTTTATTGCAGTAACTATTATTTTACACATTAAACTCATGTGTATAGGTCCCCTCCACCCAAAAAAAAAACCCCAAAACAAACCAAACCAAAAACCCCAGCTCCTTCTGCCTTGTTCTTTAGTTGTCGAGTCAGTCATAGCATGAGTGAGTGCTGGGATCAGCCATTGGCCTCCGCATAGACATTTGTTTCCAGTTTTCCCTTAATGCAAACTATACTTTAGGCAAACATCCTTGTACCTTTTCCTGTATTTATACATGTTTGTCTAGGGTAGAAATCCAAAATCGGAATTGCTGGGTCACCAAGTCTTATGTTTGATACCTCTGGGGCTTAGCATGGCCTGGTGCTCCCCCACTAGAATACCTCTCCACATGACTACTTCCTGCTCTTCTCTATGGGAACGTGCTGTGCTCCTTTCTGCCTCTTTCCCTCCAGCACTTCCCATCCACAGTACATCATTATCATACACATAGGACTCTGCCTCATTTCTCTTTGTATGCCCAATACCTAGCACAGGGCTGAGCACTGAGCAAAAATGCAAATATTTTTTTGGTTGAATGAATAAATAAACAAGCGAAAGCACAGTGGTTAGGAGATGCCAGAAATTCAAGCTGAGTGAGACTTAAGAACTTGGGCTTTGGACCAATGTGCCACCTCGTGCCCTGAACCAAGTTGCATTTGGAGGATTCTGTCTATCTGGCCTTCTGATCTTGGACAGCTCATCTTGAACTCTGTTCAAGTTGGTTACTCACAGACAGAGCCTGTGAGTGTCTAGGGGCTCAGACCCTGCACCAAGACCTGGGAGCCCTGTGGACAGCTCTCGCTGGGGTGGGCTTTCCAAGGCCAGCCCTCTTGTTCACCTTTGAAACAGCTCCGTGTGCTCTGGGGTTGGGTTTATTTGTTCTCCCTGGGGTACCTTGGGGCAATTCAGATCAGCTGCAACCTTTCTGCTTCGGGTTCTGAACCCCAGGGGAGCCAGATGCTTTCCACCCTCCCCTTCTCCTTGCAGTTTAATGAACAGTTTTGTTTTCCGAGTCTCTCTGTGATCTGGGCTCCCCAGCTCCCAGAGCCTGGCTTGCAGCCTTCACTTTTGATGGGATTTTAATAGGTAGCTGCTGTAATTAATTTCATTCTTGTGTTTTCACACTTTCTGTCTAGGTGCCTAAAGGCCCCCAGGCATGAGGTGGAATGTTAACTGATTTTAAAGAATACAAAACATGATGGCTGTCATTAGACCTTACCCCTACTCCTCTCCCTTGCAGCTGTTTGAGTCATTAATTAGCTGGGGCGCTCGGCCCATGGGGGAGGTCAGCTAGGTCACTGCCATATTTTATAGAGGTAGAAACCCAGACAGGGAGAATAGGGATTTGTCCAACTCCCACAAAGTGGGTGTTGAAACTGGTTCCAGAAGCCACATCGGGATGGGTACACACCCTTGTGGGCACCAAGGCAAGATCCACTACTCAGGTGAGATTTGCTCAGTGCAGCCAGAGTCCTTAGACCAAAGGTGGTGCTGTTGGGTCCAACCCACCAGGATTCAAGTTTCATCCTCGCGAGAGTCGGAGCAGGTCAGCCCTTAACAGCTAATATTGCCAACTGCAATCACCCCCATTCATTCTCTTCAGGCCCCTTTTTCATGTTACAAAGGGAAGTCATCTGCCTCAAGAACGTGTTAGTGATTCCTTCTTCCGGATTTATAAACAGCACAATTTGGCTATTTTTAAAGCTGCTGTTTAAAATCTGCGCACGCTACTCATACTCCTGCGGGGCGGTGGGGGTGGGGTGGGTGGGCGTGGTGGCGACGGTGCTAGCGGGCAGAGAGGAGTACGTGCTGAAGAGAGAACCCGGCGGCCCTTGACCTCCCAGAGAGAGGCCTGGTTCCCCTGGGGGCGCACTCTTTCCAGCGCGCGGGAGGCTCTCCGGCTGCGAGCGTATTTGCGCTGTCAGGCCCCTCTGCATGACCGGAGGGTGCGACCCTTCTGGCCCACGCCCCGTCTAGCACCCCAGGCGGAGGGGCACGGTCGCTGGGTCATGGTCGCTGGGTCACCGGGACCAGATGGGAGCAGGAGGGGCCCGAGGCGAGCAGGTGGGATTAGGTCAGTCTCGGAACATTCTTGAACCGCTCCAGTGGTTATAAATAACAGACGGGCAGGCTCCAAAAATTCCCAGGATTGGGGAGTGGGGGGTGGCTAAGGAAGAAGGGATTTATAAAGGGTGGGGTGAGCTAGTGACTGCCAAAAGGGGTGGGGGAGCGAAGGGATTTAAGAATGAATCGTGGTACAAATCTGGAATAAGAACACGGAGGTGGGAAAGGCAAGCCTGTCCCAGGCTTCGGGGCGCCCCCAGATTGGCAGGCAGCACTGTGCATCTACAGGGCCGGACTTTGGAGTCCTATCCTTTCCAGACTAGAGCTTTTGTGCAAGCCGCTGAAGGGCTCTGCGCCTCAGTTTCCGCATCTGTAAAATGGAAATCTTCAAGCTTTCAAAGAGGGTTGTGAGTCTCGCTGGAGCTAAGTGCTAAGAAAGCTGTGCCAGAGAAAACACTGTAAGGCGGTGTAGTCCCCGGGCCTCCCTCGAAGGGGTGCCAGTGCAGCCAGATCCCGGCTGCTCCCACGGTTCTCCTAGGCTCTTTTTGCAAAAGCCGGGGACGGGCAACGCCGACATCTGTCTGATTCCCTGTAGCGGCGCGGGGCCACTGTGGGGAGTCGGCCCTGGCGCCTCTCACGCGGGAGCGGAGACCCCACAGCACGCGCCCCGGAAGCCTCCGGCTGCCGCGATGCCTGTCGCCCCGGTGTCCGCACCGGTGGGGCTGGGGCCGCGGCGGCGGGAGGGCGGGGCCGGGGGCGGGCTTCCCGGGGGAGGGCCGGGCGCGCTCCGGGAGGCGGTGGCCCCGGCCCGGGAGCGGCAGGAATCGGGCCGGAGCTTGGCCGGACCCCAACCCGCCGAGGCGCCCTGGGAAGACGCGGTGAGTGCAGTCGGGGCGGGGACCACGGGAGACGGCGGTGGGAGCCACGACTTGAGCCCGCGCTCTCCTCCTCGCGCTCCTGAAGTTTGCGGGACCGACTCCCGCCCGGGGAGCCCCCGGCCACCCCGCTTTGCGCGCGGCCAGGAAGAGCTGCGGCCGAACCAAGGGCTGTTTGTGTGCGGCGCGGCTGACCCGGAGTTCCCTCGCGCGGTCAGAGGCGAGGGCGTCGGGACTGGAGCGCCACCCCATCTGCGCGGGCCCCGCAAGGACCCCCAAACCGTTCTCCTCGCGCCGCCCTGCGGCCCCAGAAGGAGCCGCGGTCCTTCGCGCTCTGGCCAAGAGCCCCAGTCCCTAGGGCCGCGGCCCCGGGCCACCATCTGGAGTCCTCTGTGGGGCCAGCCGAGGTCGGCCCCCTCCCCTCCGCGGAGATCGGCTGGCTCCACCCCCCGAGACCAAGTTCAACAAGTTTAGCAGAGAAGTCCTAGGTCCTTCACGGCCAGGCCTGGCCCGGCGCTCCGCCTGGGCTCCTCCGGCTCGGAGCTGTGCAGCGTTGGGGGCCGGTCGAAGGGCGCTGTCCATAAGGGTTGAGGCCAGAGACCGGCAGCGCCTGGGCTGCGAGGTTTGCTGTGGAAGCTCGGGGTTGGGAGTGCGTCATCAGAGAAAGGTACCTCGGCCGGCAGGTCGGGTTTCCAAAAGTGCCCCTTCGTTATGCCCCTCCCTGACCCTGCCTCCTCCCCTTTCCCGCGCCACCCCTCCCCCAGCTTTGGGGCGCTCGGCCTGTAGGTTCCAGCCACCGTAGCCTGGGTCACCCTCTCCGGACCTGTCGAGGCTCCCTCCCGTGCCCTCAGGTCCCAGAGCTGCGGCCGACCGGGACAGGCTGCTGGGAGAAGCGTCCCCTGGGCGCAGCCCGTGACTCAGGACTGAGGATGGGCAGGGCAGGATGGCTGCGCTCCCTCCCTGGGGCAAGCCCCCAGCTTCTGGGAAGGGTGGGGACAGGTCTGGAGCTGGTACCTATCATCTCTAGGTAGGGAGTGTGGGACTAGGGAAACACAGGCCTCCCTGCTTGGCCCAGGCAACTATGAGGCCCTGTCAAGCCCCAGGTTTTTCTCCCGGCCCAGTAGGTGCTGGCTCCAGAGTTCATTGTCTGCCTTCTGAGGGCTTGCCGGGCACTGAGTGTTTCTGGGTCACTGCTGAGGTCAGGAGGCACAGAGGGTTGACCCTCCTCAGTGGGCCAAGGCCTAAGGCCCACCCCCACAGCTAGATGGAGCTGGGCTCTGGGGCCTGGCTGTGCCTGGGGCTCCAGCTTGTGTTTGCTCTGGGAGGTGGGAGGGAGCAGTGCCAGCCCTGCACACACAGCTTGCTCTGTTCTGGGGCCAGAGAGGGAACGGGTTGGGGGCAGCTGTCCCGAGAGACAGTCCAGAGCATGGAAGCTGGAGCAGGCGGTGGCCCTGATTGCCTGACTGGGACAGCTCCAAAGGCCCTGTGATTTGCAGCAGCAGCTCTCTTTCTCTCCACCTGCTTGACAGAGGCTTCCTGGGCAAATGAACAGACTCAAAGGAAGCAAGGTGAAGAGCTGAGGGTCCTGGTGGGGCCAGCTCTGCCTGTCCCCTGCTCTGTCCTCTCCACTGCAGGCCTGAGCTGTCCCCACTGTTCGTTTAGGGTTAGACGCCCACGCAGGCCACACTCTCTGGTTGCTGCTGTAGTCATTGGGTCTCCAGGTGGATGCCGTTTAGCCTTTCATTCAGTGCGCGTTACCGACTCCAGCACCAGGAGGAACACAAATAGGCTCTCTAGGAATTCTCTAACTGGCCACAGATTGTCCTGTAGTCGCAGCCCAATGAGACATATACCCCGACATGCGGGTCACAAGGACTGTGGGAAGGGGCGACTGTGGGGAAGATGTTCAATGTGAGCTCTGAAGGATGGATAGGGACTCATAAGTTTGGAGGGGAGCACTGTGACAGTCCTGTTTGGGGACAGTGGGCACACACTCTGTCCTCCAGGCAGTGTCCTTTGGATTTGCTCAGAGGAGGAAGCGATTTCCTTTTAGGGGCTTGAGTCCAGCCTGGGGACAGCTGAGACCCTGCTCAGAGGCAGGAGGGATGTGGCAGTGTGCCACTGTGTCCTTTAGCCCCTGGGGTGGTGGCCCTGGGGCTGGAATCTTCTTTGCCCCTCCCCCAGGATTCCGAAGAACCCGCTTCTAACTGACTGACCACCTGTCTGCTGGCCCAGAGTTCCTCATACTCTGGGTGCCGTGAGGGTGGGACTGACTTGCTCCCGTGGGACCTCAGTGGACGCTGTGGAACAGGATGAGTGTATCCGTGTGGCTGTCAGGCCCCCTGTGTTGCTTGCTCATTGGTTTGAGGCTCGCAGCAGCCCTGGCACAGAACAGTCGAGGAGGCGGGATTTCCACCTTAGGAGGAGCGGACGATGCCTTAGGAGAGGGTAGTAAAATGCACTTGCTCAGGCTTCTCAGCCAAGATAGGACTCAGGCTTCCGGGCTCCCAGCTCCTCTTCCTAGCACTGGCATGTGGCTGGGCACCCTCTGCCAAAGGGTCATCTTATTGTTCAAAGAAAGGAGCAGGACCCTGGCGTGGGCCACCGTCCTCTTCTCTCCTCAGCAGTCAGGGGAGTGGGGCCCTCTGCCCACCAGCCACCCCCGCCTGCCATCTAATCCCTGGCTGGATCGTGTGACCTGCCTGGCATTCTCCTGGCTGGAATCATCTGGTGCCTCTGACAGCAGTTGCTATATCGGGGGAGCCGGGCACCGCCCTGACGCTCTGGGCCCCCCCACTCCCATTTGCTCTTGTTGCTTCAAGACAGAATCATAGTGGCAGCTCTGACGCTTGGACACGCAGGTCCTTGGAGTGATCTCTAGGCCCAGGTAGGTGGCAGAAGGGCCTGGGGGGAGGACAGATCCAGGGCCAGAGGAGGTGCTTTGGAAACACCATCGTTGCCCCTCTCCTGGCCCCTGTTGGGGACTTTCCCCACTTCTGTCTGCTGAATCCTGGCTCTGATGGCTCCTTGGGTGGTGGGGGCCACATCCAGGTATCAGAGGGGCTTTTCCTGTACTTCAACATGTGTATGTCTGACTTCCCTGCTTTTCCCTCCACAGCCTTAAATCTGCCACCATTCCGTGCTGCAGGGACACCATGGCTCCAGAGGAAGACGCTGGAGGGGAGGCCCTAGGGGGCAGCTTCTGGGAGGTGAGCAGTGGGATCCTGGATTTGGGGTGGCACTGAAATGCCCCCCTGCCCTCCAGCCCCAACCGCCTGTCCAGTGGAGGAGCCTAGCCGTCAGTCCAGTTTTCAAAGGCTTCTGCTGGTAACACCACCCTTGTCGTGTATGCCTTAGGCCGGCAACTACAGGCGGACGGTGCAGCGGGTGGAGGATGGGCACCGGCTGTGCGGGGACCTGGTCAGCTGCTTCCAGGAGCGGGCCCGCATCGAGAAGGCCTACGCCCAGCAGCTGGCCGAATGGGCCCGCAAGTGGAGGGGTGCTGTGGAGAAGGGTGAGCCAGCCTTTGGGCCAAGTGGGGAGCAGAGGGCTGCCACGAGGGGAGAGCTGAGGCAGGCAGCCTCCTGTGCTTCTGGGGGGATGTTTGAGACGTCTGCGTGCGCCTTCTCTTGAATGAGGATGTGCTTCTTGGTTATCCTGTGGCGGTTCTCATGGCTGGGCTGTTGCTTTGCAAAGCATAGTCATGAATTGCTGTGCATATCTAACAAGTCTGTGATGGTGATGACTCACTTTCTAGAGGAGACTCGGAAGTTCAGAGAGGCTAAGTTACTTGCCTGAGGTCACACAGTAAGAAGAGCTGGAGCTTGAGCCCAGGCTTTCAGACTTGGGAGTTTGGGATCTTTCCACTGAAATCAGCTGCCTTCCTCAAGGACTGACGCCAGTTCTTCCTTCTGCGGCAGCCGCGTGTAGTGGTTGACGCAACAGACCTGGCTTTGAAGCTCAGCTCCACTTGTAGCTGTCGTGCTTTCTGCAAGTAACTGCGCTTCACTGGGCCTCTGTTTTTTCACCTGTCAGATGTTGCTCGTGCCACTGTCTTCACGGGGGTGAGGACGCGGGGCTCAGTGAGAGCCGCTGGGCCAGCACAGAGTGGGCAGTCAGCAGTGCCCGCTTGTGCATCTCTGCACCCCCCCATGCCCTGCACCCAGCAGCCCAGTGAAAGGGGCGGCCCCTGTGGCGGCATCCCTGGCTCGGCCCCAGCCCTCTCCCTCCTTGCAGGCCCCCAGTACGGCACGCTGGAGAAGGCCTGGCACGCCTTCTTCACCGCGGCGGAGCGGCTGAGCGTGCTGCACTTGGAGGTGCGGGAGAAGCTGCAGGGGCCAGACAGTGAGCGGGTGCGCGCCTGGCAGCGGGGGGCCTTCCACCGGCCTGTGCTGGGGGGCTTCCGAGAGAGCCGGGCTGCTGAGGACGGCTTCCGCAAGGCCCAGAAACCCTGGCTAAAGAGGCTGAAGGAGGTGAGCCAGGAGGGCTGGCATTTGAGGCACCTGTGCCTCTTCCTGGGACTGCTTGGGCTAGAGGGGGCTAGGGCATGGCCTACGGGGTCCAGAGCCGTCCCCCATCCGCCAGGTGGAGGCATCCAAGAAGAGCTATCATGCGGCCCGGAAGGAGGAGAAGACAGCCCAGACCCGGGAGAGCCACGCCAAAGCCGACAGCGCCGTGTCCCAGGAGCAACTGCGCAAGCTGCAGGAGCGGGGCGAGCGCTGCTCCAGGGAGGCGGAGAAGGTGCGGCTGTCAGGGCTCCCTGCCGTCCTCTCCAGTTCCCACACCTGTCGCTGCCCCCGTCCTCCCCTGCCACCCTCTCTCCGGATTAGCAGTTAAAGGAGCAATTGAGGGGAGAGACACGGTGCAGAGGTCTCAGGCACAGGGGTCACTTTAGCTCCTCTTTTCGTGTGCCATGGAGGACCCGCTTTCACATTCCTTATTCTGCTCAGTGCCCATTTTTTCAGCTCTGCACATCCAAACCTTCCATCCCAACCCTCCGTCCCTGATGTGCTGCTCGGGTCCCTCCTCCTCTAGGAAGCCTCTTCTGATTGCACTCACCCCTCCCTATCGATCGACCTCACTTTGCTCTTCCCCAGCACACTTTGCTCGACTGCTGCTGGGCCCAATTGTCACCTCCTCCCTCATGAGGCTGCTGGGTCCTGGAGCGGGGGAAGGAGCTGGGTCTTGGGACTGATCATCCTTGGCACCTAAGCCCCCGTTCTAGCCCACGGCAGAGAGCAGAGTCCTGAGTGGAAGGAATTCTTGTCCTCACCAGCTCCCCTCTCTCCCACCCAGGTGAAAATCCAGTATGAGCAGATGCTGGCCGAGCTGCATCGCTACACCCCACGCTACATGGAGGACATGGAGCAGGCCTTCGAGAGCTGCCAAGCTGCTGAGCGCCAGCGACTTCTCTTCTTCAAGGATATGCTGCTCACCTTGCACCAGCACCTTGACCTCTCCAGCAGTGACAGGTGCGGCCTGCAGGGTGGGTGTGGCCCTGGGGGGGTGTTGCTGGATCTCCTTGCTCCCCAGGCTCTGCTGTCCTGAAGGAGGCTGGGAGGTGCGGACCTGAGCTTCTCAGTCTGAGGGTTGTGCCTGGGGCCACAGATTCCATGAACTCCACCGCGACCTGCACCAGGGCATTGAGGCTGCCAGCGACGAGGAGGACCTGCGCTGGTGGCGCAGCACCCACGGCCCGGGCATGGCCATGAACTGGCCACAGTTCGAGGTGCGTGTTTCGGTCCGGGAGGTCGGGGTGGGAGCTCCCACCGGGCTCAGCCTGGACCTCAGGAGAGATGTGGCTTGGGATGAAGGCGGTAAAGGCCTTCTGGGTGGGCCTGGGCTGCAGCCACCATAGCCGGCAGCCCAGCATGACCGTCAGTGCTGTTCCCACAGGAGTGGTCCTTGGACACACAGAGGACAATCAGCTGGAAGGAGAAGGGTGGCCGGAGCCCGGATGAGGTTACCCTGACTAGCATCATGCCCACGAGAGATGGCACCTCGCCCCCACCTCAGTCCCCAGGCTCCCCAGGGTGAGAGCTATGACCTGGCTATGGTCAGGAAATGGCTTTGTCCCCTCCCCTGCGCCGCTTCCCTCTGTCTCCTTCACTTCATTCCCTTCATCCCCGAGGTGGGTGGGAAACTTGCCAGGAGCCTTGGGACTTAATCGGTGCATCGTTTCCATGGTGGCTTCGGCTTGCCAGGCGCTTCCCACATTGTCCTCTCACCTGCTGCTCGTGGCAGTAACCTGTGGCCACATGGCACCGAGTGCACAGTTATGGGTGGAGCAGTTGAACCAGAAGCTTCAGCTCTTCCCCGCCTGCCTCTCCTGGGGCCCCAAGGGCAGGGAGTGAGCGCTTGGCCCTGAGTTTGGGCTCTCACTCAAGGTATTCCCTGTGTCCTGAGCTGTCTCCTCCTGCCTCTCCTCTCCAGCAGTGGGCAGGATGAGGACTGGTCAGATGAGGAGAGCCCCCGGAAGGCTGCCGCGGGGGTGCGGGTACGGGCACTCTATGACTACGCCGGCCAGGAGGCTGATGAGCTGAGCTTCCGAGCAGGTTTGCTGGGACTCCTTTCCTGTTCCTTTCCAGGCTCCCCCCCTCCCCCCCTCCACCTAGTAGCTAGAGCAGGGGTGTTAAGAAAGGGAAGCTTCTCGAGGGCCAGTTCTCCAGCACTGTCTGGGTCCAAACCCTAGGCATCAGTGTCAACTCTGAGCCCTCACCTGCCACTCAGTCACCCACTGGACTCTGACTGCTGCATTCAGAGTCCAGGGAGGCGTGGCTTGCTGACTGACCTCCCTCTGCCTGGGCCTTGCCTCTTCTCCGGACTGAGCTCCTGTACTGCCCCCTTCCTGTCAGTCTGAGACCCCATCACAGGCCAGGGCAATTGGCCGTGACCAATCCCCACTTCCCCCAGGAGAGGAGTTGCTGAAGATGAGTGAGGAAGACGAGCAGGGCTGGTGCCAGGGCCAGTTGCAGAGTGGCCGAATTGGTCTGTACCCAGCCAACTACGTGGAGTGTGTGGGGGCCTGACCTGCACAACAGCCCTTCTTCACGTGTCTCCATCTGGAGTCAGTGTCCAGCTTTGCCTGGAAAGCCAGACCTGAGGGTCCTGAACATTGCACCCTTACTGTCCCCTGAGGAGGGAGGAAGTCCTGGGACCCAGGGAGGGGAGAGCCCTGCCTCTAGGAGGGGGCTGGTAGGGAAGGGCCAGCTGAGTCCAGGCCGAGGGGAAGAAGGGGCAGCCAGCAGCGACAGGAGGGCTCAGGCATGCTTGGGTCTCCCCAAGAGCTATGGACCCAGTTTCTGGTCTCTGTTTGGGGATTCCTGGGGTGGGCTTGGGGTGAGTGTGGCTCTGGGTTAGCAGCCCCTTTTGTGGCTTGTTCTAATGTATATTAAACTTTCAAAGAAAAAAAAAGCATTTCCAGGCTTGTGTGCATTTTTTCCAAATTAATTTTATTGAAGGAACATTGCATTATAACACTATATAGGCTTAAGGCATACATACATCACAGTAAACTCACATCTGTATATAATACAGTAAGTTCACCACTATTTCAGTTTTTCCGTCACTATACAATGAATACTCTTTACCCCATTTGCCCCCCACACCCCTTCTCTTCCGGAAACCACTGATTTTCTTTTTAGGCTGAAAGTCTATTGTTTGATTCGTTCACTTTTTGAAAAGTCTGCTTTTGTTAAACGTAGTTAATTCGTTTGCTTGATGTCTCTGCGCACTGCAGAGGAGTGATATCACAGATGTCCGTCTTTCTCCCGGCTTACCCAGCCAAGCGCGATTCCCACCAGGTCATCCCTGCTGCCACAAATGGCAGGCCTTCGTCGTCTTTGATAGCTGAGAGGTAGTCGTTGTGTGCACCTTTTGATCTGATCCTCCATTCTTGCCAGGCCTCCAGAGGGCATCAGACACGGGTGTGGACCTAGAGGATGTTATGGAGCGGGGGCTGGGCAAGGGTTTGCCAGCTTGGTACCTGCTCTGGAACTCCGGGAGTCTAACCTGGATGGAAGGGACTGCAGGGTCAGCCAAGGCTGGGGGCTGAGCTCTGAGCTGCGCGGGGACCCGCCAATTAGTCTTCCCACTCAGGCCGACGGGAGCACGCGTGCTGTCGGTCACGGTTCCTGCACCGGGAATCAGCCAGACGACCCGGACCCGGTCGGAGCCTGTCTAGCAGGCAAGGTCTGAGCGGCGGCCTCACGCTCAGAAGGTGGCGGGCGCCCGAGCCGCGCTGCAGGCGAGGTTTCCGGCGAGCGGTCGCTCCGCCCCGACGGCGGATTGGCTCCCGCGCCGCGTGGCGTGGACTCCGGCGACCATTGCAGAGCCGGGGGCCGCTGACGTCACGGCTCCGGTTCCGCCGGCCGCTCATTGGTCCAGGTCGGGACAAGTCACCCCACCCCTCGGCTGCGAGGGCGCCGCCGCGGCCGGCCCGGTGACCCGCCAGCCCGGCCGGCGATTGGCCCGCGACAGGACGCGTCGGGCGCGGTGGTGTCTGGGAAGGAGAGAAAATGGCGGCGGAGCCGAGCAAGACCGAGATCCAGACGCTTTTTAAGAGGCTTCGCGCAATTCCGACCAACAAAGTGCGTGAGCGGGAAGCGGCGGGGTCTGGCGGCGGCCGAGAGGGACGCTCCCGCTCCCTTTGAGGCCTGAGGGAGGGAGACGGGCGGACATGGCTGCTTTCCCGGGGTGTCGGTGCCGGCTTCCACTCGGGGCCCCGACTAGTCGCTCATCGTCTCCTCCACCCAGGCTTGCTTCGACTGCGGCGCCAAGAATCCGAGTTGGGCTAGCATCACGTACGGTGTCTTCCTGTGCATCGACTGCTCCGGGGTGCATCGTTCCCTGGGCGTCCATCTCAGCTTCATCAGGTGCGATCCTCCTGCCCCTGCGGCTGCTGTGCTCCCTGCCCGGCCGGCTCTGACTGTGCGCTCGCAAGACGGGGGCTGCCTCGATTTGGACCTGCCTGAATCCGGTGTTCGAAACCTCCGGGCTGGGGGTCTAGTAGCCTTTGCTTGAACCCTTTGCCACACAGGGGATTCGTCTCCGCGCCTGGGGTCAAAACGCCCTTCCTTCCTGGCGATCAAACTCCGAGCTTAGTTTCGGGGGGAAAAGTTGGCCGCGTTAACCTTGGTGCTGATGTACATCATTGGCCAGGTCTGTCTGAAGGGAGACAGGCTGTCCTTCAAGGGGAAGGTAAACCCAAGCGTGGTGCCTGAGAATTCGACCTCCTTTTGGAGCTGGGAAAATAATAAGTACTTGTTGGACCGGATAATGAAGAGTAAAGCTTTCATGGGTAGAGAAGGAAATAGAGGGTGGCTGATGAATGTTTCCTGGGCACCTACTGCAGCCCGAGGCCAGATGACAGGTGTGGGTCTGTCCGGGAAGCATCTCCTGGTATCTGCCAGTGGGTGACAAAGCTATTCTTGTACACAGGTCCACAGAGTTGGATTCCAACTGGAGCTGGTTCCAGCTGAGGTGTATGCAGGTCGGCGGGAATGCCAATGCGGTAAAGCTGCTTACCATCCTTCCTGCCCCCATTCTTCCTGATTCCTGAATACCAACTTTACAGTGACTTCTCAGAAGTCCTCCCAGTTTCTGTGTTCAGAGGCTTCTGGTCTATAACTACCTGTACACTAGTCTCTCAAATGGAGAATTACCGTTTTTTTCACAAAGGTTTCAGATTCAAACTAAACTGACCAGATGTTCTTGGGGAAGGCCCCGGAGTTGGGGCTTCCATAGTCATGGAGGTCTGGTGGGCCTGGATGAAGAATGGGCAGAGTGGGTAGGACGTGTCCTCAGGCAGGGTCCTCGGGCAGGGTCGTGGGAGGGCTGGGCTTCTGTCAGGCATGCAAAGGAAAGGAGGCTGTGTTCTTTGCAGGAATTTCTGAAGAACTTGACTTCTTGTGAAAAACTGCTCATATTAATAAGTGCATCATCCTGTGTAAATAGCCAGCCTATTGTAAGAGGGCGTCTTGGGCTCTGGAGATAGTCACCAGGAGTAGCACCCTCTCCTCTTCTCTCTCCTCTCCAGACAGCTTTTTTCCGCCAACATGGATGCACAGCCAACGATGCCAACACCAAATATAATAGCCGAGCTGCCCAGATGCACCGGGAAAAGATCCGGCAGCTGGCGAGCGCGGCCCTAGCTAGACATGGCACTGATGTAAGATCCTGTTCCCACGGGTTGCGGTGAGTGGGAGTATCAGAGCCCTCTGTTTCAAGGACGTCTTGTCCCTTCTAGCTTTGGATCGACAATCTGAGTAGTGCTCCTAGTCACTCCCCGGAGAAGAAGGACTCTGATTTCTTCACAGAACACACTCAAGTAAGTGTCCACGAGGCATGGTTTCCATGATTGTTCCTTACAGGTGGTTTATTACAAGAGCATGGCCTCCATCATGGGTGTGAATTTCATTTGCTGTGGTACAGACAGCAAATGTCTAGGCTCTATGCTGGGTAGGCCTCGAATATCTCCTCCTTCAGTGAATGGGGGTGCAGTGTGGCCCTCTTTAGGAATGGACCCCTCTAAACTGGGTGGTAGGGAGGAGGAGAAACTTCTTGAAGGCTTAA
This sequence comes from Solenodon paradoxus, assembly GCA_004363575.1. Taxonomy (NCBI): domain Eukaryota; kingdom Metazoa; phylum Chordata; class Mammalia; order Eulipotyphla; family Solenodontidae; genus Solenodon; species Solenodon paradoxus. The sequence goes on from RJWH01000671.1 coordinate 91,845, forward strand.
GAGATGTTAGATTCCTGAATTCTTCCCCTGTAAGAAAGGGACTGTGGTTGGGAACAATGAAGAGATCCCAGCAATTCACCCTAGGATGGGAAGTTTTTCCCTCTACTGGCACTAGGTGCTGAAGTCAGGTCTCTTCCCATGAATCTTTGCTCCTCTATTGGCTCCTCTATTTCTGTGATGGTAGCCAAGTTGCTTAACCTGTCAAAACCTCAGCTTCTAAAATGGACATGTCTCTACTTCATAGTTTGCTGTGATAATTAAATTTGTTCGCATGTGAAAAGTCCTTAGACTTGGTATGTGAGTCAGTGCCCAGCAGTAATTGGTTCTCAGTAGAGGAGGATATGGGCTCTGACTAATTAGTGGAGGAGCTGAAGGTTTTCTGCTGCTTTTTTTTTTGGAGGAAAGGTTCAGTCAGGAGTGAAGGTGAGTATGCAGCAGGCAGGAAAAGAGAGGAAGCTTATTTAGTTGTTCATCTTGACTATTTCTCTGGGCCCCGGGTCTTGAACCAGGGACCTTGAAATGTGTGTGAACTGCGCCTGGTGAACTAAACCACTAGGTCACCAAGGTGTACCTCCCTGCTTCCATGGTGAACAGTAACTGTCATTTTACTCCCTAACCTCCACTTTCCTTTCTCCATGGGCTTGGAGTAGGGCCCTTGTTATCCACAAGATACTTGTAGTTCTTGGTGACTGTCGCCAGCAGGAGTGACTCATTGAGGCTTCTGTGATCTGGCTTCCTTTCCAGCCCCCTACCTGGAATGCAGCAGTCACTGACCCCGCAGAGAGCCAGCAGCCAGCTCTGCCTGCAGGGAGCAGTGGCCTGGCACGTGAGTTCGCTCTGATTTCAACCGGGTGCCCTATGCCTGGCAAAGGACTCGGGGCTAGGATGGGAACATCAGCCAAGGGTATAGAAGTCTCCTCTCTCTCTGGGTGAACTAAGATTCATTTCAGTTCCTTGGAGGAAGTGGTGGGCTTTCCTTTTATTTGTTGCTGGTTTCAGCAAGCTGAGGAAAGCCAGTGCCTCCCTGCTCTTGTCCCATCCCTTCCTTTAGAGGGAGGGCAGAGGAACCGTTGCACTATACCCCTAACTCCCCCTGTTCTGTCCACAGAGCCAGAGCACGGCCCAAACACGGACCTGCTTGGTACCTCACCCAAAGCCTCTCTGGGTCAGTATACCAGCTAGTGGGTGTGGGGTGATTGGGAGGTGGGGAGCGCTCGAAGCTCTTTTCAGATCTGCTGCCTAGTCACATGGAGACTGACATCTGCCGATTGCCCCCTCTGAGTAGGTACTGGGATTGAAGTTGTGGCTGCAGCATTGACTGCAGGGTCTTCAGAACCAAGTCCTTTGAACTGATGGACCTGGGTGGCTTGGTGTGCAAAGGCCAGGGGTCTGCCTCTGGTTGGGAGTCTGGGTCTGGCCAAAGTGTGTGGAAGTCAGCATCAGACTGGACAGCTAATGCTGGGGTCTGAGGCATGACGGTCCCATCTGGTCCATTTCACAAGGTGGGAGTGGGGGTGGGGGCCAGCTCAGAGCTGCTGATGGCTGGAGGTGACATTGTCCCTGGTCCCTGGCCTGTGTTTTAGCTCTTTTGTATTCTTCCTTAGTAGCTCTCAGGCTTAGCTCAGGGTGAACAGTCCTTTTGCTAACGTGGTTCGTTATTGGTCCTTGGGGTTTGTGCCAGAAGCAGCAGAATGACTGTCACATTGGACCCATGAGAAGGCTGGCATGGCTTGGTCTACACTGGGCCTCTGTGGTATCCTCAGGGGGAAACTTCGGCCTCTGGGCCTGGGAGCTATATGGAGGCCCTGGGGTGGGCCCCTTGTTAGCCACCAGTCTCTCTCTCCAGAGTCCACGTGTCTGTCAGCTAAAGGGGTCCTTCCTGCCAGAGGTAACCAGTGCCGCTCGGGGAGCCCGGCTCCTTGCACGCCAGCAATCTGTGCTGGGCTCTGAGGCTGGTGTTTGGCATTTGTCCCCCAGCAGTCTTTCGGTTCAGGAACTCTGTCTGGTGCTTCAGGTCCAGATTCTGTCTCAGTCTGTCAGGAGTCAGAACCGCCTCCAGCCTTGTCTGCGTTTGACTTGCACTGTTCTGGATGCCATTGGTGGGCTGGTGGCAGCTTTGCCTTGTCCTGCCTGAAGCTGTTCTATTTAAAAGCTCTTGCCAGGAAGCTGCATGGTATGAACTGAGCTGCTGCCTGTGACCCCCCGCCCCCTTTTGTCCTTGCTGATGCCTGCCCTCTTTCTTGCACAGAACCGAAAACTTCCCTCATTGGCAAGAAGAAGCCAGTGGCAGCTAAGAAAGGGGTATGTGGGGAGAGGCAGAGTGGTGGGGATTCAAGGGGCTCACTCCTTCACCGTCCCACTGACTGAGCACTGAGCAAAGGTACTCACCTTCGCTTACTTCTCTGTGAGGCGGCTGCTAAGATGCCTCTCTTTGAGGGGCTCGTGGGAGAGTAAGGGGACAGACACGTGCTGCCACTGCCTGCGTGTCAGCATTAGCTGTTGTCCCACCGAGGCCTTTGGGCTGTTCAAAGCACTCAGGCTCAGCCCCGGCAGAACCATGGCCTTCTCTCAGTCACGCTGACTAGGTTCATGTTTTTTACCCTGAACTGTCCAAGGGGAACCTTTTCTTGTGGGTGTGGCAGAGTCCCCATGCCTGGGCGGGGTTGGAGGAACTTGGTGGTTGCCAGGGTCCCCATCACATGGTCTTTGCTCAGTTGGGTGCCAAGAAAGGCCTGGGGGCCCAGAAGGTGAGCAGTCAGAGCTTCAGCGAGATTGAGCGGCAGGCCCAGGTGGCAGAGAAGCTGCGTGAGCAGCAGGTGGCTGATGCCAAGAAGCAGGCTGAGGAGTCCGTGTGAGTGCTGGTAGAAGCCCGAGGGGTGGGCAGGCTGGTGGGGCAGGCTGGGTGCCGGCCCTTACACCCGTGTCCCTCCCAGGGTTGCCTCCATGCGTCTGGCTTACCAGGAGCTCCAGATTGACCGCAAGAAGGAAGAGAAGAAGCTACAGAACCTGGAGGGGAAGAAGCGCGAGCAGGCGGAGAGGCTGGGCATGGGCTTGGTGTCCCGGAGGTGAGGCTTGGCTGGGGTGGCAGGGAGGTGACCGTGTTCAGGCACCACTGGGGGTCTTCCCAGCAATTTGGAGTGCTCAACTTAGCCCTCCTCTGAGGCTTTGCTTTTATCTTAAAGTGCCCGGTTCAGGCCTGGAACATACTCCGTGTGTGCTCACTAAGTGTTTGCAGTTCACGCAGCGCAGGGTTGGCTCATCTAGGAGACCAGGCTGCTGTTTCTCACTGGGCTGCTAACGGCACTGCCCGTGGTGGGCCCTTGTGCATTTTCAAGACCTCCTGGGAATCGCACGACATTTGGCATCCCTATCTGTCCACTGAAAGCCAGTTGTGCTGTCAGACACTGTGACACCCCACATACCCCCAACATTCAAATGCCTTTTCGTTGGGCATGTCTTGCCTGTTGGGAACCACTGGGCTGATGCTGCTGTGGTTTTCTTAAACAGAAATGAGGGCTGCAGCCAGTTCTTGTTTGCATTTTGTTTGCTCTGTTTACATCTAAGTTTACATCTAGAGATTTCAGCAATATTAGAATGTCTGACAGTGCCAGGGCCAGCAGTCCTGGCCACCACTTGCACTAAATGGCGACTGCTCCTTTTGGAAGGTGTGAGCTCTGCCTTTGGCCTTTTTTACAGAACTCAGCAGCCCTATGCGGGCAGTATCGTTAGCCCCTTTCCCATGAGAAAATGAGCTGCAGAGCAATTCCACAACGTGCTGAAGGCCCACATACCTAGGAATTGGCAGAACTAGATTTTGAACATATAAAACTGTGATCCAAATTCAGTAGTTTGGCTATTATGCTCTGCTTCGCTGGAAGAATGTAAGGCAGTGGATTTCTGCTTAGTCTTTAAAGCCGTGCCGATTGGATGTAAGGTGTTCCCTTCCAGGCTGGCCTCCCAGCGTGGCCACAGTTGGCGAGAGAAGCAGGGTTGAACCCTGGGAGACCTTTAGGTCCTCTCCCTGTCCCTGGTGTGCTCACAGCGTTGTCACTGGGTTAAAGGATATGTGCCATTTTCAGCGTTTTTTTTTTTTCTGGGTGGTGTAATAGAATCTTTTATTTAAACCCAGCCTACCCTATCTAAAGTCTTGTTGCAAAATAATCACCCCTTGGGGTTCTGGGTTGGCCAGCTAAAAGCTGTAGATCTTTCTTTAAGTCAAGTTAATCGTCCAGCTACCTGGAGGGAGCATGGCACACCAAGAGTTGTCCTGTGTCTGACTCGGTGGGAGACTGACAGCAGGTTCAGGTCTCAATGCGCAAGGTCAGGCTCTGCCTGAAATTCTTTCTTTAGAGAATAAAAGGGGAGAGTTAAGAACTCACCCTCTGATGCCATGGGCCTCATTTTCCTGGGGCATTTTCCATGCTTCCCTCTGTGTGCGGCCATCTCAGTGAAGGATGGATTCATGGTGCAGCAGCTCTGAGCTGTTTGGAAAGCCTGGGAACAGTACCTTTTGGTGCACAGTAGTATAGAGTTATCACAGGAGGGCCATCATTTGCCAGCAGTGTCCTCACACTCCCTGCAGGGTCTGGCTCAGCCCTGGGCACAAGCTGGGGGGAAGGCTCTGGGTGGTGACCAGGGAAGGAGAACCCAGGCTTGCACCAGCCCGGGACATCTTCCTCATGCGGTGACTGCATCCCCATCACCTCTGCTTGTCTCCACAGCTCTGTCTCCCACTCCGTGCTCTCTGAGATGCAGGTGATCGAGCAGGAAACCCCAGTGAGTGCAAAGTCCTCCCGCTCACAGCTGGACTTGTTTGATGACGTTGGTACTTTCGCCTCTGGACCCCCGAAGTAAGCTGCTGTTGGGCCACAGACATGGCCACCACGTTCCTCACCAGGCTTTTCTGAGCCCTCCCACTATCTCCCTAGGTATAAGGACAACCCCTTCTCCTTGGGGGAAAGCTTCGGTTCTCACTGGGACACAGATGCCACCTGGGGGATGGACAAGATAGAGGATAAGGAGCCAGAAGTGACCATCTCGAGCATCCGGCCCATTTCAGAAAGGTAGAGTGGTCTAGGGCAGACTGTCCGTGGAACTTTCTGTGATAGGAAATGTTCTGTGACTGCGCTGTCCAATGTGGGAGCCCCCAGGTATGTAGCTAATGAGCCCGAAAGTGTGGTGAGTGCCACCGAGGAACTGCGTTTTTAACTAGTTAATGTAAACAGCCACACGTGGCTAGTGGCTGCAGGCTAGATCGTGCAGGATTGGGCTTCGGTTTGAGCTTTGCTTTGTCATCGTAGAAGGCCTAACTGCCTCTTTTGCTTGAGATCCATTTCTCTAGCTGGAAGGACTTAATTTTATGCTTCTGTTCTGACCTTTCAAGAGTTATATATTTCAGGCTTTTATATATTTTCTAAAAGCTTATTCCATATTAATCTGGGTGCCGTTTAATGGATAAATCACTAGCAAATCATCCTTTTGTAAAATGGAGACAGAAGTAGTGACTTCATGGGCGCCCTGGGAGGGTTAAATGAAACTCCTGAAGGCCTGAGTCAGTGTCTGCATGGGTGCACAGTAGAGTCAGTGTCTGCATGGGTGCACAGTAGGGTGACTGGAGCTCTTCATCCCCCGGGGTGCCGTTGGGAAGGAAGGGGCGGGTGGGTACTCCTACTGACACCAGGAGAGTAGGTCTAGACCAGGCAAACTAAGATAAAGGCCACCCCAGCGTGGTGCCCGTTGTAACTAGCCACTGGGAGCAGTAGTGACATGACGGATGTGATGTCCTAGACTTTGAAGATGGGATAGCAGTTTGGGGCAGAAGCCTAGGCCTCTCCAGGCTGTCCACGCTGTCAGTGTCGGTCAGATAAACTCTGTGTGTGGAGAAGGGAGGGCCTCAGGCAGGGAGCGGGCCCCCGTGTTCCGGAGCCACCTCCATGGAGGGTCGCAGGAAGCCCTCCCCAGGAGGCCAGCCTGCTCTCTGCAGCTGCTGCAGTAGTGGGGAGACGTAGAGATACTGTCTCCCCACCCGCCCCTCAGGGTCACGCGACGGGAAGTGGAGAACCGGAGCGCGGGCGTGGAGTCCAGTGAAGCACGACAGAAGTTTGCAGGAGCCAAAGCCATTTCCTCTGACATGTTCTTTGGGCGGGAGGTGGATGCTGAGGTAAGCAGTCGTCCAGCTGACGCAGCAGGTGGCGGGTGGAAGAGCTTCCTTCGTGCTGTTGCTTTGAGCATCAGCGTCAGGGTCGTTTCTGGTGATCAGCCACAAGCGCCTCTTCCTCATTCAGTATGAAGCCCGGTCTCGGCTACAGCAGCTCTCAGGCAGCAGCGCCATCAGCTCCTCAGACCTCTTCGGGGACGTGGATGGCGCTCATGGAGCAGGTAGGGCCCCAGTGGTGTGGCAGACACGCCAGGACCACAGGGCCCTGCGCCCTGGGGAGGTCTTCCTACAGGGCGCTGGGTCACCCCTCTGCCTGCTCTTTCACAGGTAGCGTATCTCTGGGCAACGTGCTCCCCACAGCTGACATTGCCCAGTTTAAGCAGGGTGTCAAGTCTGTGGCCGGGAAGATGGCTGTGCTGGCCAATGGGGTGATGAATTCTTTGCAGGTGAGGCTGCAGCTGCTGGCCCTGGGTGGGATGGACCTAAATAGTGGTGCTTGGAGGTTGGCCTTCGCATTCGCAGCCTGCTGAGGCCCCACAACCTGAGGGAGAGGCTCTCTTTGTCCTGGAGGGCTGCTTCCTTCCTTTGAGCTCTGTACCAGGGCCGTGCCCTCTCAGGCGATGCCATGCGTGTACTGACTTCCCAGTCCGGTCACCACTACCACTTTCTCATTCCTCCCCAGCTTCTGGGAGGTCAGGCAGGGCTTCCCACCCGGGATCTGGCCACATCCCCTTCCTGGGTCACAATAAGATAGAAACCAGTCTCTGACATGGTGAGATTGGTTATGTGATGCCCCTGCACCTTCGTCCTGCCCTTTCCTGTGAGGTGTCCTGTGGGGAGGGAAGCTGCTGCAGGTGAGAGACTGACTGTCTTTGCTCCTGTCTCCAGGATCGCTATGGTTCCTACTGACTCAGCTCCACGGCATGGGCATGTGGTGACAGCGGCGAGAACCCCACGTTTCCCTGGCCAGGGATGCCTGCCTTGTGGAAGCTGGGAAGGAACTGTTACTTCCTATGTGTGGTGTGTGAGTGGGTGGCCTTTGAGGGTCTCGGGTGACGGGACAGGTGGGAACTGCCCTTGTCCTCTGCCTGTAGACTGAGCCCTCGGTCCTCCTTCGCTCACACTCCCTCCCTCTGCTAGATTATGTCCTGTCCTGCCCCAGAGCTGCTGCTCGCTTGTCTGCCACACTGGGAGTGAGGGGAGGTGTTCCCTCGCGATGACTTCTGGGTCCAGGCCTCCCCCGCGAAGGGCGAGTGGAAAGTGTCAGGCTTTCGGATCCTTCTAGATGATTTGGGGGTGGGGCGCATCCTCTGGAGCTGGTGGAGTTGTTCTAGAAAGAATTCTCCTGTTGACCAGCCCCTGCGGGGGGAGTTCTTGACCCCCTGCTGCTGTCCAGTGGCCTCTTCTGGGCACCAGGCGAGGGCAGAGGGGGGAAGACCTTCGTCTGGGCCTTACCAAGGGCTAGAAACTTTACCTGGTACCAAAAGGTTCATTTGGATCAGACTGGAGGCCCCTGTTTATAGTGATCACTTAGAAGATTACTGTTCTCTTCTGGGTGTGTCTTGAGTTCTGTACCTCCATTGTGGAGCACAGGACCCTCTGGCCCTTCCTGAGACTATCCCTTCTTCCCCTGCTTGCTGGCCTTGCTGGGTCTCATCTGCCCTGTGCCCTGCTCTGGACGCTGAGAGCATAGTGCTGGTCAAGGAAGCAGAGGACAGGGGGCAAAGAAGCAGGCCTGGGGCGTCAGCTTCCTGCATCACCCTGGGCCTGGCAGAGCCTGGACAGCAGCCGCAGCCCACCAGTGAGAGCTTGAGGCGTCTGTGGAGCTGCTGGCCTTGCCCCCACCCCCATCTGCTGGGCCACGCACTGTGTCATCCTTGGTGCCATCTTCCCCTCAAGCTGGCAGTCTGGGCCCACTGACCCCTTGTGATGGTGGGTTGGGCTCCCTGGCAACAGACTACTCTGCCCACCACCTCCTTCCCCAAAGGGACGTGACTCTTTCCGGACTGTTTGTATTGAAACAAAGTGGTATCAAATAAAGGCCCCACGTGGCCCCAGGCCCTGCCGGTCTGAGTGGAGTGGTATCCTCTTGAATTCTGCTTCCCTGCCCTGTGCCGGCCCCTCGCCTCACTCTCCGGGCTCCCACTGATACGGGGAGGGCGTCGTTGCCACAGCTGAGGGCACTCTCTCCAGGGCCTCCGGCTTGTCTCTTCTCTGAAAACCAAAGGCCCCTGGCTCCTCGGCCCTGTGCTGCCTCGAGCTCCGGTGCGGCCTCGACCTCACCACCCTGTTGCACCAGAGGAAAGAGCTGGTATTAGTTGGCCCTTTAACTCATCACTCATTTGCTGAGTTCTATCTAAGGCTGCTGGCAGGTGAGCAGCTTGGCTGCCTGCATCTCATCCTGACAGCAGGCCGGGTCGTCTAAAAATAAAATAGCCAGACCTTAATGGAAAACTTTTAACCAGAGAGAATGTGTATGTGTGTCTGGCTTGGCCACCCTTTACCCCTATAGGGGCTCCTGGAATAGCTCTGTGCTACCTCGGGGTCCTCGGTACAGCCGATCTGAGTGACTGGTCACTACAAGGGAAAGGTGGCGGGGGTGGCCCATGGCGCTCAGAGTTAGTGATTTCCAAAGTGGGGGTCCAGGATGTCTGCTTTGGACTGTCCTGGAGCATCCTAATCCAGATTTCTGTGCCCCACCCCAAGCTGGAACTTGGTCATTGCATTTAAACAGGCTTCCTAGGTGATCCTGACACAGGCCGCTTGAACAGCTCCCAGTCAGCTGCAGGCTGGAGAAGACTGGGCCTGTGGTGCTCCCAGTTCTGATCTGGCCTGCGGCTTGGGCGTCAGCTCCTGGGACGATCCCGGGGGTCTGGTCTGGGCATGAATGAGCCCAGAGGAATGTACGCCCAGTGCTGGTGATGCCTGACCTGCTCTGCTTGGGTTCCTGGGTGGGTTTTACTTTCTGCAGGACCCCCACCCAGTTCAGGGAAGTCGATGATCACCTGTCCATCCCATCCTCTGATCTTGGCTGGAGTCCATACTTGCAGGTCCGTGCACCATGCACACCTACCACCTCAGCCCTGAGCAACGCTCAGTAGATGCTGAGTGGAGCTGCTACAAGGCTGCAGTGCTACCCCTGTGGTCAGGGTCTTGAGTTAGGGACCTGGAGCTTGTTTCCTGAGGTCCATTCCAGCCATGAGCACCATGTCTTTGAAAGGCTGTACGCAGAAGGGAAACCCTCTTGTGTCTGAGGCTGGTCTCCAGGCTGGAGGGTCATCTGGTCCCCACCTCCCAGTCCTGCCACAAAAGCTGGGACTCAGCACCCCAAACCCAAACTCAAACCCCCTCCTCCCTCCAATTCTAGTGGCTTTAGACTCACCACTTACCAGACACAAGGGACTTTTATTCATTTCACATATTTAACTATCAGACACAGGAAACTTGGAGCGGTTTTTGAAAGTGAATGTCTTCTTGCCCACCCTTCTCAGTGTTATGACTAGTGGTTATTCCTTCAGCAGAAGGCCACTGTGGTTCTGTTCCCCCCAACACCCATGTCAGTTGTCACCCTTGGCCATGTAGGCCCTGCACGACTATTCATGGTCTCCCCTTGAAGTCGCCGAGGAGATGAACTCTGGAGGCGGGCAGGGGGCTGTCAGCAAGGCTAAGGCCAAATCACTTTCCCGGTAGCCTTGGCAGAGTCTGCAGTCAGCTTGGGGCCTGACTGATGCATAAAGGCGGAAAGGATGACAGGGCCAGGGAGAGTAGGCTGTAACTTTCTAGGGACACTGCGTGATGGCTCATCAGAACCCTCTGGCTGCAGGTCTTTGGGTTGGAGCTGTAATTGGACCTCTTCCCCAGCAGAGGGCAGCATGGTACAGGCACGGGAGAGGGAATTGGGTGGGACCAGGTTACAGGGCATTGTAGGTAGGACCCTGCAGACTCAAGTCTCGGACTCATCTGTCTCTTCAGTGGAACCATCACTCTCTGCATCCACTTTCCGGGCATGATGGAGGGGCCTCCAGGGGGAGCCAACCCGGGGAGGGGTCCTGGAAGGCAGGCAGCTGGCCTCTGGATTGGCAGTGACCGAGTGGACCAGGCCTGGGATCTGAGCCAGCCTGAAGGAGGGAAGAAGCCCAGAGGGCAGCGAGGTGCCTCCTGTCCAGAGATGGGGTCCTCCGTGACAACTCTTGCATTGGGATGAAATCATGGGCTGTATTCCCCCAAGGACTCAAAGATGCCACAGGCCTCTACTGGCCCCCAATCCCATCCCAGACCACTGAGGGGTGTGACCCATCACGTGTGGCCCAACACAAGGCACTGCCATTTCCCGCAGGTTTGGCTCCCACAAGGGGGCAGCATCTCCCCTCTGACACTTACAGTCGCTCCAGCTCCTCATCCATGGCTGGGTCGTGCATCAGCTCCCCTTTGTCAGGCAAAGCTCCTAGGAGGTCATTGGGGATGGGGGACACAACTTAATCCGAGGGCCCTCTAGTCAGGCTCCAGTTAGACACCCCCCCAGCAGATGCGTCAGTGCTGCCCATCTAGGGCTAAAGGGTCTCAAGACTTGGGAAGTGCTCCTAAGCAAAGTTCTAAAGGACTGCTGGGGGCAGGAAACCTCGGGTAAATCCAGGGACCACTCTCCGCCCCCCCCACTCCCCGCCCGCTATGTACCCTCCCCCACTTGGGGCAGCACTGCAGCTCAAGAGATACCCCCGAACCTCAAGCACATGGCATGAACGGCCATCGCTTCTCAGGCGACTGAGGTGGCTAAGGTGCAGACCATGCAGAGCCCAAGGACTTGGTTCCAGACCTGGGGCTCGGGGAGCAAAGAAACACAGTAAAAGCTGCCTTAGGTCCCACAGGTGAGATGAGAAGCCTGGGTCAGAATCAGACCCAACTCTTGTGTGGCCAGGAGCTGTCTCATTTCTGCCACCAACCTCTGAGGCCTCAGGCCAGCTCCAAGCTCCAAGCTCCGAGCTGGGTTCCTTAGCCATCCCCAGAGAGATGTTGAGATGTGGGGTGGTGGCAGCAGCAAGAGGGAAGGCAGAGCTGAACTTTGCCAAGAGTCACCAGAGATGGCGGAGGGAAAAGCGCGCAGCAGTCGGAGCCTGCCCTGGGCAGTGCTGGCCTCTAGAGAGCCGCCATCTTGGCGTTTCCCCGCTGGCTCCAGTTCAGTTCCTAACTCTGCCAAAGCCTTTTCAGCTGATGCCTCAGACCCCCTTCTTTTTCGCTCTAAATTAGTTTTCAAACTGTCTCACAGAGCCCTCTGTGGGGTAACGCGGGGACGAGGGAACAGGAAGGTCGTTCCCCACACTGGCTGCACTAGGGGATCTCCAAACACAGGGAGGCGGGGCCAGCTGGCCCTGCCCTGTCCACTCCACCCGGCACTGCTGCTCCTTAAAAGTGTTTGGCTGGTGGATGCCCTGGTGGCCTGGTGGGTCAGTACGCCATGGGGCAGTCCACATACATCCCAAGGTTCCTGGTTCGAGCCAGGCCAGGGGAACAGCTGGGATGAACAACTAAATAAAACAAAATGTGTCTTTGTTCACTCCTGCCTGTACCTTTTCTTTAAAAAAAAAAAGTGCTTGGCAGAGTGGCTGTCCCTTTTCAGGCCCCAGAACAAGTGAGGGCTTTGCTTAGTTCAGGCCGCAACCCAGAGGCCAGTTAGCACTTTTCCTCCCCAATGTCTATGGTTGGTGGAAAGGCAGAGTGGGGGGCCAGTTGCCGAGGGGTGTGGAAGAAACCATAAGCCCCACCCGTGCCCTCTACTCTTGATTTGTGACTCCTGCTCCTGGTTCAACTGGTGACCCTGGCTACCAACCTCACGTATTCGACCTGCCCCCACCTGTGCCCACCCAAGCATCCACTCAGGATACTTCAGCTGATCATTGTGCCTCAGTGGGCCCTCAGTCCGAGGTGGGGTGCGTGTGTCTGGTCTGGGTGAGGCCCCAGCGCTCTCGGGCACTTGGCTACTGCGGCTGTCCTTAACAGGTGCTCCATTTCCCTCCCTTGACCCCAGTCCCTCAGCTGGAAAGAGGACAGTGAATGCTGTGTCTCTTCTTCGAGACTCAGGAACCTGGAATCCCAGACACACCCGGATACCCCTTAAGGAGGGAGATAAATACGAATGGCCTGAACTCGGGTGCCAGGTGTCCTGGCGGCTCTCCGCTGGGGAGCAGTGGCCATGGGAGGGGCAGAGGGGGTGGGTGGAGAAGGCCATGCAGACAGAAGAGACGGTGGACAGGAAAAACTGGGCCAGTGCAGGCCTCCCTTCTTACTTTGCTCCTGTTTGGATTAATGCGATTTTTTTCCTGGCTGGGAGAAAAGCCTCCCCAGACACACCTTTGCCCTGTTTACAAATGGAATTGCGTTCTCTTTGATATATAATCTCCACAGCCACTGAGTAAACACCCTGCTCTCTGCCCAAAGTGCCAGCCACTCCCCAAAGCAGAGCTGGGATCTGTGAGGAGGGGCTAGCCAAGCCTCTGTCCCCAGAGGCTGCTTCATGTTGGGGCAGGGTTCGGGTGGGGATGTCTGTCCCCTACACGGGAGTGCGAGAGGCTTAAGAGGGCACAGCGTGGTGAGGTGTGCATTCCCACTCCCTGGGACTCAGAGTCTGGGCCTGAGAAAGGACACAGAGGGTGCGGCCCCGTCCGAGGGACCAGGTCTGCCTGCAGCGGCCCGTTCCCATGTAGCTTTGTGTTGTGGGGTGGGGGAGGCTGGCCACAGCCGGTGCTGCTTACCTAGGGCTTGGTTGATTCCATGATGCTTGGAGAGAGCCACCAGGAATCCATAGAAGGTCAGTCTCTGAACATTGCTTAGGACCTCTTTGATGAGGGCTGGGGGTGGGCAGCTAGAGGGAGGACACAGGCCAGCTTCAGAGACTAGGCCGAGAATAGCGTTCCTTCCATGCCTGCAGGTGGAGGACGGTGCCTAGGCCAGGAGCGAGGGACCTGCCTGCCCGGGGGAGCTCTAAGACCTTGGGGAGGAGGCAGATCTCCAGGAGCAAGGCCTTGACTACAGAAAGGCCTGGCATGTTTACTAACAGGCGCTTTCACTAGGGGAGTGGACAGGAGTGGTCACAGGTGACAGCCTCTTCTGGAGGAGACCAAAAGTGGCTGCTCTGTCCCTAAGGGAACTTTGTGCCACACAGTACAACTTACTCTTCCTCTCTGCAGAGTGAATTCTTCATACAGTGGCTGCTTTTTCCTTCTCTCTACAAAATCAAGGCCAGTCGGTCTCCTGGCAAGCTGGCCACCTGCAGCTGATCCTGCCCAGTGAAAAGCACCCTCCCAAAGAGAGGCTCCCGGGAAGCCTTTCCATCTGCAACCTGTTTCTGGGGACAGACGGCGCTGTTCTCATACTACAAAGACCATGGAGGCCTCGGGCCCTGCCGGGACATCCTGGCAGGATCATTGAGAGGCTGGCCTCCAAGCCCCGGGGCTCAGGTGGGGTCTCTGCGTCTTTCTCACCTGTCTTTGTGCCGGTCACACAAGTTCTCCAGGCACTGGGAGAAGAGCGATGCCTCCACTCCCTCCAGCACGCTGGCCTCGCCCGGGCCAGGCCTCTGGCGGTGCTGTCCGCTGGATGATGTGGGCACAATCACCGTATTGGGGCTCTTTCCCGACAGCAGGTCCTGGTAGATGGCAGCTACGCTCTCCAGGAATTCTGGGTGCGAGAGTGGAGGGGCACGGGATGAGGGGCCAGAATTCATGCCCTCACTGTGCCCTCCTCCTCAGTTAGCTCAGCCCACTCAGCCTCCATGCTGATGGCAAGGGGTCCCGGGAGCAGGCGCCCTCCTCCACCTGTGTGACGCTCATCACTCGTGAGCCATGACACTAGTTCGTGTGTCAGCAAACGTCCCCGCCTCTGGACGGTCGTTCCTAGACCAGTGAGGGCCCCCATTCCCGATGTCCATAGCACTCGGGACTTTGTGGTCCTGACCCAACAAGACCTTTCTATGCAAGTGATTGTTCTCCCTTTTCTCCTGGCGGCCACGGAAGACCCTTGGGAGCTGGGGTCACGCTGCTTTGTAAACCTCCCTCCCAGCACCTAGCGCTGTGCCTGGTGCGTATCAAACGCTAGAAACAGGTTTGGGAAGAGTGCCTATGTGTGTGTTCCCACTGGTAAGCCCCATCAGGGCTTACCTCTCTGACTCCAGAAAGCACGCTGGGACCGGTGCAGAGGAGCAGGCATGGAAGCTACTAATCAACTCGACATTGGAAACTTTTCAAATTTTAGTAGCTGAGCCATGGTGAGGCTCGTCTTGGCTAACACACAGGGCTGCCCAGTGGTGACGCGGGGGCTGGGGGTGCTGTTGTCTCCAGAGGGCTGTGAGAAGAGGGCTGGGAGGCAGGGAAGGGAAGGTTCTCCCCACCAGGCTGCTCCTTCTCAGAGCTTCAGAGAACGTGAGATACACCAGCCGCTAAGAGCAGGTGGCGAGACCCCAGGCTCCAGCCTTGGCCTGAACAGGCCCTTGGCCATCAGGAAAACAGAATGTGGCGCCTGAGCGAGGCCAGGGCTGGCTGGGGCCACCCGTTGGCAGGAAGGCAGGTCCAGGCTCCAAGGAAAGCCTTCTGTTTACTGGAAAGCCTGTTTTAAACGAGTTTGTTTATGGACAGAGTCAGCAGTTTCTAAACCCAACATTCCATTTGATGTTGCTGTGTGTGAGCTGGTGTGCGTTTGTATTTATTCATCTATTTTTATCCCACCTGATTCCAGAAGGGACTTAGGGGCACAGCTGGCATGTCCTGGGGAGCAGGGTGGGGATGTGAGACAGGGCTGGTGTGTGCTCATTAAAAGTGCTGGGCGGGAATGAGTCAGGCCCAGGGAGAGAGCTGCAGCAGGATGCTGCAGCTTGGGGCCTGGGGCCTGGCTGGAAGACCTCCTTCACAGTGGCCGGGCTCCACCCACTGGTGCCACCTGGCTGCTCACCTCTGTAAGCGCATCTCTCAGCACTGCTGTGTGGATGAGAGTGCTCAGTGCCTGCCTGGCAGACAGTCAGTGCTCGAGGGCAACCTCATCCTGTACTGTCCTGTGTCCTGTTGCTGCTGCTACTGACATGCTCTCTGAAACTGACATGGTGGGCTGCTGACCGGAAGCACTTGGTGTTTCATGTCCGAGAAAGCAGGGAGAGTGGGCTGTGTAGACTGAAGCTGGTGACCACCAGTGAGAATCAGACAGCCTGCGAGTGACTCGTGGTGAAGGAAGACAGGGAGCGTGTGTGACGGGCACAGTGATGATGGAGACGTAAACGGGGGAGGGGAGGGCGGTGCGGGACCGTGGACGACTCTCACCTGAGTAGTAAAACTGGATCTGGAAGGCAAAAAGGAAATCGGAGAAAGACATCAAGCAGTCCATGGCATCGTCCATGAGCACAATCCTGGGGGAAGAAGAATGTGAGAATTTGAGTGTGTGTGCACAGTGTGTGTGCATGCATGTGTGTGTGTGTGTGTGTGTGTGTGTGTGTGTGCATGAGAGAGAGGAGAGTGTGAGCCACTCCTGGGGCTCCAGTTCACCTTTGGGCAGCAGGACATCTGGGAGAGGGATTCCCCACAGCAGCCCCTCCCAGTTGCCTCACTTTTTCACCCATGAGGCTGTGCCACCAATGGAACTGACTGCACCACCAGGGGCTCCCAGTTCGGTCTCCGTGGCACCAGTGAGTGGATGGAGCATGGTGGGGTGGGGGCAGGGGTGCAGGGAGAGGATGCAATTGTAATGCAGCCAAGATTTCTTTTCATATACTTGAGCAGTAAATCCTTTCACCCTGCAGTGAGGACCATTTAGTTCAGAATAAATACAGCTGATCAGAAAGGCAAAAAGAACAGCCAAGAGGTTTAAGGCGTCTTGGCAAGTGGTACCAAGATTTAATAAGCTCCCAAGCGCCAGAAGAGTTACAGGCACCTCCATCCTGGGACACAGATGGCCGGCTGACAAGGGGATAGGGGACAGAACTACTGGGGGCACTGCACTAGAGGATAGCCCTATCTCCTGACGCTGGGGTGGCCCCCGCTCCCCCTTGCTGTCTGCTCTCATCTTGGTTTCTCCTTTCTCTAGTCCTCCCCCTGCCCACCCACCCCACAGGCAGAAACCATGTGGCTACAGAAGGACAGGGACCCAGGCTGGCTCACATTCCACTCAGGGCCTCACTGGAGAGAGGTAAGGAAGGCGGGGAATTAGCACTTGCTGGGCTCCATCCATGTGCCAGGCAGGGGGCCAAACTCATCTGGATGGGAGCTAGGCCCCTGATCTGTTTCTGATGGGACCCTTCTGCTTTTATCTTTCCTTTAAAGAAAACCCTTCTGCTTTCATTTACTTTATTGTCTATTTTCCTAAATCTCCCTCTACTCCCTTGTGTCAGAAGTCCTTCCCTCCTCCCTAAGTGGTCTCTGGATCAGCCCCAGATAGCTGCGCTATGCACCTCTGGGGAAGGGGCTTTTGAGAGAAGAAAAACACTGTTAGTATTGGCGACCCTGGGATGAAGACAGCTGACCCTGGTTTCGGAGCTCCGGGGGAGAGAAAATGGCTCGGATATCTGGTCGTTAGTTGTGGTCACAATGTAGTGGAAACGGTACCGTTCTGCATGGCAGGCAGCGTAGAAGGCATGTAACCTGTATGGATTACATCTTATCCCATAGCAATCCTATGCACTCGACCTTGTCATTATTTCCATTTTGAAGAGGCCATGACTCTGGAAGTCACCTTGCTGAGGTCACACAGTTTTGCTGACCCCACAGCCTATGGGCTCTCCACTTGGTTGCACTGCCTCTTTTCAGACACAGACACAGTAATCACTCACATTTTACTTCTTCCTGTCTGTGGCTTATTTACCATCTCTCTTCACCTACACCTCGGGGCCTGAATGGTTTCTCGTGAATATTTCAGGGAAGACAAAGCTGCCTCAGTGACTTGAGTGCAACACTGAAATTCCAGCTGGAAACAACGCAAGGCCAGAGGGTGGGAGGGTGCCCAGCGCCGCCTCCCTCCGTGGGACCAGTCGTCAAGGGGCCGGGTAGTCACCGCATTTCACCTAACAGGCAGGCAGAAAGGAAGAGCGGAGGCACACCGCCCAGGTTCTGATATCTGGATGGAGAGGTACAGGTGAGAAAAGGCAGGTAGGGCAGAGTAGGGTGAGCAAAGACACCCCACTTCAGGGGGAGTGAACGCTCCAGGAGCGCTTGGAGAGGAGAAGCACCTCAATGTGCTCCTTCCCAGGCTCAGCAGAGAAGGGGAGGCCCCAGAGGAGAAGCCAGGGACCACCCTCCAGCCGACTCCCAGGGCAGCTAAGACCCTGAGTGGCCTGAAGCTAATGGCTGAGGAAGAGGGTCCACAAAGGGGAGCTAGTGCCTTTGAAGATGTGACTTGGTTTCTCTTGTTTATTGTCAATCTGGCACCCAGTGCTGTCTACAGCAGCCTCCTCCATTTACCCTCCCTCCTTCCCTCTCTTTCTTCATTTATTTATAGCATAGTAGAATTCAAACACCATAAAATTCACCCTTTGAAAGTGTGGGGTTTTTAGGATCTTCACAAGGCTGTGCAAACATCCCCACAGTAATTCCCGAGGGTGTAGTCCTCACTGGCAGATGCTCCTGAGACAGGCCCTGCCACGCCAGGACGTCGAAGCCAACTGGTTAGGTACCATCCTCTCCAGCAGAGGGCGTTACCAGTGGCAAACAGGGCCTACCTGGGCAGTGACCCCCAGGTCAGGGCATGCTCTGTGCACCCTTCTCCTCCCGGGCTGAAACGGACACCAGCCAGGAGGGCCTGCAGCCAGGGGCTTGCTTCCCAGGGACGTGTGGCTGGGTCCCTGCTGCACATGTGCGGATGAGGGATTTTCTTGATGGAGGCAGTGAGGCTGGTGCCCCACAGCTTTCTTCCAGCAGCACCATTCACCACTCCACTTGGCCTAGACCCGGGAGCCCTGACTTATGTCACTCCCTCCCTGAGAGCCCCACACCCACCAACCGAAGTCCTGTCAGCCCGGCCCTGACACGTCACAGCCACCATCGATGCCACCGCCACCTCCTCCTGGACAAGGGGGTGACCTCTTACCCAGCTTCCAGCAACCACTCTGGCTTCCTCCACATCGAGGATCTGTACTGTGGTCAGATATTTGTTTAAATGCAAACTCGACCATCTTACAACGCTGTTCAAAATCATTCACCAGCTTCCCAGTGCCCTTGGAAAGGACCCCTATTCTTTTTTTCCCTTTTTTCTTTTACGAGAGGAAGGAAGGGAGGGATGGAAAGGAGGGAAGAAGCATCTTTATTTATTTTGGTTTTTCACCCCAGGCCTGGGTCCCAAACTCTGGTCCTTGGGCTTTATGTGGTCTGCAAGCAGTGTCTCAGCCCCCTGAGCCATAAGGGCGTGCCCCAGAACCCCTTTCTTATTATGGCTCCTGAGCCCCATGAGCTGCTCTCTTCATGTCCCTTTCTAGATGCCTCGCTGGTCACATTGATCCTTCTTAACTCTTCGCCTTCCCCTTCCTTCACAGAAGCCAGTGCTCACCCGCAGAGCTCCCGCTCTCGGTTCCCTCCCCACCCCTGGGGCCCACCCATCCTGCAGGCTGCAGGATGCCTTTCTAGCCCAGAGGAGGGTAGGCCTCCCGAACACCGAACACGGGCATCCACAGTCCTCTGCGGCCTCCTCACCCAGTTCCTGTCTGTCTTTGCTCCAGGACTAGAAGGCCACCGGGTGACACTGCCAGCTTGTTGTTTCGCTCCAGGTTCCAGCACGGGCCAGGGTGCAGAAGGCACTCAGTAAGTATTTGTATTTGCTGACTGAAGGAAAGTGTGAACAGGTGAACGTGAGAAGTCACGGAACCTTGCTTTTCCTCCGGCAAGGTGTCATCTGCATAGTGCCATCGGCTCTGGACAGCCTGGTCTGGAGGCGTGCCCTAGAGCTATGGCTTCGGGGTTGGCGTGCTAGGGTCTGCACCCCCTGATGTCAGACAGATGATGGCAGGGACTCCCGTGGCGTGACACGCTCTTGCTGAAAGTACAGCTGGACCCGGCTCTCCGAGAGTGGCCTCTGAGGGAGATGTCACGGGCGTCTAGAGACCGACTCCACAAGACTATTCCAAGCGGCCCAGCACGGTGATTATGGCCGTCTCGTGAAGGAGTGAGCTGCGTATTGCCAGGGGTTCCAAGCAGAAGCCTGAAGCCTCCTACCTCCCAAAACTTTAAAGGAGCCCTTTCCAGCTCTGCCGCAGTCGTATCCCGAGGTGCACAGAACTCGCGGCTTCTATTAGTGGCTGAGTCTAGGGGAAGTCTTTTTGCTGCTGAGAGGACTGACTACAGCAAATCTGGAAGATTTACAGAAAGGGGCTTTCAGAAACATCCTATGCGGCGCCGTCCACTTCCAGACTTCTGCTCTTCCCCGTGAGTGCTCCGGGCACCTGGCACTCCCGGGGAGTCCTGGCAGAACTGCAGGAAGAGGCGGGCAGAGGCTACAGGCCTGTCTTGGCCTTTGGTGACAGGAACAACCCCAAGTGGTGGGCCTGGCATCCTACAGACAGCTCCTGCACCCTGAACTCAACCTTGTCACTGCACCTGGAGAGCTCAAGAAGGAATCTCAGGAGACGAGGTCATCCATATGTGCTGCTTTCCAGTTGATGGCAGTTGGCTCAACCGCCCTTCCTGCCAGAGGCTCTCTGCTAACGTGCCAGCTGCTTCTGACACCTGGGCCGCCCCTGCTTTGAAGTGGAGCCAATAGGGAGCTGCTGCCAGCAGTAGTCTGAACAAATCTACCAGATCCTGGAGGCATCCTTGCAGGCCAGGCTTCGGGCCTCAGAGAGGGACTTGGGGAGAATCAAGGCGACCCAGTTCAGCCTGGCTCCGAGCAGAACCATGTGAAGGGTGGAGTCCTGGGCAGACACTGGAATGGAGAAAGAGCACTTGGCAAGGCCTGGGCTAATCCCCAAGGGCTGGCCGTTCTTCCCTCCCTGCTGACTTCCAGCAGCTGGGCTGGGCTGGCTGGTCCAGCCTCCAGTGGGTGCCAAGCAAGAAGTTTCCAGCCTGAACCTGCTGACTTGCCAACCTCCCCTTAACCCCTAGGGGGCAGTGTTCCTGGCCTAATGGCTGAGCTGCGTCTGCTGCCCAGCAGTTCTGGGCCAGCAGCCCTGGGATCACACCCCAGCGCCATCACATCCTGGTCAAGTTACCTCTTTTCTGGGTCTCAGCTTCCTCATCTGTAAAAAAGAGCTCATCGCAGCCCCCAAATCACAGGCACTTGTGGAGAGCGCATACACTGCTGCACGGTGCCTGGAGCAATAAGCCCTCAAACTAAGTGTATCAGTAAGCACCTCCTGTCTGTTTAGGTGCTGGGAAAACTCAAAATAGCACATAAAATATGGCTCAGAGGAAGCCAAAGCTGCCAGCACCTGACCTGGAAAAGGCTCGGGCGGAAGCTTTCTTGTTTACTTTGGGGGGAAGTCAGCCACCGGCCAGGGTCAGAAAGAAGAGCCACCTTCCATGACGACACTTCTGGGACATCACAGGGCCAGTGCCCTTCCTGGTGCAGCTGGCACATGTCCCCACGCCTGTCGGTTTCACTGGGCACTTGTCCTGGATGAGTGGTAAGGTCAGGCCATGAGTGAGAATGAAGCTATGCTGTTTTCCTCCTGCAGCAGGAGGGAGGGATGCTGTCAAGGTTCCCGGGACCCTTAGAGTCGCCCCTTCCCGATGGTCTTCGAGGTGCCTCGTGCTACACAGACTGCACAGGCCCAGTCCCCTAAGGCAGCATGGCATGTCCAGGCCACTGCTGTCCCCTGGTCTGTCCTGTACCTCCAGGGTCCCCTGAACCTCACCTTCTCTGTAGTGGCCAAGAAGCTTTGATCTAGAGTGTGGGACACCACCGCCACCACTGCCAACCATAGCAGTTTCCTAGTCACCAGGGGCTGACTCTGGAGCACTCGACATCTGTCATTTCATTCTGCTCACAGTCATCCTCTGAGGGGAGCTCATGAGTGTCTTTCCCGAGAGCACAGTGGTTCCGAGAAGTTCAGAAACGTGGGCGAGGCAGAGGCTGGGAGTGCTGGAGCTGTGACTGAAGCAGGCCTCTCCAACTCCAGGTGCAGGGCCTGGGCCGCCTGCTACACCTGGGAGGAGGGCACCTTCCTGCTTCCTCTCTCAGTGTTAGTTATCGGTGTAGAGCAACTGCCCCCAGGAGGCCTGGAAGCTTAGGCCCTGGAAGCCCCGGAAGCCCCACTGACAGCTTAATGGCCGCAGGTCCACCATTTAAACCCCGTTCTCCTGGTCCTTCCAGGAAGCCTTACAGCTGAGACACGCTGTTCCGGACTTCTGGGGCAGATGCTCAGCCTGTGAGGTCCTCGTTTCCTCTCCCTGCCCCCAAGGTCTGCAAACTCAGGGCCGCTGGCTGCTCGTGTTCCACTAGGTCATTGTCATCACGGGTGAAAACCGGGCATCCTTCCCATGCTGCTTCCTTCCCCTCGACTGCTGCTCCTTCTCACTGCGCCCTAGCTAAATCTGACCTTCCTGCTTTAAATGAAATATTTAACATTCTGGAAAGTAACGGAACAGCATAACAAACCATTAGCCAGTTTCATCACACCTGAATATTTTGCCTTGTTTCAGATTCATTTTAGCTGCTGTATAAAATACCACTGCATGAAAAGACCAGTTTATCCTTTTTGCGGCAGAGGGTCATTGTTCCAGTGGTAGGTATCAGAAACAATGCTAGGGTATGCCCTGGTGGCTCAGGGTTTAAGCCTGTGCCTGGGGTGCAGTCCACATACAGTCCAAAGTCCTATATTCTCAGTCCAGGACTAAGGACCCGGGTTCAAGGTGGAACAACTAAAACGAACAACTAAACACATTAAATGCTTCTTCCTCCTCTCTCTTCCTTTCCTTCTGTTGTCTGCCTGCTTCCTTCCTTTAAAAAAAAAAAAAAAGAGAAGCCAGTGTGATGCGTATAAAGCGTTATCTCAGTTTCACTGGCATTTTCCTAATCACTAGTAAATTTGGACATGAAAATAGCTTACATGTTCACTAGCTGGTAGGGTTTTCCGTGTATTGTCTATTCATATCTTTGAACTGGTGTTCTACTTACTTGAGCTCTATTTTTCTTACTAATTCGTAGGCGTTCTTTATAAAAATTCTGAAGATTAATCTGTTTTTAGTTAAACACACACAAAATCCTTTCCTACTTGTCTTTTAACTTTGTTTACGGTATCTTTTGTTGAATAGGAAATTTAAACTCTTAATTCCTTAGTCAGCTGGTGATCTAGGGTTCAGTACTTCCACTGCTGCGGCCGGGATTCAATGTGCCAGCAGGGAATTCTTGCTCATCAGGTGATGTTTCTTCTCTCTCCAGAGTGCCAGTTTCATGACAGTAAGATCTTCTTTTTTGAGAAGCATTTATTTATTTATCTGTTCATGTTGACCGTCCCCTACGTCCCCTGGGCTTTCTGTGAACTAGGCCAGAGTCACAGACGTAACCACTGAGCCACCAGGACATGTAGACAGTGGGACTTCTTTTTCAATTAAAAAAATGTATTGAAACATTGGTTTGTAAGATTATCGGCATTCCAGCTGTATGGCACGATAACTGGACACCTGTCTGTCCAACCGGACACACTCCATTAGGGATGCTGCGGACATGCTGCGGTGCCCTGCTCTGTCCTCAGCACATCCCGGGTCCACTGAACACCGAATGAGCGAATAAGTAAATTAACGCGATTTTGTTTGTGGTCAAGTTTATCAGTCTTGCCCATTGGGATTTTTGTATTTTGTTTCAGAATTATTTTACTACCTGATGGCCGTAATAATATTTTCCTCTCTTCTAATAGTATTATAGTTTCGCATTGCACACGCTAATCTGTGTGAAATTGATTTCTCAATATGGCACTGAAGTAGGGATCTAATTTTATTTTATCCAGTGTGGATGAAAAATTGCTCCGCCACTATTTATTGAGTCATTCCTTTCCCTACTCTGCTGCAGTACTACTCTTTGTCAGGTTTGAAAAATGCGTAGGTCTGTTCTGATCTGTCTAGTTTGATCCATTTGTATATTCCTATGTGAATATCATACATCTTAATTATAATGGCTTCATAATGAGACTTGAGAGCTGGTAGGTCAAGCTCATCTCCTACTAATCCTTCAGGTCCCAGATTCAACTTGTCTTCCTCATGGAAGAAGCCTTTTATGATGCCCTGGGTTAGGCTAAGTCTCCTGGTACTATGTTCTTACAGCATTTAGTACCTCAGTTGTTTGACGTCTGTTGCTCTATCAGTTTGTAAGTTCCTTGGGAACTGGAACAACCTCTGTTTTGCTTCTGCCAAAGCCCTTCCACATGCCCAATGCCTGGCACAAAAGAGGTACTCAGTAAAAACTTGGTGAATCAAGAATGGCGAAGGAAAGATAATCTGTTTGTGGAAAATCTTTGGAGGAAATAGTGGTATACATGGCTAGTTAGATCTGGGGAAGGCATCTATGCAGAAATACTCTGCTGGGGAGATGTATGAAGGGAAAAAAGACAACAGAGTGCATGAAACTGTATCCTTTCTGCAAGCCGTGAGGCCTGGCAGCTAGTAGATACTCAGTAAACATTTGAAAAATGAATACAGGAATGAAACATAACTCCCACTAATTATAATTTAAAAATAGGTATCATTTTTGAGGGCTATGTGGCAGGCATTTTATATGCATTACCCCATTAAATCTTAAAAACAACTCTGTGAGGCAGATGCTATTATTATTTCCATTTTACAGATGAAGAAATTAAGGCTTAGAGAAGCTACTGAAGATGATAGCCAATAAGAATTAGGTTTTGAATCCAGGGCTCTCTGATTCCAGCACTGGAATTCTTCACTGTTGGGCTGTCTTGCCTGTGTCACCCCTGTAAAGTAACTCTCTTAAATGGCAGTGAGTTGCCATGTCTATAACTAGCTTCCCTAGGAGATGACATGCTTGTGAAGCACTGTATGTATTCAGAACATAACCATGATAAAAGGACTTTTCCCATTAAACATATATTACTCACTAGGGAAGCTGCCCTTCAGTGAGGAAGAAGTGAGTCAAACAGCATTTCAGATGACAAAAGAGAAGGAGAGGTGTGCCTGGTGGAGCAGGAGTTGGCCACAGTCCACATATATCCCAAGGTCCCAGGTTCACATCCCAGGACTGGTGGAAACAACCAAGATGAACAACTAAATAAAATAAAGTGCTTCTTCTTCTCTCTTCCTGTCTATCTCTGCTCACCTTCATTCCTGCCTGCACCTTTCCTTTAAAAGAGAGAGAGCGATACACACACACGTACACACACAGAGCAGAGGGTGGTGGGGAGAGGTAGTTCCTTTTAATCCGGTCAATTCTAAAATGTCATAATAAGACTGACATGCAATGCTCTAAACCAACATGTGGTCCCAGACCATCAGTTTCATCTGGGGACTCTTTAGAAACATGAAATTTTGAGCTCTGATTCACACCCACTGAACTTGGGGATGGGCTTGGCTTGGCTGAGGCATCTGCTGTTCCGAGATGAGAACCACGGCTTTCAATCTTCACCCTTGGATGGAGCTTCCCAGCCCTGTGTTACTCGGGCCTTGAATGAATCACAGGTGTGATGGTCCCTTTGGCCTGGCAGGGTGACAGCCAGAGCTTGCAGGCTAGTCAGTCACAGGCAGGTTTGTCTTTACTTTTCATGCTGTTATTTCTGAGTGTTGTGAACTTTTAAAAAAGCCAGAAAGCACTGCTTAGGGAATACAGAACTGTTTCATTTAAAAAAGATCTGGTAGTAGTAATCATGCCAACATTGTTATTTTAACAGCAAAAATGATAATCTTTTTAAACGTCTACAATGTACTCAGCAATTCACAGGTCACTTGGCTAAGAGGGCACAGGTTGCCGGCACATCATGTCTTTCTACCTCTGTGATGCCACTCCCACAGGTCAAGATTAACACCACTGCTTCTAACACTGGAGGTTTACTCTGTGCCAGGCGTTATGTAAAGCACATTACATGCTTCTTCAACAATTACAATTCCTCCCATTTTACAGCAAGGAAACTGAGACTCAGAGAGGTTACATAACTTTAACTTTCTTCAAGGCACAAGCTGATACATTGTGGAGCTGAGATTTGAACTCAAGAAGTTTTAACATGTTTGTAACCATCAGGAAGCCTCCCAGTCCATGGAGGATGGGGATGGAGATGCGCTGGGGACCATTTGGGGGTAAATTCCTTAATGGCTCCCACTGCTGCAGGAATGCGTGCAGGGCGCTGTCATGGTGCCTGTCTTCCCTTCCTGTGTTTCCAGCAGCTCACACCTGCCACCCCAGGGCCTGCCCCTGGGGCTGGCAGCACATAAGTTGGGCGCATGTGGAGACGCCGTGCCCCGAACAGGCTCTGGTGTGCAGCTGCCTGTGGATCACATTCTTTCACACACACATCATCGCAGACCAGCGCCACCTCCCGCGGCCTGTCCCCAGACCTCAGGGCCCTGACAGAAGGAAGCCCAGCAGTCAGGCAGGAGAGGGCAGTGCCTCTTCTAGCAATAATAGTAAGGCCTCTGAGGCCTCACCACCAGCATTTGCTTTTCTGGTTGTAAGCCGGGGCTTGTGTGTGAGGAATTCGGAACTCTGGCCTTCAGCACAAATGAAAAGAACTTGATCAATCGGGTGCACTTTCTGGGATAGAGACAATGGGGTGGGGAGAGGATGGTCCTGCGGAGGTGGGGTTGACACTGAAGCCTAATGACCACACAGAGGGGGCACACAAACTTGGCCTCCTTCTGGGGTTATCTCAAGTTCACAGCCCTAGACCCTTCTGCTGTGTAGCTGGGGCCTTCCCATCACTCCCTCGCGAGGTTATTGACATGGACGGGCTACACTACTTCCTCCTCCTCAAACGGTAAGCCGCTTGGTAAGGAGTGGGTAATCTTTCAGCCACGGCTAGGGGACTACCACTTGGGAAGTCCCAGTCATGGTAGGAATCTGTCTCTAGAGCCTTCTAGCATTCATCTGGAATCTTGCAGTGCTTGCACATATTGTTTGCAAGGCTCTGGGAGATGGGAGGAGTGCATGTGCAGCGGTGGCTGCTGGGAAAATCACTCTGAAGGCTCACCTGCCCAAGCTTGTCACACTGCCCAAGCTTGTCACCTGCCTTTCAAGCTCGGAAAGGAGGGCAGTGTCTGTCCCGGAGCGAGAGAAACCAAGATGTAATGTCACAAAGCAGTGGCTGGCAGTGGCTGGTGCCCAAGTAGTCCTCTTCTACAGGTCAAGCTCCTTGAGGGGCAGGAGGTATTTTGTATTCACCATTGTAACCCCAGGGGGCAGAATAGCTTTGGGCACAAATTGGCACTCAAGAAATACCTGATGAAATGACACAGGTAACAACAACATGAACCTTGAAAACACGATGCTGATTGACCGAAGCCAGTCACAAAGGGCTGCAAGTCAGCTGATTCCATTTACTTTCAAAGTCTGGATCAGTTTATAGAGGCAGAAAGTAGATTAGCAGCTGTGGAGAGCTCGGGGAGATGGGAGATTGGGGAGTACTAGTTCAGAGGTGCAGGATTTCTCTTGGGGGTAAATGAAAATGTTCTAAAATTGATTGTGGTGAAAACTGTGAGTCCATTCTGTGAATGTACTAAAAGTCATTGTTTTTATACTTTACATGGGTGAGTTATATGGTATGTGAATAGTGACCCCAAGAGTTAAGAAAGAAATACTTGATGAAAATTTAGATGAGTGAACACATGAATGCAGGATATAGCTGCTGACTTGTTCTTCGAGTCACTTAGAACCACGGACTAGCGGGACCATGCGAACTGTCAGATAAGGGGTTCGCTCGCGTACTCACTTGCTTGGCAGACATCTGAGTGCAGAGCAACAGTGGTCCAGCAACAAAATGGCACGAATCCTGCCTGTCCTCATGGGGCGCACACACACTTATAGCTCCCTCTCTTTAGGAATACTCTAGAGAGTATAGCTGCAACTCTGGAGACATCACAGCTGATTTGTATTATTAAGTATGGTCTTTAGGCATGCTGGGTTTTTCCTAAAAGATTCTGGCACTGAATCTTCCTTAAAATGATCTGACCCAGCATGTCCTGGTGGCTCAGGCATTAAGTCTGTGCCTCCGGTGTAGTTCACATAAAGCCCGAGGACCTCAGTTCATGTCCTGAGGTGGGGGTGGGAGGCGTGGAAGAAGAAAACTGAACAACTAAATAAGTAAATAAATGCCTCTTCTGCTTCTCTCTTCCTTCCTACCTGCCTGCCTACTTGCCCTCATTCCTGCCTGCTTCTTTCCTTTGGGGAAAAAAAAAAAGTCTGACCCTATAGGGGAGCGCTCATTGGAAATGTGAAGCTAACTCCACTTGGCTGCTTTTAAACTCCAAGAGATAATCTCCCACACTTTATATATATTTTTTTACACTAGTAAAGATCAAACCTTCTGTTTGCTGCAGAGCAGCGCTCCCACAGTCCATGAGTCATGAATTCCTGGAAATGTCAGGTGCACAGGGATGCCCAAAGTCATGTGATTTTGGAGACCTCTGACGTGAACAAAACTGAGCAGGTGCAACTAAGAACACAAACTTTTCAATCTCCTTTGGACAGCAGATAAGTTAAAATGATAAAGCTTACTTCCCCTCATTAAGCCTCAGTTTCTTCATCAGTAAAACATAACTGTTTTATGATTTGGATTAAATGAGGTAATTAAGGTAAATACATTTAAATGAAATAACAAACGTGAATGTGGTCATTATGTCTAGTGAAGCTGGGCATTTAAAAGTTATCATTAAAACTTTACCTTTTTTAAGAGCATTTTTGGGTTCACAGTAAAATTAGGTGGAAAGTACCGCTCTGCCCTCTGCTCCCACACAAGCATAGTTTCCTCCCTTGAAAACACACCCATCAAAATGGGATATTAGTTATAACTGATGAACCTCTACAGACCCATCATAATCACCCAAGGCCCATGGCTTGAAGTTTTACGCGTGGTGTTGCACCTTCTGTGGGTTTGGACACATGTGTGATGACCTGTCTCCATCGTGTATGGATCCAGTGTATGCAATCCGGTGCTTTTCTAAAAATCCTCTGTTCTGGCATCTTTCAGAAAACAAGACTTTTGCTATACTTCCATTTGCCACCTTAGCTCACATTTTGTGTTAAATAAGTAAGAATTAACTTAAGGCATAGTCCCAACTGCTTCATTTGGCTGAAAAATGTGAGTGACAGTGAAACTAAACACAGAAACTAGAGAATTCTATTTCTGCCAAGTCTTTATGGTTCTGAGTTCATCTTGAAAACTTTCTTTTAGAATAAATACTACAATTTGTCTGTCCCTCCATCGAACTTTATTGCTTTCACGCCTTCCCAGTCTCTGCTCTCAACCCCCTTTATTACAAGTTGTTACTACCTCATCTCTTCTTTTCTCAGAATATCTTCCAGGGTTTTTTCCGTGTGTGTGTGTGTGTGTGTGTGTGTGTGTGTGTGTGCGCACGCGCACACGCACCCTTTTCATCACACCACCCCACAGCTCTGCAGACCCTGAGGCTCCCCACAATCACCACAAAGGATTATTTGGCTTCTCTTTGGAAACGCAGAAAGCGAGTTATTATGTTTTGGGGCAAATCCCAAACAGACCCCTCTCCAAATGCCAGTTTCCTCCCGAACGGTTTGCTGGTTTGTTTGCATACATGTGAGTTTTCTCTAAGAACCCAGGGCCCACAGAGGGCGAGCTGGCTGCCAGAGCCCTGGACACGTACCTGGCTGCTTTCTGAGTGAGCTCCAGTGGGAAGTCAGGGCACAGTAATTGCAGCAAACAGTGGTATTCTTTCATGGTCAGCAAATCTGAAGTGGAAATGGAGAGGAACACATTAGGTCTCTGCAGGTCACTGCCCTCCGTTTGGTCACTTTATGGGTTTTAGACTAGTCTTGGTAGAGCTGCAGTTCTTTTGTGTTAAAGGAGAGGTGCGGGCAGGAAGAGAGAGAATGAAGAAGTATTTTATTTATTTTTAAAATTTTAGTTGTTTGTCTTGGTCGTTCCCTCAGTCCTGGGTCCTTGGGATGTATGTGGACTGTGCTCAGCTGAAGGTGATGGACCTAACCACTACTCCGTCAGTGTGCACCCGAACTGCTCTTTTAAAGAGGAGTCAATGCTCAGGTGTGCTAGCTGCTAACCTCCACAGGTGAAAATTTCAGATCAATATTTCTACAAAGCTTTTCCTGGGTGTGAGGTACCCAGCTACAACATTTTGGCTAAAGAAACTTCACTGGTTTGAAGAACAATCGGGTGAGAAGAATTAAAAGGAAGGGTGCCCTTAGCAGTCTTCTTAGTTTGGTTTTCCTTGTGTATAAAAGGCTGTAAGATGTGTGCCTTGATGGCTCAGGGGCTAAGCCAGCAGCTGGGGTGTAGACCACTTAGAGCCCAAGGACCAGAGTTCAAGACCTAGGGTTGGGGGAGGGAAACAATCAAAATAAATAAACAAATAAAAGTGCTTCTGCCTCCTCTCCTTTCCTTCCTTTCTTTAAAAAAAAAAAAATCTGCAAGAGTGAGTCATTTCAACTCTGGTTAGATCTGCTGAAATTCTCTGGCATGGTAGCATTCACAGCATGCCCAAAAACATCCACAGAGTATCTGGAAGTACTACGAAGGCACACTCATCTTGCAATGTGTGGAGGACTAGAATACAGCCTTTCAACCCACAGATGTCATTACCCTGCCATCCTGTGTTACGTTAGCTTCTTCTGGATATTCGCGCACAAATGTGGTCGTCCTATTTACAGGAGGCCAAGACAGACATCCAAGATACACAGTTAAGGCCACCAAATGATTCCTGATGTACAAAGCAGTGAGTGCTTTGGGAGAAGTGTGTAGGATAAGACTCTATGGCCCAGCAGAAAACCCAGAGTGGCAAATCCAAGGGAAGGGTACAAAATCCCAAAGGAGAGGACATACATGGATACAGAAAAGATTCAAGCCAAAAAGATTTTAGATCAGCCAGAGAGCAGTAATCGCAAATATTCCATATATCAACGCATTTCAAAGATGGAAGAACATGCTAATGGGAAAGTGAGTGCAAGCAAATCAGAGGCCATCTGAACTGGAAAGTGAGAGAGAGGAGGGATCCAGAGGGCATGACCATATGCGGGGAAAGAAGATGATGATCAGAGACACTTGGTTTCTTTGGACCTAAGTTAGCCCAAGCCACAGGAATCCACATCTCTTGCCTCTTTGAGTTCGGTTGATGCTTTTCCAAGACAAAAACCCCAAATCCCCAGGGACAGGCCTGGGTTCCTACTATTTTTTCATCAAAGCTCAATTCAAGGTGGGGGCAGCAAGTTGGAATGACCACACTGCCGAAGTCAGGGACACCAAAGGAACAGACTCCCAGTCAATATAGGTCAAAGGCTCAAGATGGTTTTGTGGCCTTGGTCTTGGCCACAGTGGGGTGTGCTCTTTCCTCTCCTCGCTCGCCTGACCTCGGGCACCGCCTGGGAGGAGGCTTGTTCTTTAAGGGAAGGAGTAATAGCCGCTTGTGGTCTCACAGATTTGGGGTGAGGGACGGAAAAGGTGAAGGGAAGGGAGAAAAGCCACTGAATCTAATGTGCGCTCACAATGCTTTCACTAGAACTCCTTATGTGTAGAAAGAAGTGCTTTCTGGAAGGAAATAAATAAAGTTCTATGAATCATCGATGCTTTTCTAGGTTAAGGTTTGATAAATGTTTTATCTGATACCATTCTTAGAAGAGGCAGTGTTTCATAGAAATGCACATTTATTCCCCAAGTTGTCTTCAAGACATCCTTGGGACGATAAATAGAGTGAAGGAGAGGGAGAGAGAGAGGGAGGGAGGGAGGGAGGGAGAGAGAGAGAGAGAGAGAGAGAGAGAGAGAGAGAGAGAGAGAGAGAGAGAGAGAGAGAGAGAGAGAGAGAATATGTGAATCCAGGACAGTGAAGAAACTCATCTCAGCCTCCTGGTTTCCACACTCTAGGCTCTCTTTAGGTTCTTAATATTCTAACTCATGTACTTCAAATACTTGCTTCCTAAGAATGGAAGAACTATTAAAAAAAAATCCTTTTGTGACATGCCCTAGTGGAGCAGCGGTAAGGTCAATCACCTCCAAAGGAGCAAACCACATTCCTGTGGGTTCGAGTCCCAACCCTGGGGAGAAGCAATCAGTGTGAACAACTAAATACAAATAAAGATACTTCTTCCTCCTCTCCCTGCCTGCCTGCCTACTTGCCTTTGTTCCTGCCTGCACCTTTCCTTTAAAAAACTGTCATTTTGTACTTCTGCAGTGCAACAACAGGCTTTCTTGGAAATACCAACTACATTAAAAAAATCCTGGGGTGCACCCTGGTGGCCTGCCGGTCTAGTACACCTGGGAGCAGTCCCACATACATCCCGAGGCCGCAGGACTGGGACTGGGAGAAACAAGTCATGTGAACAACTAAGTGAATAAACTGCTTCTTCCTTTCTCTTCCTGACTGCCTACTAGGCCTTCATTCCTGCCTGCACCTTTCCTTAAAAAAAATTCTGTTGACCACTTTTGGAACTTGACTCTCCCAAATGTACCACGAGGAAGGAAGATAATCAGATAGAGAGGGGACTGAACGTTCCACCTTAACCATGGAAGCCGTAGCTCTACTGAAGTAGAGGCTACATAATATCAAGGTGAGAGGATTTCAAGGGAGAGCATCTGTGACTCCTCAGGACAGTGAGTATTTGGGAGAATGGCGAGTAGTAAGCCTTGCTCCCAGACCAGGATGAGAAAGGGAGCTGTTCCTGCCTGTCCATGGACACACACCTTGGCTCTGTAACTGACCAGGTATGCAGCCTTGGGCAAACTGCTCCATCTCAATTTCTCATCTCTAAAATGGGAATGATACCTTCCTTTCAGGGTTGAGGTACAAATGAGAATAGATGATGTCTATAAAGTACTTAGAATGTCTAGAACATAATCACACAAAACAATGTGAGTTATTTTGGTTTTGTTTTTAAATCCTGGGGGCAAACACAGAAGAGCAGAGGAGGAATGTGTTTCGTGCTGAGTTTAAATGTTGATACATATGGAAGAGTTCTGGGCACGCCCTGATGGAGCAGCGTTAGGTCAATCACTGCCCAAGGGGTGCAAGTCAAACCTCTGGGTTTGAGTCCCAGGCTTGGGAGGAAACAATCAGTTTTGAACAACTAAATAAAAATGCTTCTCTCTCTTCCTGCCTGCCTGCCTACTCGCAACTTTCATTCAAAAAAAAGTTCACTGCCTTGAAAATTCTGTCAGGTTGCCTGAGTCAAATCTGTTTTTGAATACTCTCCTGCAGTATTCACTTGTTTAATATTGCCATGTGCTCCTCTGTTATTCAAAAGTCACAGCCATGAACAAGCCAGAAGTCTCCCTAGCTACCGGGCTTAAGTCAGGCATCAATTAACCCCAAATGCTCCTGCCTACTATAGGTCCTTGGGCTCTGAGACTGCTCTAGTAGCCCAATGGCCCTTCCAGGCAGTGCCCTGTGCTTCAGGAAAAACAACAGAGATTGGTAACTGAGCTCTGCTCAGGACTTGAATTAGTTCACCGAACCTTCACAACCACCTTAGAAAGTAGACTAAATTATCTGAACATGAAGTCTTGGAGAGATGAAATAATCCGGTGAGCCTGGAGGACAGGAAGAAGATTTGGCTTCCCAGAGCAAGATCCCAGTCAGGCTGGGACAGAAAGACGTGGCTAAGGGTTGAACGGGCGACGAGTGATAACCCTAGCAGCTAACATTTACTGAGCACTTTGTTATATGTGTTACCTCATCTAATTGGAGCTATTATTCTCCCCATTTCACAGACAAAAACTCAGAGCACGCATGCTTGAGAGGTGGAGGTGGAATCAAACTCAGGCAGTCTGGCTCCCAAGCCGACCCAGCTAACATCTTCAGCCCCTTGATCTTATCAGCCGCTGATGTGTGAAGGCTTAAGAGCTTGTTTTCCCTTCCAAACAAACTTTAGGAACTAAATAGCTCCAGGTGAGCTGGATCAAGGAGACGATTGGGGTGAATTGGGATTTTTTTTCAGGTAAGAAATTGAGTCTGAAAGGTCCTAATTACCATCAACAGGAAAGACAGCGGCTCCAGGCCCACAACCTGTGCTAGGCCGGAGGCCATGGGCGGTGGGGGCCAGTACACCTGTGCTGGTGGCTATGCAGCCATTTCTTAGCCCCACCCACCTGCCAGCTGCTCTGCTCTGCCTCCTGGCAGGTGCCCGGCAGGTAAGTGGTGCGGACCAGCAGATGCCTTCGCTAAAGGAATCCCCCCCACCCCACCACAATTAGGAAAGCTGCTGCCAGCAGTTCCTGAAAGTTCAAAGGCAAAGGCAGACATGAGAAGGCTTTATAAGATCACAATCTGAATACTCTCCACAAACTGGTGCGTCTCTTTTTGTGGGTGGTCAGACCTGGTAACCTTCCCTATTCTAAATCTTGTAGTCGTCCCATAGTCTGGGTGCCTGGCACTGCACCCGAAGTTTCTTTACGTTCTTGATCCTATCATCTCCAGAGGCAGCAGAGTGTAGCATTATGGTTCACGGCATGTCTGAGTCTAAATTCGAGCACTGCCACTGATTTCAAATGACCTGACCTTTAAGGTCTCTATGGTGCAGCTTCTTCATCCATAAAACGAGAATAATGGAAGCACCAACCTTATATAGTTGTAGTGAGTGCAGGTAAAGTACTTAGAATGATGAGGGCTCTGTTAGGGTTTGTTATCATTATTTTAGAACTAGAGAAACCAGAGTTTCTTTAACGAAGGTAAGTTACTTTAAGAACAGTAAGAGGAGGGGGCACTGAGATCAGACCACAGCCTGTCTACCTCCAAAGGTCTGTGAACTCCTGGCAGCTGGTTTGTGGAGGACTGGACTTCTGATGACAGGCTTGCTCATGCCAGGTGACTGAAGGACATTATATGGAGGCAGGGTCACCATATCCCAGTTTGGCCTGGATTGTCCAAGTTTAGCAACTTTGTCCCTGTATCCTACCCAGTTTGAAACTCGGTCCCAATTTCCATCACAATTTGCTAAAAGTTGATTTGGGCAAATAGACACCCAACAAAAGAGCTCCAAATTGTGAGACAAGGGTGCAGCTTTCTCCAAAGCCTACCCCTAACCCACCCTGCCCATGCTTGGCCAGCTGGTCCCTGTTTCAACTGGAGAAGCTAGGGTAAGTCTATGTGTTGAACATGCAAATACCTGCCTGGGTGGGCACAGTGCACAGGCCAGGGCAACCCGGCAGTGCTGCATTGGGGCCACGCCCGGCTGTCAGCAGACCGCCCGGTTACCAGTACAGCTTGGACAGGTTATGTAACTACTTTCACTCTTGCTTTCCTCATCTTAGAAATGTATGAATAACCACAGCACTACATAATCGGGTTATTGTTCAGATCAAAGGAGATCATTTATATATATATAATATATATATATAATGGCACTTTTCTGAAAAATCAGTGGTGTGCTCAGTAAATGGCAGCATCATTTTATATTTATTAACTGGTTGAAACTGAAATTAAGGAAGCTTGAGACGGAACGTTTATGCCTTAGCACAGTGCCCAGCACATTGTAGTAAATATTTGTTGAAGGAAGGAAGGAATTAAAACATGCATCGTGTGAGAACCCAGATGAAAACTGGGAGGGATATATTTCTGGTCACTTTGTGAATGCTGAGATGGGAATCTGCAGGCACAGGGGGCATTCCTGCAAACTTAGGGGGTGAGGGGGTCTGAGGAGGAGACTCCAGGTACTGAAAAGTGCTGAAAACAAAAACTATCCTGTTTGGTAGGTACGCAAACTCTCAGTGAACACTGGAACTCATGACACTTCCTAGGCCTGCTGGCATTCCTAGTAACTTCTCATCAAATGCTCAATTCAGTCAGCTCAAATATTTATTTTCACAGGAATGTCTCATCAATTTTCCATGAAAATGAGAGGAAGCCTAGGGTGGACTGCATAGGTATTCACTTTACTCTAGCATGAATATCACAATGCTCAAGAGGAGCAGCCCCCAAATCAAATGTTATTGTGTTGGTTATCTCTATTCTAATCCCAGAGAGTGACAGAGGAGGTTATGCTGGCCACAAAAATTAGGCTAGTCAGGCGCACCCTGATAGCCTAGCAGATAAGGCCATCAGATGCCATCCACACACATCCCAAGGACCCAGGTTCGACAAGACTCAGGGCCAGGGGAACAAGCAAGATGAATAACTAGACAAAGTAAATGAGTGCTTCTTCCTCCTCTCTTCCTGCCTGCCTGCCTGCCTGCTCACCTTCACTCCTGCCTGCACCTGTCCTTTAAATTTTTTTTTAATAAAAAAAATAAAATCAATCTAGTCAGAAATTACTAGTGCCCAATATATTCAAGGACTCATTCTCATTTCCTCTCTTCTTGGAAAAGAGAATGAAGGTCTTCTCGTCTTTCTTACATCTGGTCTGCCTTCTTGTTGTGGAAATTCCTGCCTCTGAAGCTCTGTGGGGGCAGCTTAGTCATCACTATATCCTCCTCACAGATCACCATGTGTGTCCATGACACTGGCCCAGATAAACTGTGGCAAGTATGATTGTAGATTCAGATGGCGCTGCTCTTTCTGGGAAGTGGTACTTCTTCCAGATCAAAATGGTGTCATGAAGGAGATGTGCGGAGGAACGCCAGGTGGAGGGAACCAGAGCCCTATCTTTGTCCCTTACTCAGACAAAGTCTTCCCTGAAGTTTGAATCAAGAGGGTTCAGTTCCAAAGTA
This sequence comes from Solenodon paradoxus, assembly GCA_004363575.1. Lineage (NCBI taxonomy): Eukaryota > Metazoa > Chordata > Mammalia > Eulipotyphla > Solenodontidae > Solenodon > Solenodon paradoxus. The sequence continues at coordinate 127,736 of RJWH01000671.1, forward strand.
TGGGGGATGAAATGGAGTTTAGTGAGTTCATTTGTGTGAGTGCCTACATGCTGACAGCAGAGTGAGTTCATGCTGGGACAGGAGCTAGAGATACTGAAATACTACAAAGCCATGGGGAATCCCAGAGGACTGAACAACCTCTGGTTGGCTGCATGATCTCAGTAGGAAGTACCACAGAGGCCCAAGAACATCACAGCACATGAGTGGACTCTCCCAATTTTTAGTTGCAATTGTTTTGATGTTCTTTTATGCAGGGGTTGTGAAGGCTTGTTCTAAATGATACTTACCCTCACACAGGATGTTTGCCAAGAGGTGCTCGGAAGGTCATGGATAGTTTGGGCATGATCATACCACCCAGTCTGGTCCCCAGGGCTCTGAGGCTTTGGTACAAGTCCACAGCTGAGTAAATACTCCTCAGTGCTACTCTGCAAGGAGCAGGATGGAGCGAGGGAGAGTGCAGGGGGGCGGGGAAAGGAAAGAGGCAAGATATCTGACACTTCAGCTTCACCCACCTTGGTACCACAAGTGCTTGGTACCACAAGTCACAGCAAGACTGCTAACATCCCAGGGCCATGTTCCTGTAGGAGAACAAAGCCACAGAAGAAGAGTAGGGTGTGTTCTTAAATTTTATCTTCTTCGACATCACTGTTGTTTTGTATTATAAATGGAGGGAAATGATAATTAGTTTACTGAAAGGGAAATGATTTTACAAAAGGTATGAGAAGCGATGGCTTCCAATGGCACCTGTGGGGTAAGAGAGGTGGGTAGTTATCAACACTGTGTTTTCCTGGCTTGTTACTCCCCAACTGTGTTTCATGTGTTCACAGAGGGGAAGAAAGCCAGACTCTAGTTTTTTATTTTATTAGGACCAAGCTCAGTATCAAATGACTATTTCTATTTGGTCTGTATATACACAGATGTATTTTTCTGGTATTAAATCAGGCATCATTAGCAATTTCATGGTTCATTTTTAGAATGAACAAAAGCAACTCTCCAGGAACTATTTCAACTGTGCTAAGATTTAAAGAAATGTGAGCCATTTCTAAGCAGGCGCAGACCATTTTCCCCCATGGATTATGTCTGACACATCATGTCAATCTGTTCAGGTGTGTAGGCTAATCATGGTCATCTGTAGCCACCACTGGGAGACTGAACTGAGGCCTGGTCTGATATGATGAGAACTGCCTAAACTGCATTAGGCCCTTGAGGTGTTACCCTCTCAAGTCTATCATTGTTGGGTTGTTGAGAGTTGGAGGATCAAGCCAAGACTTGCTTCCGGAGATGTCACTCTCTTAGAAAACTCAGATGACATTAAATGCAGCAGACTGCGCATGCTCAGGTGGGCAGTCATATTGCCAGGTGACTTGCATTGTGGAGGGCAGCATGGAAGCCAGAAGAAGAGAAAGTCTCCAGTAGCAGCAGGGCTAGCTCTTCTGGCATGGGCACAGCCTCCTACCCATTTACTGAGCAAGTAGGAGGCAGCTTTGAAGACCGAAACTGGAGCAGGATCCTGGCACTCACTATCAGCACCCAAGTGTCCCTCAAGGACCTTATCTCAAGTCAAGCATTTGCACCACCATTCACATTCTAACCTGGAGACCAGCTAATCCAGCTCCACCAGGTGCTGCTACTTCACATTTTTGTTTGGAAATTAGAGGGAAGGGTGTGCCCTTCGAAACAGACCTCAGAGCCAAGGTGTAATTCTCACCTAAGAAGCAGGTGCTGTCACAAACTCTTATGCCCCATCCTGTTCTTTCCCGAACAGAGAAGGTTAAACAGGTATAAGAGCTAGGGTGGGCATGAACTCAGCCCCTCTTCACAGTGACTAAAGGGAAGAGGAAACATCCTGCTTCTCAGTGATGGTTCACGCAGGAGACCTCCATCCACCTTTGAAAAAGAGGCAGTACTTTACATTTCCTTCTGTTGGTTCTTATAGCCAGCAAGAGACACCTCATGTTCTTTTCAGAGAGAAAAATCGGTTCTGCTATAGAGACAAGAACTTGGTTCTGAATTCTGCAAAGAACTAATTACATTTTCTGGGCACAACTTTTGGGGCCTCTATTTTCTCAACTGTAAAATAGGGAAGTTATGGTATGTAAGGGTTTAAAAGAAAATGTAAAGAGAGGCCCCCACCCCCCACCCCACCAGACACCGCCATAGAAATCTGATAAAGAACCTTAATGTTTAACATAGATAAAAACAAAGCTGCTCTTACCCAACTTTCTCAATAGCCCTCATCTAGGTTAGATGCTTCGGGGTGAGGTGGCTGGAGGCACTGCTTTCAAATTTCAGGGCTCTGGACAGTTTTAAACCCCTGGCCCGAACTTCCAGGTGGGTCGTATACAGTCACAGTCAAGATTGCAGGCTCCTGAGTTACCAACCTACTCCAGCCCTGCTTCTTCAACCAGCCATGTGACATTGTCCAAGTCAATTAGAAATAAGAGTGAACAATGACAACCATGACGACAGAACTAATGGTAATAAGAATATGAATCATTCTCATAGGAGTCGTGGAGCATTTTTGAGAATTAAAGGAGGTGATTTTAAAGAGGGAGGAAATATAAAGCGTAGTGTATGGCTCAGGGCGGGCGTCACTCAGCGGCACTTTTCTTGTTACTACACTTCTGCATTTGAGGCACACAGGTGGATGGCACCTGCATAATAAAAAGCACAATTCATCAAAGTTCTCCAGTCCTAACCAGTGGGTGGCTAAAACAATCTGTTCCTTATCTCATGATTATTTTATCTTGCCTTTGTTCTTTATTGACAAGTGAATAACAGACTTCCTGCCAGAGGCAGGTGCACACCATTTTCCTTGACAGTCCACGTCCTGCCAATCCTGCATCATCTCACTAGAGAGAGTGCTGATGGGCGGCTTTGTAGAGAGACTGTGTACTCTCATGCAAACCACTCTCATATGCATTATCACCTTTGATCCTCCTACTAACCTTGAGGGGCAGGAGAGGATGATGGCATTATTCTCATTTTTATAGACAAGGAAAAAGAACCTCAGCAAGGGATCAAGTCAGCAAGTAAATGGTAGAACCAGGACCAAATCAAGCCTTCTCATTTGCGACCAGGGTCTCTTCTACTGCAGGCTAGTTTCTTTCCTTTCTTGCCACAAGGTCCCTGGGGCCCGGGAACCCAGGCTGCTTTTATTTATGGATTAAAACAAGCACACACAAACACCTAGCATGGTGAATTCCATAGCTGCAGCTATTATTACTGCTGGGAATATTTAAGCCTGCTACCGGTTCTTCCATCTCTAGTATCCTTCTCTTAGGTGGCTCCAGATGTATTCTGTCTGGCTCCCAGCTTCCTTGCTGCCCCTCCAAAGAACTGACACACCCTTGCTATTTTAGGTGACTTGTTGATAATTTGTATAAGGAAACTGAGATGCGGTAACAAAAATAATAAGCACTTAAAGTCATTATAAGCCTGTATCATCTATTTTAACAGGACTAGACATAGGTTAGCAGGAGAAAAGTATACTGAATGTCCATAAACAATTCTTTCAACTAATATTTCCTTTTTGGTTTAAAATCAGGCTGATAGTCGGGAAGGAATTTTATAAACTATCAGCAAAATTGTCTGATGAGGACTTGTCTGAGGAAACAAACCACAGAAAAAAAAAACCAATAAACTTTACTACTTCTCTGGGTTTGCTACTGTCCAAAGTAGCCAGAGAATAAATAAGAAGTGGGACAGATTATGCATTTGGTTTGCTTAAAATGCATTTTGCTCCTTTTCTAAATAATATAAAAAGAGGCAGTGGCTCACGAAGTTACTCACCAAGGGTGAGATGAACCAAGACAGACTAAAAATAAAAAAGCAATCTCAGTGCCCTGATTCTCTTGAGTGTGCAAGTAGGCGTATTTGTACCGACCACAGCCTGTTCTCCCGTCAGAGTCCACGAACTTCCACCGATGATGATGGATTTATGGCTCTCCAGCAACCAAGAAAAGAACTTCAGAAACAAAACCCGCAGGAGCTGGGAGGTGGGCTGGATACAGATAAACATATACATCTTTTCAGATGAATCCACCTTTGTCTCTCTTGCTGTTTTCTGTCTTTTGTGGGCATAGATAATGTACCATATCTATGATTATAATATGTGTGGGTAAGAGAAAGAGGCAGAGACAGAAGAGTGTTTGATTTCTTGGGGGACTGTATGGGAAAGGAAATTGATGTTAGCAGTTACTGTTTCTTAAAGCCATCAGTTTTGTTTTTCATAAAAAAAAAGTATGGTTTTCCTGGCAAAAGCTTCTTTGCCTATAATGTGAGTGAATCACTCATCTTATTTTAATAAAAATGTGAATGAAATGACAGGAGCTCTCCAACCTGGGAAATGACACAATAGTTAGGCTTTCTGAGTCCTGATCCTTATCTTTCACTGAGACTGGCAGACACACAAAAAACACTGCAGTGGCATCAAAGAAAAAATTTGCCAACTGCTTTTATGCACGAGTATTCTAAAAGCAAAATCTGGTCTTCCTCGCTGGGGTTTGGATAAAATGACTGGTTTCCCAATGATGGTTTCCACTGGGCACCAACATGTTCCTCCTCCCTCACACCTCACAGATAGATGGCCAGGGTCAATGAAAAAAAGTTCAATATATCTTCAAGTATATAAGATTGTATATCCTTTTGACCTTTTGAATTGTGTCATGTTTCTGTATAACCCAGTAGTAGAAATTAAGAAAACAAACAAAAGTATGAGCAGTGGGATGACATCAAAGGGTCTTAAAATAGTAAAACAAATAAACCCATAAAAAATGTACAAGCTTTTTGCCTCAGTAATCCTCAGGGTTCTCCAGCAATCCCACCCCTGTGCATATACCCAGAGGATACAAAACCTCTAGTCAGGAAAAACATCTGCACCCCTGTGTTCATAGCAGCATAGTTCACAGCAGCCAAGACATGGAAACAGCCTAAATGCCCAGCAACAGATGATGGAGACAGAAGCTGTGGTCTAGATACGCCATGGGATTCTATGCTGCTATTAAGAAAAACGACTCGTGCCCTTTGCTACAATCTGGATGGAACTGGAGGGGATCATGTTGAGTGAAATAAGACAGAAAAAAAAAAAAGAGAACTACAGCATGGTTTCACTCAGATGTGGAGTATAATGAAATGAAAAGAATGATCATACAAATTCCAACAAAAATAACAGGACTCAGGATTGGCTCTTGGTGGGGGAAGAAGAGAGGAAAAGGTGGCAGTAAGGAACACTGGAACTCTGGTGGAGGCTGTGGTGTGAAATAGAGACTGAGATGCAATGTCAGTATCCTAAATGGAATATGGCATTGTGAACTAAAGAAATGGTAAATATTACTAAAAAAATAATAATCCTCAGGGTTTTATGTGAGTCTAGCATCCTCGGATTTTTTCATTGTAATTTGCTGTGGGCAGTAGCAGAAAGAACAGGCAGGACATCATTTGAACCCCAGTGCATACAACATGCTAGAGGAGTGGCAGTGCTATGAAGTCCATGCTATTGTAGCGCACACACACAGGAGCTATGAACATGAGGAGTAGCTTCATGGAGTAGGTTCAGATGCCTCTGCTATTACCTTGCTATGTGACATGGGCAAAATTCTTCGAACCTCAGTTTTTTCACCTGTAAAATGGGGTAATACTTCCTCCTCAAATTCAACACAGAGGGTCACCTGCTATTGCCCCAACTGCATGTCCTACTCATCCCTTGCTAAGCCCATGCCGGCCACACTGGCTTTGCATTTCCTTGAATATGGAAGGAAGGAAGGAAGAAGGAAGGAAGGGAGGAAAAGAGGGAAGGTGGGAGGGAGGGAGGCATCTGGAAACTTGCAACTGGGAATCTTCCTTCAGATCCTACTTCCATGTCCCTTGTTTTCAGTGGTTCTATCTTCCCCTCTAACTCACCTTGTTTTGTCCACGATGAAAAGAGAGTACGAAACTGATAACCATCATTTATCATCCTTTAATAAAGCTGTGGATCTTACTATAATGCCCCCTGGTCCTTCCTTATACATGCTCACAGTTCAGACTCACTGGGGCACACAGTAAGGTCATATACCCCTTCAGCTGAGGACTGGGCTAGAAGAGAAACATCTACTAAAGTCAGGGCTAAAACCGTCTCGTTACAATACTCCCCACAGAATTCATTTTTCTAATCTTTAATCATATTTATCAATAATTTTCCTTCCTTTCCACAGCCGAAGATTATTGTCTGTTTCCTCCTGGGAACAATGTGACTGAGCAGAAGACGGAGGGTTCAGGGGACTCTGAACCCTGCCTTGACTCTGCCAGAGGACCGCATTTGCGCAAGCTATTTACTCTTTAGGTTTCTTCGTCTGTAAAATGGAAATAATAATCAATTATTTACTTCAGAGCAAAGGCCAGATCTACGATCCTGTGGTTCTTAAGACTCTTCTAAGTTGTGGAGTCACGAAATGGATTAACTTTCGATGCTGAGAACAATGAAAATGGTTTTCCAGATGTCTACCCTACACAGTAACACCTAGACCATTTAAAACTTAACTAAGAGGGACTCTCAAATATCCAAATGCCAGTAAGTCTCTAAGTAGGCAAAACAGGTGTCACAAAGTTTACATACTAAAGCTTATGTGGCTAACTTATAGGTATCTGAGATTCACTGATTATACTCACAGTTTTAATAAACTTAACTGTCTAGTTTCCAAGCCTGAAATAGACTAGACAATGTAAACTGGGACAGGAAAAGGAATTATAAAAGGCAGGTGCAAGGACAGCAGTGAAAATTAGGCATTAACAGTATGATAAACACAGAGAGGCCGGAAAAATAGATAAATATCTAAAATGAAATCTAGATGCATTTAGGGTAGACATCAAAAAGCTCTGCAGGCAACAGTGTTTCCCAGCATAACAAAATAATATGCTTATGAAGATGATGCTTAAATGCTAAAATAAGTTAAATTCACATAAGAGTGCAGGGAAGGGCCTTATATGTATATCAAATACATAAATTAAAAAAATTTATATTTAAAGGAGAGGTGCAGGCAGGAATGGAGGTGAGTAGGCAGGCAGGCAGGAAGAGAGAGAAGGAAGATATACTTACTTATCTAGTTGTTCATCTTGGTTGTTCCCCACACCCTGGGTCTTAGACCAGGGACCTAAGGATGTATGTGAACTGTACCTGATGTACTAAACTGCTAGGCCACCAGGATGCACCATTTAAATAAATTTGGAAATTATTTCCATGTAAATTATATCAATACAAAAAATAATTGGTAACCAAACTTTAATTGTAAAATATCAGGCTGTAATACTGCAGAACTCTAAATCTGAGTTCTTCTACATTTACTAGCTCGAAGACACTTGTGTATTATTTCTTATACACTGCCTCCTGGTTTTGATGATCTGTTTTGTTTTATTTATTTATTTATTTTAGAAAAGGTTCAGGCAGGAATGAAGGTGAGTAGGAAGGCAGGCAGGGAGAGAAGAGGAAGAAGCATTTTATTTTATTTTTATTTAGTTGTTCATACTGGCTTTTTTGCCCCCCCGGTCCCAGGACTCAAACCCAGGGATATGTGGCCTGTGCTCCTTCAGAGGTGATTAATCTAAATGCTATTCCACCAGGGTAAGCCTGGTTATCTGGTTTTAAGTTGTCTTCTTGAGTGCTACCTGCCCATCACTTCATCTAACCCCTCACAGCGATCCGACACTGGATGAATACAGTCATTCTCATTTTACTTGCAGAAGCAGAGAGGTTAGGTCATTTGCTCAGTTACATAACGATCAAGCAGCGCATTCAGGCTTTGGACCAGAGGTCTGCCTGAGTACAAAGCATGTGCTTTTGAGTAGTCCGTGATTTACTGATGGTCTATTTATGACATGTGTGTCTGTTTACCCCATTACTACCAACAGACCGAGTCTCAAGAGCAGGGACTCCATCTCACAGGCTTTTCTAAGCCACATGGCCTGGTGCATAGCAGACGCTCAGAAGATGCCCAACAGGCTTTAGGTTTCCCCATTTACTCCCAAGCTCTTAAAGGCGATGCCATATCTCCTTTTGGATTTCCAAGTATGATTCAGAGATCACCTGTATCCAAAACCTGTGGGATCAAAACCAAAATCCTTGGGGTCAGGGTATGTGAACCTGCATTTCAACAAAGAGCTCAGGGGGAAGCTCTTGTGACTCAGGTGATGGAGATGCTGGGATATGTGAGAGCTGGAGCTGGGGCGGGGCCCCAAAATCAAACAACAAACTAAATAGAAATGATTCTTCTTTCTCTCCCTTCCTTCTTTCCTCTCTTAAAAAAATAGCTTAGGTGACTTGTCTATACTAAAGTTTGAGAGCAACTGACCTAGTGGTTGAAAGCAAATTATTTGGATTTAGTCAATCCCGGGTTCAGATCTCATCTCTACTGCTTACTAGCTGAATACTCTGGGGCAAAGTTAGTTACTTATATTCTCCAAGATTCAATTCCATCCTCTTTAAAATGGGGATAACAGAAACACTACCTCATGGGATTTTTGAGGGGACCAAGTTCATTCACTTATCAGATGTTACGGAGTATCTACTATATTCTAGATACTTGTTTCTTAGTGCCTAATAAACACATTCCTTCCCTCATGGACCTTATCTTATATTGGAGACGACAGATAATAGATGATAAACACATAAACAAGTATGTCATATAGTAAGTCAGTGATATGCACAATGGAGGTAAACAGAACAGAGCAACTCAGAGGGGCAGTGTGAGAGGTATGGTGTAATTTTATGTAAGTAGCCTAGGTGGATTTCGTGGGGAAGGTTAGATCTAAGAGAAACTTTGAAGGTTAAGGAGTTACCCATGTGGATATCTAAGGGGCCAGAGTTTCAGGCAGAGTGAACAGTGCAGTGATAAAACCAGCACTAAGGCCTTAAGGAGAAGTGAGTCTAGTGGGTTAGAGGAAGAGGAGAGAGGCCAGAGTTGTGGGATCCAAGAGAACGAGGGAGAAAAGAAGAAGAGATGAGGCTAGAGAAATAATTAGGGCCAGTTCGTGGATGGTTTTTAGGCCTATAAGCAAGCATTAAGTCATGGTAAGTGCATGCCACAGCATATGGTACAGAGTAACATTTAATGAAAGGTATCAACATCTGTATTTACATCACTATCTTCCCGGCCCTACGCAGAGCTAGTCTGGAAGGTCAGGCTGTGAGGACTATAGCACCTTTTATGTACTTTGGTGGGGTTATGGAGACCTTCAACATTTCCCAAAGTACAGAAATCACATAGATCAAAGGCCTGGGTGATCCCCCGGCAGCAAGTCGACATGGTTAATTCTCTGCAGGTGCTCGGCAAACTGAACTAACACAGACACACAAAGTCAACATAACATCAATAAAAGACGAGGAAGAATGGGGTGTGGATGGAGTGGGCTTGGTAAAAGGCTGAAACCAACAGAAGAGATGCTAGCAACGTAAGAGAAAAAGCAGTGGAGCGTGAGGCATCACCCACAGTGATTAAAACACATTCTGTTATCAATGAGACCACAACATCATGATAATAATGACTGCAAACTGCCAGGGAATAAGCCAGGGAGCCCAGCAACATGTACGCACTTGCGTAGGGGGGGAGCAGGAAAAATTAAGAGATTCGGGCCAATCTAGCCCCTTTCCTGGAGGAGGCTCTTTAATCTTTAATACCTCTCTTTTGACACTAGGCACTGATCTTGTCCCAACAAGACAATGGATTACTTCTGAGAAGTTACTGCTTTTTGTCTGGGCAAAAGACTTCTGAGGAGATGGGAGCTATGAGTCTGTGAGGTTGAAAGGAAGAGTTCTCTCAGTCATACCATCTCACAACTGGACGCTCAGGGCCAAGACACACCACCTGCCCTCCAGGGCTCTCTGAAGGAAGAGCTGCAGGAGGGATGTGGCCTCTCTGGGGACTGGAGGTAGGCAGGCATGTAATAAAGGCTGGGTTTTAAACGATTGTGCCAGTTTCTTTTGGCACCTGCCTTGGGGAAAGCAAAGCCAGGCACTATCCAGTGGAAATCTGGAAGTGGGCATCCTTTTGTGGCCTCAATTATGCCAGCTTGGCAAAGAAGAGTGAAGTATCTGGTCTCTATGACCCTGACTTAACCCACACAATAAGGAACAGTTTAGTCTGAGTCAGAAGAAATCAGGAGCCACTCAACTGACGTGATCGCCGACAAAGCCTTCACTTTGTGATCAAAACCCTTTGGAGAACCAGTATGAGCAATCTCGGGTATTCATTCCTTTCCTCAAACTGTTGGTCTGTCTACCATTACCCTCCCCTGGTAGAAACCATATATTGGCTTTGGAGGCCTTCCTACCTTTATTCAGTTAATAACTAGTAAGCACCGACTGTGTTTCAGGGGCTATGCGAAGTCCTGCAGAAAGAGCTATGGGTAAGAGAGTCATACTCTGTTTTCTCATGGAGCTTTCATTCTAGCATCGTGGGTGGGAGGAGCAATAGAAAACAAGCAAGTGGATGAATAAATAAAACACTTTTAGAAAGGGTTAAGGTGATGGCATCAGTTAAATAGGGCAGTGTGATATGGAGTGACAGAGGGTGGGACCTCACGTCAGGACTAACTAATGAGTAGCCATTACCTCTCTGAGAAGATGTCCTCTGAGCTGAGACCTGACCAGATGAGGAGTCAGGCCTGCATTTGTGAAGGAGCAAGTGCAAAGACCAGGAGGTGTGGACCAGTCACAAATGCTTTGCTTCCCACTTCTACATACAAGTGCTATTTCTCCATCTCTGGTAGGTTACAGTCTGTTAAAGACATTGACTCTATGAGGCCTGGGAGTTTTGTTTTGTTTTGTTTTGTTTTAAGGAAAAGTACAGGCAGGAATAAAGGCGAACAGAGGCAGGCAGGCAGGAAAAGCCTTTTATTTATTTAGTTTTTCATCTTGACTGCTCCCGCTGGTCCCGGGACACAAAGCTGGGTCCTCGGGATGTAAGGGGGCTGCACTCAACCATGACTCCACCAGGGTGCTCCTGGAATAATGCTGAATGAAACAGAATCCCAAGGCTTACTGATGACTGGAGACACATGGCATGGGGGAAGGTGGGCGCAGAAGCAGGTACTCTGACATATAGGCTGTGAGCTTTTCCCCTTTGCTGTCGTGTTTCAGCGCTCTAGTTAACCGACAGGGCAGTCATGTGAATGAGCGCAGGATGTCCAAGTCACAGCACTATTTCTCACATCATCATTTCAAGTTACTAACCGACAGGACTTAGCACTCTGTGTCTGGCAGCAACCAGCAGCAAAGCAGAGAGAATTCCACTGGATTAGCCAAAGCATCTGACCCGCAAATGAGGAGTGAGGAGAACATTTTTAAAAAACAACTCTTGAGTGGTACACTGAGCCAATCTGCCATCGAACAGAGACACACAAATATCCAGCCGCCTCTAAGGCAAAAGGTCAGCATCTTGTGCTTGTCTCTGAACTTCGGAATCCAGGTTCTTGATCTATGCTCAGTCCCTCGTTTTTCCAGCCAAAGGGCACACTGGGGAGACAGTGAGAGGCTGGGTGGGCGGCTCTGCGGCAGTCGTCCCTTGTCTGACTCCAGAGGGGTCTGACAGCCGGAGTGGATGACAGCTGGGTCCATGCGAGAGGAAGGGGGACAGTCAGATACGCAGGACATGTCCTCTAAAGGTCAAGTTTTGGTAGACGGGTTTTTGAGCTGAGGAAGCTGAGAAGTGCAGCCAGGCCCTTCTCTTTGGCCAGCTGGCCACAGATTCCAGGGTTGGGACGAGGGCATACAAAGAGGGAAAGAAGCACATTTCCATCTTAGAAGAAGCAGACAGTCCTGAACTGCCCCAGCCTTGTGAATTTCTAAACTTCCTAATCCCCCTAATCAAGGCCTGAGACCCCCCATGCCTCATCCGTCTCTCCTGCAGGCCCTTTTCACACAGCTGTTAGGTAAGATTTACTAGATGGAATGTGTTTGCAAAATCTGTTTTGTTCATTGGAACATGTTTATCTAGAAAGAAAGGGGGAAAAAAACCTGTCCCTTTTCACTATTTACTTTTTGGTGACTGCCTTTTGGGATTTGGGACTGGATAAACAGATGGACTTCATGGAAGGAATCAGGCGGGACGCCAGGGTGTGTCTATATATCTTGGTCTCAGTACATATATGGCAGACAGGCTTCATCCTCACAGCTGCACTGCTTGGGGAGGGAAGTGAGGGGACAGTGTCTTCTGCATGAGGGACTCCCATTGCTCCAAGGTGCACTTCTCTGGGAGAACCTTGGGCTATGGAATTCCAGATGGTTTCTAGAGTTCCGGCCCCAGATATATGGCCCTAATTTCATGTTCTGGCCTCTGGCTATGGTCAGTAAGGGTTGTGCCAGATTTTAAACGATCACTTATTATTCGTGTTGGGCTTGTTTGCCAACAGGGTGCTGGAGGGTCTGCAGTCTACAAGGAGCACGAGCGCCGGGGTCCCCTGCGCTGTGCTGCAGCACGGCTGTGTGTGTACAAAGACGTTGAAGGAGGTCTAAACTACAATCTTTTCCAGGCCCTCAGAAAAAGTGTAATAGCCAGCGGGAGCCAGCGGGACGCATGCTGCTGGTCCCTTGGGAGCAGAGGGGAAAACAGTGCCCTTTATAATTTTTGGCCCTTCCCCAGTATAAATCTCTACCACAGCCGGTGGCAGTGGAGGAAGTTAGTCTATCATTCAGTATACTTCAATTCCTAGGTCTGGAATAATGTCATTACATTTAAGGGGAATCTCCTAATAGCAAAAAAAAAAAAATCATTAACTTCCGAGAACAAGGTTCAGGGGGCAGACCCTCCTGGCCAAATTCCCTTAAACAGAGAATTGGTGCCTGACAGAGTCACATAAACAACAAAGCCCCCAAGCCCCCAGCAAGACGCTCCCTGAGGCGGAGGGGCGCATTCCCTCCATCCAGGTAGCTAAAAGACAAGAGCATCAAATAACTGGGCTCCAGCGACCCAGGTGCGGCAGGTAATCGGAGCCCATAAAGACAGAATAAAAGAGTCCGTGGCTAACAAAGGTCCTGCAGACCTTTATACCAGAGTGAGCAGCGAGTGTGAAGGATGCTGCCCAGGAAATGAAAGGACTTAATCGTTCCTCTTCAGTGAGTGGAGCCCAGGAGGAGTGTTCCAGGGCGCTCCACAAACACTCTTTAATAATACCATCCAGGGCCTTTGATTCAAGGAACATGCTAGAGAATAAACAGCCTATTAATCTGAGTTTTCTGCTGCGCCCGAGTATACAAAGCAGCAATGAACTAACCCCTTGGCTCTGCGCACAGCCCGGCTGCACACCCTCCGCCGCTCCACCGCGCAGCCCAGCTCCTCCTCTCACCGCTGCGTGCAGTGTGTCCCTGGAAAAGCTGCAAGGTCTGGGGGCCCCGATGGTTTCAACTCTGGACGCCCAGGCCAAAGCCAGGGTGCAAAGAACTGGAAACAGCGTAGCCTTGTTTGGCCATAAGAAGTATAACCATGTGACTGGAGGCTCAAATGAGAACTGTGTGGTAGTGTGACTGGATGAGGAGACAAAGTAATCAGTCTGCCTTTTTCTGAGCCAAGTTGACAGCCACAGGCCTGGGAAAGGAAGGCCCAGTTTCAATTGCTTCCCAGTGTTGGTTACCTTGGTGGCAGGAAGGGCTCCTGCATGGGTGGGCTTTGGGTGCCAGTCGGTGGAAACATTCCTGGGCGTTTTGCCTAAGAAAGAAGTACCAATAAGGTCCCCGAGTTTTCCCGGAGGAAAGGAGAAGAAAGATAAATGGCTGTTTCACTCTTAGATCCTTTCACTAGTTCTTTAAAAACCATCAGGTGTAGCTGCTGTGATACCAACATTTGGATGAAGTATTTGGGGTCTCTTTCCCACCCCCAGGGAAATCAACGATGAAGAAGCTAGATAGTAAGAACTTTAAATAATAAACCTGGGCTCAGTTGTTGAGACCGTGCAGTTGAAGCTTGGATCAGAGGCTCAAGTCAACCCTGGGAGTCTGGAGGCTTCTTTGTGCTCCAGCCACTGATCTCATACAAGGTGTGAGCTTAATCATAAAAGGAACTGGCTTGATGAGGTGGATAAACCAGTATCACTACTAACTCCGCCCCCCCCCCAAAAAAAAACCCTCAAAGCACGCGTCTCACAGGCCTCACTTTTATATGCAAAGGAAAATACGTTTTGTGGCAGTTTCTAAAAACAATTTCAAAGAGGTACTTTGATTTTAAAATAAAATTAATCCTAAAGTCCTCTGATTCTACTTTCAGAGAATTACTTGGTATTTGTTTTTTTGAAATGGAGACAGGCACCCATCTTAGAAAAGAGAAGGAACAGCGTACATACTTCTGACTGACTGTGAGGTAACACCGGGTGTGGTGATTAAGAGCATGGGGATTGAAGTCAGATCTACATGTGTCACTTGCTGTGTGTCTGATCTCAGATATGTTACATAAAATCAGTGGGCTTCCACTTCCTCACCTGTACAGTGGAACTCACCCACACAGGATTAGCGTGAGGATGCTACTGGCGTGTCAGAAAGGTACGGTGCGCTGCCTAAGTAACACCTGAACACAGTATGTGTTCAGTAAATGGGAGCAGGATTTATGACGCTTTGTATCTTCAGACTACAGGCACGGGAACCAGACATAGCTCTGTGGAAAAACTAATTGGTAGCTGGCACATGAGCTCCATGAAAGGGGTTTCTTCATCTCTGTGTTAGGCTTGGATGGTCTCCAGATCTTCCCTTCATACGCTGGAAACAAGAGTTTGGGTTCCCTGGGCTTACTGATGAAAGAGCAATGAGAGATGGAATTCTAGTTCTGTGGGGACCTACATTTTGACTTGCGAACTCCCGATTGACCTGAACTCTTCCCACCTCAGATTCTGTTTAGTAGACACAGCCTCTTGCTCCAGTCTCCCACCTGCTGCGACGAACAGATGTAACTGGGACACAGACGGGCTTTACAGGCACAGATCTGGTATCAGGCAGCCTTTCTCTGAAGCATTCCTGAGGTGGTAAAATGAAAAACATTCCAACAAGCTGCATCTAACCTTTCCTGCCCTGTGACCAGGGGCCTGATAAAACCGCTTCTTGTGATTAGAGCCATGGGTACCTCACTCCAAGGCTGTGAGGTGGACTTCATTAATATGGATGAGCTGCAGCTCGTTAACCTCATTTGATGTTTATTTACAACCATTCTTCTCATATGCTAATGAGTGACACTGGGCTCTTCAAATAAAAAGGAGAGAACTGGACCCTCTCTGCCAGCATCTTCTTGGCAAACTCCTGTCCCTTGAAACTGAAGTTTGCACAGAGGGAATGGTGCCAAATGGAGGGAATGCAGCAAAGAGGACAAAATGATGTGAAAAGAATGTCTGCAATGTGATGGAGGAGAGAGAAGTCCAGCTGCTGGGGCCACAGTGTGACAGGTTTGGTTACACCCACCCTGTGGACAACAAAGAGACGCTGATGGACGGGATCTGAGGGACTACGAAAGGGACAATATGTTAGGGTTTGGGATTGGGGAGATGAGTGGGCCCCATGAGTGTCAGGGGGCTTGAAAACCTCTTTCTAATTCATTTCAATTTCTTCTTTGATTTTAAGAAATGAATAAATGGGAGTAGGGTAGATTTCTGTAAGACAGTTAATGCCCACACTGACTAATGCTTAGCAAGTGCTTGGCTTGGAGTAAGTCCTAATTGTCCAGAGCAGCACTCTGATATGGAGGAACAATTACTGTTGCTCTTTCCTCTAAGTTTTAGTTAGGCATATCAAAGAAGAGAATAGAAGGAAGGATTGGAGACTGGGGGTGGGGGTTGGGGGTCTACAGGCACGCCCTGGTGGAGCAGTGGTTTGGCCAACTGCCTCTGGTCGAAAGGCAGACCACATACATCCCAAGGTCCTGAGTTTGGGATCCAGGTTTACATACCAGGCTGGGGAGAACAACAAAGGTGTACAATTAAATAAAAATAGATTGCTTCTTCCTCCTTTCTCCTCCTGCTGACCTGTCTACTCTTCTTCATTTCTACCTGCACCTCTCCTTTAAAAACACAAAACTCTCTCTCTCTCTCTCTCTCTCTCTCTCTCTCTCTCTCTCTCTCTCGTTTTGTTGTTCTTTTTCCTATTGTTTCAGGATTATTGAACACAGGGTCTCTTCCAAATTTCACTGTACTTGCCAGTCAATTTTGGGTTGTCTCATCCATTGAAAATATATGAAAGAACTATGTAAGACATGTGAGGGAACCAGAAGGAAAAATGCTTTGGATATTTAAATGTTTATTAATATAAGCTTCAACATCAAACTTAAAATTTCTTAAGTGCCTAACCACCAATTCCCACTATAAATCCTATATTCTCTGCTTTGCACTTTACATAACTATTTAGACAATTGTTCTTTTCCTGCCTGAGGGATCCACACCCTCTCCTGCCTCCCGATCTGGCATTTTCTGTGAAGTACTTTGAAGATCACTCCTACCCTTGATGTACTTTTCTGCAAGGCTAAGGAGGCAGGAGAAAAAAGGAATCTCTTACCTTAAAGATTTAACCACATTTATTTAAGTACAAAGTATTGGTCCTAACAGGTAGGTTTTATGTTTGAGTTCCTTGAGATCATTATCCCTTAGGGTATGGATTTCATCTCTTTCAAGTTTTCTATGAACTCAGTTCCTGTTGGACAGAGGAATCAATAGTTTTCTGAGTTTGACCTGACAATCTGCTTCTCACGTATGTTTAGGGACAAACATGTCTGGAACAGTAATTGACAGCTGGTCCAAGGCCAGGGCAGTTTTTTTCAGTCTTTTTCTTTTTCATTATTGCACTCCTCCAGTCTTTCAAGACATTTTTCTTCAAGTATCTACCCCACCCCACCATGACATTTTAATTCACAGATACACTATACGCATGCATGTATGTGTGTGTGTGTGTGTGTGTGTGTGTGTGTACACACACACACACACACACACATTTTGGTAGAGGAGGGCCACAGATATTGTAATAGCTAATTTATTTTCTGCCTCCCAAAGAACCAATTTTTGTCCCCTTGGGGGCAATATTGCTCCCACTGAGAAGCACTGTCTAGAGACTTTTTAAAAGTTTATCATCTGATTTAATGTGTTCCAGGATTGAATCTAACATTCTCCTAAAGTGAACCTCAAACACAATTACGCTTCTGTTCTGATTTGAAGAGAAAAAAAAAGAAAGAAAGAAGGACATCTTTGTACCTATCTGGTACTAGTTCTTCCAAAAAAGAGATCAAAATCCTTTTTATTTTTCATCCTGGACCTGATCTATCCACAGAATAAATGGCTTGCATTTTGGCAGTGGGCTCGCTTTTCACAATAGTTCTATTTGAGTGCTGGAAGAGGTAATAAGGTGTCAGGTCCCCTGAGGACCCCCAAATAGTTCACTCTCCTAAAAGTCAAACAATATATTCCCTTGTAAGTGCAGAATTGAGTTCATTATCTCATTACATTTCTCCCAAACGCCAGAGGAAGACAGTGATTAGTACTGCTATCCCCTTTTACAAGCAAGGAAATGATGACATTGAGTGATTAGGTAGCTTAATTTAGGTCACAGGGACTAATGTTTCTTCATATAAATACTTTAGCTGTCATACAAGGTCACTGAGGATTTCTAGATCTTATGTCTTCTGGTTTTACTTTAATCTAGGATCATGACACTCAGCTAGAGAAAAGTTTCTCTGATGGCAGAAAAAGCAAAACAATGCATTAGCAGATAAGAACTGACTGATGGGGAGAGAGGAAGAGAACTCAGGCTATTGTCCTAAAGATTAGCATTTCATAAGTCACATTTAGGTAACAGAACACTATATAGAGAGGCATGCAAGTTTTTTTCTTTCTTTTCTAAGATAAATACCACCGTATTTGCAGGGTTCAGATGAGATGTATTAAACCATGATGTACTTCTTTAGACGATACAAAGAACTAAATCAAGACCTCCCAAATAGTCTTCAAGTAACATAAGAAATTAATATTTTATTTAGCAGTCATGGAAACTGACCACATCTTAGCACAATCCATACTGGAAACTCACCATAAGCAATTGGAAATTAGAGACTGGCAAACCAAATTAAAAATACTATCTAAAATGGCTCTTCTCTGTAAACTGGCCTCAGGCTCATTTCATTCTCCCAATTAAATCAATGTTAAAATTCCCTCAGAACAAAATACAACTTATTTGTTCCAAAGAGTAAGTGACTTCAAGGGATAACTTGTCTATTTCATGTCTTCAAGTAGCTTTGTACCTAATCCATTCCTCAAAACTAGCCTATTTAAAATCAAAACAAAGAACTTTGGGGACTGTTATTCAGCAATATTACTGGAACCCAGTGTGACATTGGATAATATCATCTCTAATAAATATGCCCTCATGTGTGACCTCAGGCTTCATACTGTAATAGAAGTTCATTTCCTTTTTGTTTGAAGACATAGGGATGAGCTAATAATGGGTTAAAGGCTTTAACTTTAATTCAGAAAGTCCAGAGCCAGAAGATAAACCCTAAATCAAAGCAAATACATTAAGGCAAAGATCAAAGTATATACATTTTGCTCAACTCGTTTCTGATACAGAAAATGTTATGGTAGTGGTTTCTTTTGTTGTAAACAGGGAACAAATTTGAGAAGAGGGCAAAAAAGTCTTCACACACAGCTTCAAAGTAAGCGAAACCATAATTATTTTGAACTGAAATAGAAACGAGAAGATTCAAGGTATGAGAATCTAAAAAGTCACTTCCGTTACAGAAGAGGCATTTAAGTGAAAAACCATTTCCTACTCAATGCTGTAAGACAGGAATAAATGAGGGGCCGCAAATCCTTTAAAGTTTTAAATATCAGAGCATGGGAACTAAAATGAAAGCACTTTCAATTGGAATAGGCGAGGAGAGGGAGCCCCACCCCAAACCAGCTAATATGGGTTGCAGCCGCGTCACTGAGCTGGAAAGGCAGGGTGCAGAAATGAACATGACTGTGCTCCAATCTTGACTGTTACTTTCAGTATCATTTGTTTATCTTGTTCCACCAACATAACTAGTGAAAGAAATAACCATCGATTCAGGAAAAGGCTAATCTTTTTAATTGGCAGGTGCCCAATGAGCAGTATAATAAGTCAATAAAGCAAAACTGTACTTATCAAACACTTTTGATCGGAAGTGCTCAAAACATTTGTCAATATTATTCCCAGTTCCCATTTTCCATCTCCACCTTCCCCACAGTGGTGGAGGAAAAACAAGCTTTTTGTAGGAAGGATGTCTCTTCTGCATATTGATGTAAGTCTGAATATAACCTTAGGAGAAGAACCTGCCAAAGAGGGTGTGGGGGGGACTCCTAGAATTCTCCAGGGTGTCAGATCCTCTGAGTATGCCGGTAAAAGTTTGGCTCTACCACTTCAAAGGCAGTGTGGTAAAGTTCCTCTTGGCAGCCATGGATTCCACCAAGAAAAATAAT
This sequence comes from Solenodon paradoxus, assembly GCA_004363575.1. Taxonomy (NCBI): domain Eukaryota; kingdom Metazoa; phylum Chordata; class Mammalia; order Eulipotyphla; family Solenodontidae; genus Solenodon; species Solenodon paradoxus. The sequence continues at coordinate 147,158 of RJWH01000671.1, forward strand.
GTTTTATTTGGGTCAGGGACGAATGGGGAGAATTCAGAAGGGAGAAAAGAAGGCATTTTCCCAACCAGATATAAGTAAAGAAACAGACCCATCAACTCATAAATCTTTTTTTCTAGAGGTAGTATTATTATTCTGGTTTTATGTTCAGTCAACAGTGGTGTGGAAAGTTAATGTGTTTAAGAGGCATTGCTCAAAGTTACAAATTAGGCCTATGACAGAGAGGATTATAGAATTTAGGGGTCAACTTCAAACACATCTAGGTTATCAGAAGAGCTGTTTAGAGACTTGAGAATTATAAGCTAGAATTATACACCAGAATACTTTAAATGGAGAACGGATTGGGTAGAAAGACATTTTAGTCTAATGGTTTATCACGATAGTGTGGTTCAACCTTAGGGGAAGAGATATCAAACACAATTTTACAATGCAAGTTTAAGTAACTGACATGGTACTATTTGATCCACGGTTTTGCACAAAAGACATAATTAAGTGCTACTATACTATATTACTGATGGGTCAGACAGTGAAGATGGTGAGTATGTCACAGATAGCTGGCTTTAATAATTTGAGGAATATGGTTTAAAATAAAGCAATCAATTCCTTTTCTCTATGTTCTAGGTAGTAAGTACCTTCCTGGGTTTCTGCACAGATATCTGAAGTCCTGCTCTAGACAAGATAAAGAGATTTTCTCCCCCAGACTAGTATGCTGGGTACTGAAGAAGTTCCTTGCTTCACTGGACTATCTAGAAGAAGCCAAAGAGCTGCTGTCAAGCACTAAATCTTATGGACAGGATGATCTAAAATTTCAAACTTGTGATGGCTTGAAGTAGATGCCTTTTATAATAAGAGACTAAATAGTTATAATTCTTCTGCTTTTGAACTCTGGAATCATTTTAATAATTATTTTATTTTATTTTTCCTGTTGGGCCTTGATATTGCAGGAATGATATAATTGAGATGGGACTTTAAAAAAATACTTGTGAATTTTTATGAGAAAATCAGATTAAATAAAACCAACTGTCAGCAACCATTCTGAATGTGCACATTTTATAATGAACATATAGGCCATGATACAAAATAATTAGGATAAAAGGAATGTCTATTATTCCATGAAAGCACAGTTTATAAATACAAGTTTCTATTGCTTGATATAAATTCAGTAAATCAGAATGGGACTTTAACTTGTCAAGACACTCAATTCAAGCTTACTCCCCCCTTCACCCAGATTTCAAGCAAGAAAGCAATTACACTTTTGCTAAAAAGCAATTATCTGTCCACCTGTATAGGGAACCTAGAATAGGCGAATTCACAGAGGCAGAAAGTAGAGTAGAAGTTACCAGGGGCTGAGAGAGAGGAGTTGGGGAGAAATGGGGAGTTAGAGTTTAATGGATGCAGAGTCACTGTTTGGTATGATAACAAATTTCTGGTAAATAGATGGTGGTGATGAGTGTACAGCACTGTGAATGGACGTATGCCGCTGAATTATACACTTACAGATGGTTGAACTGGTGCATTTATTGTGTGTATTTTACCACACACAAAGAGGCTCTGTCTTGTTTTAAAAAATACTCAGATAAAGCAATCTTCAATCATTCATTTACAATAACGTGGCCAAAGTAGTTCCCTGAATGTAATGTTGATCGGAATCATTGAGGGTGCTTATTAAAGCTACATGTTCTCGGCCATCCCCCAGACTGGCTCTTTGTAAACTACTAGGTTCTAAGGCAGGATTCATCAGAGGTATTCATCAGTTGGACGCTGTCCGTGTTGGGCCCCGGTGGTGCCGATGCAGGAAGCTTACTAAACCTGTCCTGGGATTGCGCATGCGTGCGTGCATGTATTTCTGACCCTATATTTTAGACCATACATCACAAATTTACCATTAGTAAGTATACTGTTTAGTGGTAGTGAGTATATTCACACTGTGCTGCGCTATCACCAGCATCCAAATTCAGAGCTCTTTTTATGCTGTAAAAGTGAAACTTGGTTGCCGTCACCCCAGCCCCTGAAACCACCGTTCTACCTTCCATCTTGACGATTTTGACTACTCTTAAGTGTCTCACATAAGAGGAATTATACAGTATGTCTTTTTTGTGACTGGCTGTTTCACTCAGCATGATGTCCTCAAGGTTCATTCATGTTGTTGCATGTCAGACTCTCCTTTTAAAGGCTAAATAATATTCTACTGTATGTATATACTAGTTTGCTTGGCCACTGACCTGCCGATACTCTTCAGTTGCTTCCATGTTTTAGCTACTGTGACTAATACTGCTATGAACTAATAGGGTACAAATATTTCATGGAGATCCTGCTTTTAATTATTTTGGGTAAATACCCAGAAGTGGACTTGCTGCATTACGTGGTGGTTGTATTTTAATTTTCTGAGGAACGAGCATACTGTTTTCCACAAAGGATGGATCATCTTACATTCCCACTAGCAGTGCACAGGGTTTTAATTTCTCTGCATACCAGCTAACGCTTATTATTTTGGTTATTTATTTCTTTTTAATAGTAGATCTCTTAAGTGTGTGAGCTAGTATCTCACTATAGTTCTGATTTGCATTTCCCTGATGATTAGTGATATTGAGTATCTTTTTCACTGTATCTTTTAGCTTCATTCATGGGTTTTTAGTCATTTGTATCTCTGGAAAATGTCAATTCAAGTCCTTTGCGCACCCCCTTCCTTTTTTTTTTTTTAGTCAGGTTGTTTGGGTTTTGTAGTTGATGTCCTTGTGGTTTTATAATTGTCATATTTTATATACAAAGAGAAGGGTCTGATTTGAGTCTCTGGTAAGATGTCTTTTCTGGAAGATAGCATACTCTATTTAATTCAAGTTAAAGAGTTATTAAGAGCCTTCTCTGTAAAGGCATTGGGTAAGACACTAAGATTACAAAACTGACTAAAGTGTGGTCTCTGTTTCCATAGAATTTAAAGTCTAATGGAGAAGACAAATAGCTGATTTCTAATGTATTCTATACTGATAATGATTTGCAATGATTCACGCTTTAACCTTGTATAATGTTATAATGCAGTGTTCCTTCAGCAAAATTAAGAAAACATAAATCATGTTGATGACGTTACAAGAGGGAGCTCAGGAACACACAGGACAAGGCTTAGCCCATGTGTGGGCTGAGGCAGCGGACTGCTGAGGGGAGGTGTTCTAGAGAAGGTGCTATGTATGACGAACACTGAAGTGAGAGTCAAGTCTGTGACATGATGGGTGGTAGTGCTACAGGCAGAACCTAAATGAAGGCATCCTGACAGGAAACAACACGGGAGAGGGGGCTGCCGGTACTTGAGCTCAGTATAAAGTAGATTGTAAGGCAATGAGAGCTGGAAATGAGGCTGCAGAGGGAAGCAGAGATCAGGCCACGGAAAGCCTGTGGGCTTCAGTTGCGGATGATAGGGCACCTTAGATGGTTTGAAGAGAAGACTAGCAGCCTAGCTGGGTTTTCATTATAGTTAGGTCACCTGACTCTACAGGAAGAAAAAGGGACAAGAGAGACTAGAAAGGTTTGAGTCAGAATTGGGGCAATGATTATAGGAATTAGGAAAGATCAAGAAGTTAAGAACTGCTTTAAAGGTAGGATCCGTGAGACTTTTTAGTTGACTTCATGAGAGGGATGAAAAGGATGAAGGAGTCTAGAATGATAGAGGACAACTCTGGGAACTGATATGAGGACTGCAGGAGGAAAGCAGATTTAAAGGTGAGGGATTCTGACTCGAAAAAGAGGTGACTGTCAGACAGACAAATAGAGAAGTGTGAGGCTGTTATGACACTGGATGTGTGCTCTGGGGCTCAGAGGGAGTTAGGGATAGAAAAATAGACACGGAAGTCATTTGCTAGTGCGCCCTGGTGGAGTAATGGTTTGGTCAGTTGCCTTCAGTCTGTGCAGTCCACATCTATCCCAAAGACCCAGGTTCGAATCCTAGGACTGCGGTGAATGAGGATGAACAACTAAAAAAAAATAAAGTGCTTCTTCTCCTTCCCTCTCTGACTGCCTATTCATCTTCATTCCTGTCTGTAACTCTCCTTAAAAAAAAAAAAAAGTCATTTGCCTAAGGTAGTAGGAAAAGTTGAGACTGTTCAATAACTGTGTGGAAAGAAAGTAATGAGTCAAGCATGGAACCCAGGAAATACCAACATTTAAGATGATGGCAGAGGAAGAGTAACTTGTGAGAGACACTGAAAAAGCCTTCAGAGAAATAGGAAGAAAGAGATAGTGGTAAGCGTATGACTTTGAAGCCAAACAGAATCAGTTTAGAATCTCTTCCTCACTACCTATTGAATAACCTTGAATAAAGCCCTTGTGAGTCTGGGTTTTCTTGTCTATAATATAGAGATAATAAATCCTTACAGATTGTGATGAGGATCACATGTGATACTGTATAAATTATAACTTTAAAGTGTCTTTCACATGCCTCCTCATTGTAGGTACTTGACAACTGTTATTTCCTCCCCTTGTTTCTTTTGTGAGTTTTTTTTGCCTCTTTTGTATTACTCTAGATGTAACAGGAAGTAAGGCATCCTTCACTGTTGTAATTTTTAGTGTATCCAAGGGTCAGGTTGTAGATAATGCGACCTCTGTTAATCTATAGTTACTCTAAACTGAGATCACAAAGATGCAAAAAATATAATTCAGATTAGCAATCTCCAGATAACTACTGCTATTCTACTGTGTTCTTTTTCTCCAAGACTCATCCTTGGGAGTGGCTCTGTAATGAGTCAAATGAGTAAACAATAACATATCTGAAAGGGGCTAGGCACTCGTAGTTGTTAGAGGTGTCACCAGGTTCATTTTTGGCTTGCGGAAGAACTGGGAATTTTGTATATGACAGGTGGTGAAGGGATGCTGGAATCCCCAAGAATACAAAAAGTAGAAAATAAAAAATATTCTGCATGACTCAAAGCTTAGTTGGGTAGAGAATTTCTTTCTATTGCAGCTAAAACATGTACTATATCACCTTGGCCAGCCTGCTTATGATGATTGGTAAGCTTCAATGAAGCGAGTACCATTTAAGTCTTTGAAGGGAGAGAAAAAAGAAGTTACTGCTCCAGTATTCCTAATAATCATGTGGGTATTTCCCCTTTTGACTGGAGAGCAAAGGAAAATGGAAACCTGTGGAAACGAGTTGGACAAGAGAACAAAGTTCAAAGATGAAATCCTGTCTCAAATTGGCATCTGAAACGAGACTCACCCCTCTGTCCTTTAAAAAAAATGACCCAGCTCGGTCCTCCTCCCCTCCCCCCCAGTGACTTTTAAGTGTCGCAAAGCCTCTTTAGGCTGAACTAAATAATTATGGGAAAGCGCTTTCAGGAAAAAAATGCAATATTACAGCACTTTATCTGGGTTATGCCATCGCAAGGCTATTTCTCTTTAGTAATTGTTTCTCTAATTAGAGCAATGAGCTGAAAAGAAGCATTTTTTAAATCAATCTACAAAATAAAAATATTTCCCAATAACTCAAAAGCTTTATTTCTGTCACAATTACTATCTTTATTCAAAAATGAAAAATGTGACTATTTCTCTACTATTACTGCGTATAGCAGTTAAAAAAGATGGCCTTCAGGAATCGATAGAGTGCTCTGGTGGCTTAGTGGTTAAGCCTGCCACCTCTGGCTGGCACAAACCACATACATCCCAAGGACCCGTGTTTATGACCTGGGGCCAGAAGGAGCTGCCAAGATCAACACCCAAATAAAAATAAATAAAGTGCTTCGCCCTCCCTCTCTGCCTGCCTGCCTACTCACTTTCATTCCTGCCTGTGCCTTTCCTTTAAAAAACCAAAAGCCTATAGACACAATGCCTGGCATACAGTGGGCACTAAATAAATACTGGTTAAATAAAAGAAATAAAAAATACAGCAAAATAATCACTGTATCCTTGTGAGTGCTGTTCTTTTGAATTAATCTAAGGCTAATTCAGCCTCCTGATACAGTCACATCATCCTGTTGTTCACTATCTAAATTTAAGTTTCTTGTAGTTTTACTGTTAGGTGCATATAATCATGCCTCTTTTCCTTTGACCAACTTTTTCATTTGGGTGTTTTCTAAACTTAATTTTATTTATATTTATTATTTTTTCCTATTTGATTTGTGAATTGAGGCAGTTGCCCAGGGATGGAACATGCAGACCTGGAACACAGGGAAGAGTTACAAACAATAGCATTAGATTCTCAACCCCCTTGTAGCCTTTAAATCACCGTTTTTTTTTCTCTCTTGTTTAAAGGAAGGGTGCAGGCAGGAATGAAGGTGAGTAGGCAGGCAGGCAGAAAGAGAAAGGAGGAAGAAGCATTTTATTTATTTTATTTAGCTGTTTATCTGGTTGTTTCCCTGGCCCAGGTCTTGAGGGGGATGGGAGTAGGGCCTTGGGATGTATGTGGACTATACCTAATGAACTAAAATGCTAGGTCACCGGGGTGTGCCTAAATCACCTTTTATGACACTCATTATACTTGTATTACCAGTTCACTCATTCATCTAGTTATTCAACAAATATTTAGTCTTAATATGTTTTCTTATTCAATATGTTTATGTCTATCAATGCTGAGGCTAATGCAATGAACGAAAGAGAACCCAGATCCAGGCCCCTGTGAAGTTCACATTCAAGTACAGAGAGGGTCAGGTGAAAGTTGCCACGAAAAACAAAATAGTCGAGGGTGGATTCTAGATGAAAAGACTCTAGACAGGGCACACCCTGGTGGCCTAGTGGATGAGGCCATTTGGACGACGTAGTTCACATACATCCCAAGGACCCAGATTTGAGACCCGGGACGGGGAATTAAAAAAGGTGAACAACTAAATAAAATTAAAAAATGTTTCTTCTTCCTCTCTCTGCCAAGTGAATAAATAAATAAAACTAAAGAGATATTAACTAAGTACAATGTGAAAACCTTTATTAGATCCTCAGTCAGAAAACAGCTATTTGAGAACAATGGGGAAATTATGATTTGCCCTGATGTTAGATGATGTTATAAAACTATTGTTCATTTTCTTAAATGCGTTAATGACACAGGGGTTCTGCAGGAGAGTAAGATAATGTTCTGACTCTTAGGAGATCAAGTATGGAGGGATAAGGTGTCATGGTTTCTGTAACTGATTTATTTTTTAGAGAGGAAGGAAATGAAAAGAGAAAAAAGCTTTTTTTTTTTTTTTTTTTTAAGGGTAAGGGAGAGAAGGAAGCACCTTATTTGTTTATTTGGTTTTGGTTATTCCACCCGGTCCAGGTCTTGAACTAGGTAGTTAGTTGGTCTTTGTAAGGTTCACACTGTGGCATCCCAGCCACCTGAGCCACAAGGAACATGCCCTGTAACTTATTTTCAAGTGATCTATCTACCTATTTATGTACTGTGCACAAATATAACAAAATGGTAGTGTTTGGTGAATCCAGATGAAGAGCATACGGGTATCTTTCTATGATTCCTACAGCTTTCTTGGTGGTTTGAAAAACTTTTAAGTAAAGATTGGTCGAAGTGGGAGAAACCAATTGCATTTCTAGTGTGAGATAATGAATGGGTCAAGGTTAATTCACTTGACTCTTGCTCACTCGACATTTTTCTGTGTGTTGAGCACTCATCTTGAAAAGATTTTCTTTCATTATATACTTGGTGGCAATGGATCCATTGCTTTCCCTTTTCCATTGCAGCCACAAGAAAGTCTGGGAGAAGGACAGTCAAAGGATAGGATATTCTGTCAAAATAAAATACCCCTTTGCTGTGACTTTAACAGGGAAAATACAAGGATAAATATCACAAATAAGCTATGGTGTGTGTGTGTATTAGTAAGATGTATTTGATTCCTATAGCTGCTGACCAAAAACTTGGTAACTTGAAACAGCTGACATTTATTCTTTTAACAGTTCTAGAGGCCTAAGTACAAAATGAGTCTTACAGGTATCTGCCCTGTTCTTTGTAATTATTTTATTCCAGTAATAGATGTTTCTGTATCAGTTTCTCTTGTGATTTGCTGTTGAACTGAGAAGACTCATGAGGGACCCTGTGCTTCACTTACCAAATGTTGCCATCAAATCTCTCTGTTGGCCTCTAATAAGGACATTTGTGATTACACTTAAAGTTCACCTGAATAATCCAGGGTCCTTTCTTCCATCTCAAGATCCTTAACTTAATCATATCTGCACAGTCCTTGCCATGTAACATGCACAGTCCAGGGATTAGGACCTGGACACATTTATGGGCCATTACTCAGTCCACCACAGTGTGAGAGAACACACAGGGTCACACGAATAAGTATTCTTTGAAAATAAGTGAGAAAGTACAATGCCATTTTCCTTCAGAAAGGACACTCCTCACCACCATAAAGCACTTAGAATGAGCTAGTAAACCTACATGGAAGATCTCAGACCTCAGTTTGATTCCGGGCTTTGACACTTTGTAGAGGAACGATATTAGGCAGATGATTTAATGCTGTGTCTCTATTTTCTTATCTTCAAAATGGAGATAATGGTGCAAGTTGGTGGCCGAGCAGATAAGGCCACTGTGGTGCAGTCCACAGACATCCCAGGGACCAGGGTTTGAGACCCAGGGCTGGGGGAAAACAACCAAGGTAAACAACTAAATAAAATAGTTATTCTTCCTCCTCTCTCCTCCTGCCTTTTTGCCTACTTGCTTTCATTCCTGCCTGCACCTTTCCTTTCAAAAATAAAATAAGATAAGATAAGATAGGGATAATACTACTACTCAAATGTTGATTGAGAGGATTCTATGCTAAACTGCATATAAAGATTTACCACAGTTCCTGATACCTGTTAAGTGTTCATTAAATGTTAGAGTATTACAATTATTTTATTATTCCCAGAGCAGCCTTTGCATGATGCTGAGTCAGCACACAGTATTTCTAAGAGCCTCTAGTAACTCCTACATTCTACATACCTACATTCTATACAAGTCACTAAGTAAAGGTTACTTGAGTATCCAAATTAAAAAACATTGTTAAAGAATATTTGATAGAGGGTTTGCCTTGGTGGCCTAGTTGTCTAGTACACCTGGGAGCAGTTCTACATACATCCCAAGGTCCCAGGTTCAAAACCTGTGTGGGGGGAACAACCAATGTGTACAACTAAGTAAAAATTTTTTAAATGCTTCTTCCTCCTCTCTCTTCCTGGCTGCCTGCTTACTCACCTTCATTCCTGCCTATACCTTTCCTTTAAAAAAAGAAAAGAAAAGAAAACAGAATATTTGATACAAGTATCTCTAAACTGTATCCCAACCTTCCTTGGCTTATTACAAAGATGATAGTGAACAGTGAACATAGATTACCTCTTGTTTATTTACTCTGGTTCAACATTATGAATACTACTTACAGCCTGGACCACAATAGATCTCCTCAAAGAACAAAATAATAAAGTTATTTATTTGTCCCCTTTGTGGTAAATGACTTTGCAATACTGTTTACTTGTTTTTAATATGGATGTTTTCTTTGTTGTTTAGAACTCTAGTGATTGTTTTCTGTTCACACTGATCATGACTGTGGCTGGCAATTCCTTAAAGCTCCCCTCCCTCTTCTCTCTGCTGCTGCTGACCTGACTGGACACATTTATAAGTGAAGGGGCTCCCTGTGAAATTCTTGGGAGACTTCCTGTCTGGCCTACAAAGATACGTAAACTGTGAACACTGGCTCCTGAGAAACTATTTTTCACTTACTTTCAATGGTGACAGTGTTCTGAACATCTGAGAAGTCTGATTGCTATGTTGGTGAGATACTAAGGTGAGTTCAACTGTGTCAGACACTAGCCCCAGGCGCTGTCTAATGTTTAATGCAAACCAAAACACTGGTAAATTAACCAGTTTAAGGTGTGACAATACCTTTAATTTAATGATCTTATCTTAACCACAGTGGCCCAGCAAATTACCCTGTCCACCTGGAGTTCCAAGGTTCTTATGTTTTTGTTTACAATGAACATCAGACAATCTTCAGGCTAATGATGGACATTATGTACCCAATATATATAAATATACACATAGCAGAGGAAATTTAAATTACTGAGCGATTTCACCATATTAATTCTTGCTCTAAATTTTTACTGTCAACATCAACTCCGGCTTAATTGAGCACTTAGTTTATATAATACTTTTCTGTTGTTGTTTACTCCTCCCTCCCACCCCTCAAAGTACTCCTTGCCTTCAGGGAAGGTGTGTGAACTAACTGGCAAGTCTTATCTTTGCCACAGACTGGGGCCTCTGTCAGTCTTAGCTGTGTCCTTTTTTTTTAAAAAAAAAAAAAAAGGAAAGGTGCAGGCAGGAAGAGAGAGGAGGAAGCATCTTTGTTTTTATTTGGTTGTTCACACTGGCTGTCTCCCCTTGGACCTGGGACTCGAACCCAGGGGTATGTGGCCTGCTCCCTCAAAGGTGACCGACCCAGCTGCTGCTCCACCAGGGTGCGCCAGCTGTGCCTGTTTTTAAATGGAAAGGAAAGCACTCTTAGAAAAACAAGCTGGTATGTTAAACAGTCAACATTTGATGAAGTCTCAGATGAACAATACCTATATACTTTAATCAAAATAAATAAAATCAATTTTGGCTTAACTGTCATTTAAAAGGATCCATGCCACTGGTATTTGCAGACTATATATGCCTATTAAGAGTTACTGAAATTTATTTTTGTTAATACTATTCTTTATGTAATTCTTTATGTAATATATGCAGTACGAAAACAGTCCATTTATTTTAGTTTATAAAATAGGTGTAATGAATATAGTCATAAATTGTGCTTTCCCCTACCCCCGCTCCCAGGAATCAGAAAAAAAACATGTTTTTCTTATCTCACCCACACTAGCTTTATGGTAAGGCTCATATGTATTAGGCATACATTAATAATAATACAAAAACAATTGGTATTTATGGAACACTGCGGGTGTGCTAATAAGCACTGTGCGGAGTACTTTTTATATATGGAGGTTTTTATGATCTGTCCATAAATTCTATGATACTGTCTTCCTTTGAAGAGGTAGATTCTAATCTCTTCCCCTTGAATATTGGCTAAACTTGGTGATTCACTTCTAATGAAGAGAATAAAATGAAACTGATAGGACTTGACTTGGAGACTAGGTCATAAAAGGCACTGTGGCTTCCTGCTAGCTCCCTCTGTGGCATCACTTTTTTTCTGGGGAAACCACTATCATATCATGCAAATTATGTGGTGAAGAACTGAGGCCACCTGCCAACAGCCTTATGCATATGCATGAGCTTAGAAGTACATCTTCTCATCCCCTCAAGCCTTCCGATGACTGCAAGTCCCAACCCAAATCTTGATTTCAACCTTATGAAGGACTTTAAACCAGAATCACCCAAGTGAGCAGCTCCTGAGTTCCTGATCCTCAGAAAATGTGTGAAATATCAATGTTTATTGTGTTAAACCTCCAGAGTTTGGGGTAATTTAGTATTCAGCAATAACATTCATAGACATTATCTTATTTATTCTCATAACCACCATGAAATAAGTGGTATTTTCTCCACACAAATGAGGAAACAAAAGTTCAGGTGCTTAAATCACTGAGTCAAGGTCACACAGCTAGGTGTGGTGACACACAGCACCAAGCCTATATTCTTTGCACTCTTTTATACAATCTCCTTTCAGGTCTAGTTTATTACTTATCTCTCCCAGTTTTGCTTAGCTTGCTCTCAATGCTCTCATGCAAATAGTGGATTAGGAAAAAAAGATAAGCTAAGGACATAGTCCAGAATTATACCTCTAGAGACTTTCCTTTTGCATAACATGAATCCATTAATTAGCACACTTCTGACATGATTGTTCAACCAGTTACATCATCTAGACTATGGCCCTGATTGTTCACAAGGATATCATGGAGATGTTGTCAAGGTCTTGTTGAAATCCAATTAAATTAAACAAATAAATACAGTTATATTAAATACAGCCTTCTCAGTCTAGCAATCCCTTCAAAAAGGGACTATGTTTGCACTGATGATTTCACTTCCTCCTCCTTCAGTATCATTACCACTACTCACCATCATCACTCCCTTCACCATTACCAGTCATTTCCATGCATAAATAAACAAGCAATTTACCCATATATTTTGATTTAATCCTCAGGGGTGCCCTATGAAGCAGGTTCTCTAATTTCCATTTTACTGATAAGGAAATTGGGCTTCTGGAGATTAAGTAATTTGACTAGTCATTTTCCTCAGAAGTGAAGGGCTCAGAATCAACTCAGGCCTTCTTTATACAGCAGGCCTCCTAGCTCTCTTTTCCTCTTCTCTTCCCTTCCCTTCCCTACTCCTTTCCTCCCCTGCTTCTTCTTCAATAAATTCTGACAGCCTTAGAGTGATCTGTATACCTACACATCTGAATGCTTACATAATTTATTTTTATTTTTAAAATAAATAGTTGACAAATATCACCCAGGATGGATGCCAAAGATCACCAGTCTGCTGAAATGACCTGAATATCAGTTCCCTGACTCCCATCTTCTGGAACTCCCGTGACACCCATCCTCTCCCAGTGACAGGCACACTTTTTCAAAGACTATCAGCAACGGTTCAGCCACCTCATCTACGAGTAGGCTTCAGTATCCTAAAATCTAAACTAGGTCTGACAACTTGATCTCACTTCAAGTAGGTGATCTATCACAGTTTCTGCTATGCCTGATTTTATTGCCTGGAGCCAGTGTTTATTTACCTTTTCTAGTCCCAAGAGCAGCATCTTTTTTGACAGAGAAAATGAGATCAAAATAGAAGTGACTATAATGTTCTTTCCTTCATTCATTAATATTACACCATTATTCTTTTTGCTCCAATGTAATACTTTTTTTCTTTTAAAACAAAGACATTTCTTCAGTATTTTGCCACATTTTCAGGTCTCCTAGTCTCTTAACTTTTATCTCTCTAATTTGAAAGAATTCCATTTCAGATGAACTGAATCATCCACCAAGTTTCATCCTGAAACTGTTGAAAAGCCTCAAAACTGGCTCCCCCGGCCCCACCCCACCTTATTTCTCCTTTTTTAACCCTGAGAGCCCTGTCCCTCCCCTGCTTCCTTCCTGGATTTGTTGGCTGACTAAAGGACTTGCTGTACATAGTTTTGACTGCCTTTACCCTTAAAAGTGGGGATCGCCCCTGGCTTTGCCTCTTCTTTGTGTCTTTGACCCAGATGCAGCTCCTTCTTCCCTTTCATGTGCCTTTCTTTGCCTCAGCAGTCTCATTTCTCATGATTTTGCAAATTATATTTTGTTCCTTCCATTACTGACTAAGTTGGATTTACTGACATTAATAACACAATGGGGAAAATCATGTCATCCTAATAGACACAGAAAAACAATTTAAAAATGGAATACTAATTCATAATAAAAATTCTCAGCAAATTAAACAAAAAGGGAAAATTTCCTCAACTTAATATAAATACTCATTTCAGTTGAAGGTTGAAAACTTTGCTGTTAGGACTGGGAACAAGGCAAGCGCATCTGCTCTCACTGCTCCTACTGTAACATTGTAACCAGGTCCTACTCTGTGCAATAAAGAAAAAAGAATCCCACAGAGATTGGAGAGAAAGAAAGAAAACTGCCTAGATTTGCATACGTCATGATTTTGTTTGTAGACAATTTAAGGACTCTACAAAGAAACTGAGAACTAATAAGTGAATTTAGCAAAGCCATAGGATAGAAGACGAATATACAAAAAACAATCACATTTTTATATTCTTGTAATGAAACGCTGGTAAAGAAAATAAGTTTAAAAATACCACTTACAGATGGAAGTAGAGGGATTATGTTAAGTGAAATAAGTCAAAAGGGAAAGACAAATGCTGGGTGATTTCATTCATATGTGGAATATAAAGAAACCAAGCAAACAGGCAAAACAAAACAAATACCAACACTAGAGTCTGACAGTGGAGCAGAGGTTACCTGAGGGAAAGTGGGGAGCTAAGGGTAGTGGGATGGAATGGTCAGTGGTGGAGGATTATTGGAATTTTGGAGGTGAGTGTGGTGGGATATCATACATTTGATGAAGAGTGAACCTGCACTCCGACAACTTAATTAAAACTGTTGTAAATTGATGTTACATTAATTTAAAAAATTTTTAATTAGGATGCCCTGGTGGAGCAGAGGTTAGGTCAATCACCTCCTAAGGAGCAAGTCACATAGCCCTGGTTTTGAGTCCTAGTCCTGGGGAAGCCAACAGTGTGAGCAACTGAAAACAGCAACAACAAAAAGAATAAAGGGTGCTTCTTCCTCCTCTCTCTTCCTGCCCACCTGCCTGCTGGCCTTCATTCCTGCCTGCACCTCTCCTTCAAAAAAAAAAAAACCAGAACACCTAATTAAAAAAAGAAAAAGAATACTATGCATAATAACAGCAAAAAACATGAAGTATTTAGGGATACATTTAATAAATTGTGTAAAATCTGTACATTAAATACTATAAAAATTGCTGAAAGCAATTAAAGACCGATAAGGAAAATGTACCGTGTTCATGAATTTGAGTTTGTTATTGTAAAGATGACAATCCTCCCTGAATCGATTTACAGATTCTTATCTCCATCAAATTCTTGACAGACGTTTTTATAGAAATGGACAAATTAATTCTAAAAGTTATAGGGGAAGGCAAAGACCTCTAATGATCAAAACAATCTTGACAAAGCAGAAGTTGAGTGGCATACACTACTTTACTATAAAGCTAAAGTAATCACAATTAAAGTTAGACAAATAAATGGAACAGACTAGAGAATCTAAAAATATACCAACATATATTACATATCCTCAACTGATTTTTTTTTTTATAAACACACAACAAAACAATTAATTGAGAAAAGAAATCTTTTCAGTGAATGGTGCTAGACCAAGAAACTAGCTATCCATATGGAAAAATAGAAAAGAGCCTTGACCCCAAATGAAAACCACACACAAAATTAATTCAAGATGGATCGTAGACCTAAACAGAAAAACTAAAATTTTAATGCTTCTAGAAGAAAATTAGGGTAACACTGTGACACACTGAGGTTAGGCAGAGATTTTTTTAAACTGGACCCAGAAGATGCTAATCATAAGAGCCAAAAATTATAAGATGGACTTTTAAATTCCTGCTGAATAAAAGACACTATTAAGGAAATAAACAAGCCAGAGAATGGGAGAAATATTTGTAATACACATGTTTAACTTGCAACCAGAGTACATAAAGAACTACCACTCAATAATCTAAACAAAGTCCCTGAAAAATGGGAAATATTTGAACAGGCATTTCATGAAGGAAATGGGCAAAAGCAATAAAAATAATATTCAACATTAGTAAACATTAGGAAATGCAAATTAAAAACACAACCAGCACTACTACTTCATACCCACTAGAAAAACTAGAATTAAAAGATTGTACTCACTTTGGCAGCATATATATTAAAATTTGTCTAAATCAGAGATTAGCCTGGCCCCTGTGCAAGGATGACGTGCAAATTCATCAAGCGTTCCATATTTAAAAAAAAAAACAAACCTTATTGTGGTCATCATTTTATCTTATACACAAATATCAAATCATTACATTTTACACCTTAAACATATATATTACATGGTAATTAAATCTCAGTCAAGCATCATAAAATACCACTTTATACTCACTAGGATGCCTACAGTAAAAAAAGAAAAACAATATAAAATGCTGGCAAGAATGCAGAGAAACTGTGATCCGCATACATTACTGGTGGGAATGGAAATGGCGCAGCCACTTTGGAAAACAGCCTGACAGTTTACACAAAAAGTGGAAACAACCCAAATGTTTATCAACAGCTGAGTGGATAAACAAAATATGGTCTCATCCATGCAATGGAATATTATTCAGCCACCAAAAGGAGTAAGTTACTGATATGATACAGGTTACAACATGGAAGAACCCTGAAAACATAATTCTAAGTGAATAATTCACCAGACAGTGAAACCAACATATTGTATGATTCCATCTACATTAAATGTCCAGAATAGGCAAATCCTGAGACAGAAAGTAGGTTAGTGATTAGGGCTGAAGTGTGTGGCTGAAATGTATGGGCAGGGAAAGCAGGGGGCATGGGGTTATTATTAATAAGTATGACTTTTTTGGGGTGGGGGGAGGGGATGGGTGGCTGATAAAGATGTCCTAAAATTGTATTGAATGATGGTCAAACGATTCTATCAATATACTAGAAAAGCAATCTCTCATATACTTTAAACAGATGGATGTATGGCACATGAATTATATCTCAATTAAGTCACTCAAAAAAAATTTAAGAACCATTTATAAATCCTTTTCTGTTCATTTCCTTCATTCAATTTTTTACTGAGTTTTCAGGGCTTTTATTATTGATTTTCAGGAATGCTGTATATAAGGAAATTAACCATTCATCTATGATATAAATTGTAAATATTTCTTCCTATCTGTTGTTAATTGTCCTTACTTATAGAATATTTTTTTTTGTCAAGCAGAGTTTTCATCTTTTATATATAATGAAATATATCAATCTGGAACACCCTGGTAGTATAGTGGTTAGGTCTGCTGCCTCTGGACAAAGAAAGTCCACATACATCCCAAGGACCTGTGTTCACATCCTGGGTCCAGGGGGAACAACCAATGTGAACAACTGAAAATAAATAAAATGCTTCTTCCTCCTCTCTCTTCCTGCCTGCTTGCCTATTCGCCATCATTCCTGCCTGTACCTTCCCTTAAAAAACAAACAGAAATATATCAATCCTTTCTTTTATGCCTTCCAGGATTTTTTTTTTAATCATACACTTAGGCTTTTCTTTCTGTGAGATTTTAAAAGCATTTTCCTGTGGTTTTTGTTTGTGGTTTAACTTTTTAACATCAAAATTTTTGATTCACTTGGAATTTATTTTCATGCAAAATGTGAGGAAAGAATCCAACTTTTTTTCAAAATATGATTACCAGTTATCCTCAATGATTTAAATAAAATTCCTTCCTGCCCCCTCAGTATAGGTAAATTTCATATTCGGGTCAATATCTGGGTTTTCATCGTGGTCTACTGATTTTTTACCTCTCTATTCATGTGTCACTAATGAATGTTGAAAAGCCTGGCCAGATGTATGTGAAATATATAAGTAATATATATGAGAAAATGCTTCTGTGTGCTTTTAAAAACAGGTTATATATTTAGCATAATCTTTACCGTGTAAAAAATATTAGACCAAGAGAGGCTTCAGAAGAAATCAAACTCACTGACACCCTCTAACCTCCAGGTTGTGAGAAAATACATTTCTGTTGTTTAAGCAAAAAACCAAAAAACGAAAATGAAACGCACACACACACAAACACTAGAAATAATTGGCAAGCATATTATTGGTGAGCACTGTCAGTTTATAGGTGATTATTTTACTGCTGCATTATACTTTACCGAACTGCTACATTTCTTAAAAAAAACACAAAAATGACAACCGAAAAACAAGTGTTGATGAGCCCTGAGAGACAGCGGTTAGGCCTACAATCGCCACTGAAAGACGCAGGCCATGTCTCCCTGGAACAGAGTCCCTGGTCAGGGAGGAACAGCCAGCGCAAACAACTAAATGCAGAATAAATGGGGTGCTTCTTTCTCCTGTCTCTTCCTGTCTGCTTGCCTGCTACTGCCGTCATTCCTGCTTGCACCTTTCCTTTAGAAAAAAAAGGCAAATGTTTCCTTAACCATCAGGAAAATATAAACTCAGGGGAGGGAGGAAAGATTGATTAAGTGTAGCTCTTTTTGGTTGAATGTGTCTTAGAGTTTATGTTTTGAGGTTTGAAACTCCTATCACCATGCTCTCCTGATTGAGGTCAGTTTTGCGATCTGCATCAAGAAAGCTTTCTCTGTGTCTTCCATCTGGCTAGGTAGGCTACAGTGTAATCCCACAATGGTCACTTATTGTCTGCCCTTCTTTTATCTGAATCCAGATGTTCTCCAACATGCTCCCATCCTCATATTTGTGTGTAGCTATCCTTACAGCAACTGTTTTGTTTCTCTTAAGACTCTTGAGTATATTTCATTTTTGTTCTCTATGATTCTTACACAAGACCTCTGAATGATGCACAGATCCAGGATCCCACATGCAAATCTGCTCTTAAGTATGCCTGAGCATTAACTCTCCTTGAGCAAGTATTTTTCTAAAGTTACTGAACCTTGGGATATCTCCTAAGACACTCCAAGGAAACCCTTCCCTCGCCAAGATGATGACTAATACAACTTGTGGAGAAACATCATTTTTGGAGGAAGTTCAAAAACCATATCGATTTGCTTTATTACAAATTCATACTATCTAACCTCAACTGGAGGTAATCTTTTCAGACTTTGCCTTGTAACTTTATACTGCATTCTTGACAGCAGCTTCCCAGGACATTTTTCCATTCTCAAATTTCCAAACTAACCCTTTGCCCCCAGCTCTAAGCAGGTAACCTATTTTATTGAGAAGATCGAAGTCATCCTTAATCCTTCAATTTCCTTCCTCTTATTTTTCTGCATCTTCCCTAATCCTTATCTCTTCCTTCCCTCTCAGAGAACGCTTTCCCTTCTTTTACTAAGATTTAGCTCTCCATCTATGCACTTGAGTTACTGTTTCACTTTCTCTGAACTTTGCTCTATCAGTTATTATCCCCCTTATACTTGTATCTTTAATTTTGCCTTCTTCATTGGAGGATTGCTATCTAACCACACATTTAAGTGTTTAAATCTAAAAATTTTCCATAGATTACTCACAATAGCCACTTATTTAGAAACCAAATTTCTTAGAAGAGTGTGCTATATTCATTATCTCTTCTCTTACCAACCACTCATTCACTCAGTAGCCCCTTCAATGTTACTTCCATGATCAATCTAAACTGTTCTCTTGAAAGTTATGGATGATGTCCCAGTTACCAAATATTCAAAGGACCTTTTCTTCATTCTCCCATCTGTGACAACGGATACTGTTGTCCATCCTTTCCTTGAAACTCTCCTCCTTTGGCTTCTATAATGTTAAATATTATGTTATTTCTCTTCCTACATTCTAATGGATTCTTCCCTGCTTCTTCTTTCACCCCCTCCATCCTCCTTTTTTTTTATAAAGAGAGGAAGAAAGGGAGAGGAGAAAGCAGCATTTAAAGAAACAGAAGGAGGAAGAAGCATCTTTATTTATTTAGTTGTTTTATTTTTCAGTTTTTCACCCTGGCCTCAAGTCACGGACCTGGGTCCTTGGGCTTTACGTGGTTCACATGCCCAAGTGTCCCAGCTGCCTGAGCCCCCAGGGAACGCCCTCTTTCACCCATTAAATACAAGCATTCTCCAAAGTTCTGCCCTCACCCCTCTACCCTCACTACATTTCCATTCCTCAGCGATCTCCCCATTCCCGTCATTTATCTCCTAAATATGTCTCACCTTCCAATCTATGTATCAGTCTTGAAGCCCTACTGGACAGGTTCATTTGACAGGTTTTCTGATTTTTCAAACTCAATAAATGCCAAACAAAACTACAGTAACAACACTTCTAACCAGCTCCACTTCATAAACTCACTGATTCTTCTGTTTTGCACCTTGCATTTTTAAACTATACTTGTGATGTCATTTCTTGGTCTAAAAAATTTAGACACATTACCTTTGGACTCTTAAGTTGCAGATGACAAGTTATCTTATTTACCATCCATTTTTTCCATTATAGGTATAGTGCCAATTTTAGCTTAAAATATTCAGTTTTCATGTTTTTGACGATGTAAACATTACTCACAGCCAAGTCACACGGTGTATTATTATTATATTCTTCTTCTTATGGAACTTTTGTTTCTCTGGATTCCCTTGGAGTCTCTAAGGGCTAAACACCACTTCTTCAAGAATTAGAAGTTTTAATCTCTAGTTCACCAACAGATTGTAACCTAACACCACAGTTCTTATCAGTTCTCTATTTTAATGTTCTTGTAGACAACAATCCTGGAGCGTGTTCTCTGCTGCTCTAATCTGAACTGGTTGATTCCTAGTTTTCTGCACACATGTCTCTCCTGGAACTCCTCATCCCTCATCACATCCTGAGAATTCTCTGCACCTATCCCTGTATTGGGTCCCTTGTTTCTAGGTTCTATACTTTTATTTTCTTAGATTTACTCCCATTTTTTAAAATGAAATATAGCCTCCAGCAGTCTCACAAGAAAAACTGCACGGGAGTTGCATTTTAAAAATTCTTGTCCATGTAGAAATCTATATTTTATTTGCATAGTTGGTTAACAGTTTGGTTCAGTACAGAATTCAAGGTTGGAAATCACTTTGTCTTAGAATTCTGAATTGTCCTGTTGTTTTTTCACTTCCAGTGTTGCTGTTGAGAAGCCTAATGACCTTCTAAGTTCCTTCGTTTTTTCTTGCAGTCCAATTTTATACCTGGACTGGACATCTAATTTTCTTGTACATTTTCTCTTGTTTTCTATTTCTTTGCCTCTTCTGGATAATTTCCTCAACCTTACCTTCCACCTCTCCTATTGATTTTTAAATTTCTGCTATTACATTTTGAATTTGCAAGAATTCTTTCTTGTTTTATTTTTTGTTTTTTGGTTTGTTTTTTATAGTAGGATATATCCTCCCCCCTTTTTTTCTTCCTTCATTTACAGAAAACTGTTAATTTTATTTAAAAAAAAAAAGAAAAGAAAATTCTGTTTGAGCACCTGTCCTGTGTCCAAAGTGCTGTTAGGTGTTATGAGGGACAGAAAAGATGGCAGCTATAGGTCTATTTTTAAGGAAATCATAGCCTAGTTGAGGAGAAAATGGGCATGTAAATAAATAGGTATAGGCTACTTAGTGAAAGTGGAAGGGTAGACACAGATCTATGTTTATTTGTTCTTTGTAGAACACACTAAAATTAGCATAAAGGGAAAAAAAAAAAACCAAAAGGACAAAGAGAACAAGAAAAGACATGAGAATAAATGATGTGTCAAGCAAATTTTAGAAGATGGATAGCAGATGGGGTAAAAAGGAACTGAATTAGCAGGGAAATCTAGTGGCTAACTCTTTATAAAGGGATATATAAGGATATAAAGGATATATATCTTATTTAATGGATTCAAGATTTTTCTCTTTTTTCCCTGAAGAATTAATGATAGCTTTCTTAAAAATTTTGCCTGCTCCTCATATTGTTACTCCCTCTTCTGAGGTCCCAGCCTCCTTTCCTTTGTTTTGTCTTGGCTTCTGGCTTTCATGAAAGACACTTTCACAGAATGTATGGTGATCCTTGAAAATGTTCATTCATAATTAGAGTGAGAGAGAGAGAGAGAGAGAGACTAAGAAACTGGCTATCTGGTTAACCAGCTGAGTGAAGCTTGCTGACATTGAGCTTCATGGTAGAATGAATTGGTCAAGTTCTAGTCATTTCATCATGGAACTCCTAAATGTCAGATTTGCAGGGACTTTTCTGGGGCTACTTCAGATGTTCCAGAAAATATTCCCAACTCATGTGGAGGGTATCCAGTTGACAGTCAGCATTGCGAGAGATAAGGGAAGTGAGTGGTGTCAACATTTGGCACAGAGACACTGGCTGAATATCCTTGCTGTCAGTAGGCCTGCTTGCCTCTGGTCTGAGCCCGGTGTTCTTCAGTTTCTCCAGTTGATTTCTCTACTCCTCTGCTGGAGGGAGATACAGTGACCTTGTTGCTTGGTGTAGGGAGAGGATCTGAGGATCTAACTGCTCCTTCTAAAAATACCAACAAATTCTCTTATTTTTAGATCTCCTCTCATTTGTGACTTCAGAGTCCCTGACACCTCCAATTCTTGAATGTTTCTAGAACTCTGAGGCGCCGTCCCTCATAACTCCTAACAGCACTTTGGACACATGACAGGTGCTCAAACAGAATTTTCTTTTCTTTTTTTTTTTTAAATAAAAATAACAGTTTTCTGTAAATGAAGGGAGAAAAAAAGGGGGGAGGATATTGGTAAACCTACTGTGCTATATGTAAATGTAAAAATACTATTTTACATACCTCAAAACAAGTTAATGTCAAAATGCAGTATCCCTTCAATAATAATAAAGAGAAAAAAATATAAATAATCACACAAAAACAATTTTTATTGTGACTTTCAACATGCTACATGGTTTCTGGAAAAAAAAAAAATAGAAAAGTGTGGGGAAAAAAGTAAAATCCTAGCACTAAGAGTAAACCACTAATAGCATTTCAGTAAATCTCTTTCTAAACATTCGTATAGGCATATAAACACATACGGACACAGGCCTGCTGATGGAATGGTGGTTAAGTCAATCTCCTCTGAAGGAGCAAGCCACATAACCCTGGGTTTGAGTCCTGGGCCTGGGGGAAGCACCCCATGTGAACAACTAAATAAAAATAAAGATGCTTCTTCCTCCTCACTCTTCCTGCCTGTCTGCCTACTAACCTTCATTCCGGCCTGCACCTTCCCTTTAAAGAAAAAAACAAAAAACCCAACATATACAGACATAAAAAATATGTAATTGTATACAAGTAGTAGTATAGTATGCTGTTCTGCAACTTAAGAAAATAGACATTTCCAGTGACATTTTCAGTGTCTTCCTAGAATTTTATTACTTTCTTGTCCATTATTGCTTCCTGAATTTAATTCTACTTTAAAAGGAGAAATGTGCTTCCAAGAAATTTTGGCAAATTAATATGAAAACTGAGGTTTAGAATACTGGAATTCTATATTCTTCAGACTCCTAGTTCGTCTGTCATCAGATCCATTGTAATTGTAACAGCTAAAATTAATTATTTATATTTTAAAAGATATTGGTCACAGGGTAAGTATTTCTGTGGACCACCATTAATCCTTGTATGTGATACATCTTTCCTGAAGTTTCAATCAGCTAATACATTCTCACATTCCTCTTGTAAGTGACACTGGTGGTGATAAATACTCTGTGATGCAAGTTTCATTTCATTACAGCCTCTTAGCATTAAAATACTTTGAAATGACAGTGGTGATGGCAGAACCTACTTCGTCTAATTTGTTCATGTCAAATGCATCAATATTGAGCCTTTGAAAATGATTACTTAAAGCTCTCAAGATCTCTTCTGGTCCTATGGATCTAGAAAAACAGCTTGCAACCCACAAAGTTCACATCAGTCTCCATGCCAGATGAGAATTTCCAGAACTGTTTTTCAAATCAGGACCGGGGGAAAGAACAGGGCAGGGAATCCTTGGCTGCCACAGGCAGCTTCAAAGAATCCCGCAGTGCTGAGAACAGCTGCCAGCTGGGTGCCACAGGCCAGCACCCTTGCACCGAAGCCAGAGAACAAAGATGAAGGGTGAGGAAATTAAGGAGATTCTTGAAGTGATTTCCCAGAGGAATCTCAGACCAGCCACACCCAGGCCCTTCATCTTAGTAAATAACTCAGCAGAACTGCAAAAGGGCTGAGCTGAGTCCCTGCAGGAACCTCTCCCACAGCGTGGGGGATTTCTTCCTTGCTGCGGCTACATGCAACTTCCCAAAGCCTTGTTTGCCTGCGGGGGAAGTGTGTGCTCTTCCCAAGTCACGGCATGTTTATCAGAAGATGAACAAACAAACAGCAAATAGCTCTTGGAGAGTTTTCCCTATTTCCTGGCAACAGAAGGAAAGCAGCTGTTTTATGGTTAAACAGAGGACTTGGCCTTTTTAAGAGCGTTTTAAAAGTTTCTGATCGAAACTCTCTCCTTTCTGTCTATCGCTGATGGTTAATGTGAAAATTGAACTGTTCCTTCCAACACAGGCTGAATGTATTGGAAGAGAATTATAAATAAGCATGGCCCATCCAGTCACCCAGCAAGCATTCATTAATGAATTCACCCAGAATTTTCTGAGCAGCTATAACAAGCAAAGGCACTGAATGGGGGATGCAGAGATAAAATATGCTGTCTCCCTCAAGGAAGATAACTGATACTTATTGAAATGACAGCAGCAACTGGCACTGATAGAACATTCATTATGTGCGAAGACTTATGAAGTCTTAGTGCCTTAGTCTGATATTTCATTTAGTTTCACAACACTGAAGTAGCGAACACTCCATTTTACAGATGAAAAAAACTAAGGCCTGAAAAAGGAACATAACCATGGTCACATTGCTATATCCAATTAAAAGTCCACTTGAACCTAAGACCACATAAATTTTAAAGTCTTTCTTATTAGTGGTTCAATTTGGACCATGATGTTACAAATTTACAATCTGGATGGGGAGCAGGAAAGATATAAAAATTAATTTATTCTTAAGCCCATGTGCCATCTTTTTTTTTTTCTTCTTCTTTTTTAAGGGAAAGGTGCAGGCAGGAATGAAGGCAAGAAAGCAGGCAGGCAGAAAGAGAGAGGAGGAGAAAATATTTTATTTATTTTATTTAGTTGATCATCATGGTTGTTTCCAGGTGGCAAACCCAGGTTCTTGGTATATTCGTGGACTGTTCCAGCCAGAAGTCGTGGACTTAACCATTAAGCCCAAGGGTGCATCAACCCCATTCTCTATCTTAGGAAAGAGATTATATGTTTGGCAATAACTAATTATAAGGTATGATAGAATAAGTGCCACAAAAGGGATTGCTTTTGAATGGAGGTAAGGGAGTGTTTGGAGGGGAGGAAGGGGAAAATCAGAAGGATTTTAGAAGATATGTTACTTGAGCTGGATCTTCTTGAGGATGGGCAGAAAGGTGACAGACATAAGAAAGTTCTACATGGACAGAAAAGCAAAACAAAGGTGTGCAATGAGAAATACAAAGTGGATTTAGGGGAAAATGAGTGTCTTTGTGTAGCAAGTGTATAGGCTATGAGCAGGAAAGGAATGCTTGGAAAGACTGGGGTTAGATATGAGTGACCTAAAATGTAAAGTAACGGAATTTGTAAATAGGCAATACAGAACAACTAATGTTCTAAGCTGTTGTGACAAGTCAGGGCTGTGCTTTAGAGAATTATATTTATAAAAGAACGCAAAATAGTTCTCTAGCTTCAATGTGTATCAGAATCACTACAGGACTTTTCCTTTTTCTTCTTTTAAGGAAAAGGAGGAAGAAGGCAGGCAAACAGGCAGGCAGGCAGGCAGGCAGGCAGGCAGGCAGGCAGGTAGGAAGGAAGGCAGGCAGGAAGGAAGAGGAGAAGGAAGCATTTGTTTCGTTTTTTCATTTATTTTGGTTGCTCCCTCTGGCACAGATTATGAGCCAGGTCCTTGGCTTTACATGGTCTGTGTCCCAGCTGCCAGCTTAGCACTGAGAACTTTTAAAATGTATGGGCTCCACAAAAAAGTGGGCAAACAACAGGATCCCTCATAAGCCTCAGTTAAATGGTACAATCACTTTGGAAATCCAGGAATATGTGCTAAAGCTGAGTACACACATTTCCAGCAATTCCATTAAGTACATAACTAATAGAAGAGACATATTTTTAAAGCCACACTGTTTGTAGTATCACCAAACTGAAAACAACCCATATCCACTTACTCTAGAATGGGTAGCCTGTGGCTTATCTGTAAAGTGGAATTCTGTACATCAGTGAAAAAGAACAAACTGTAGCTAAACCCACAAGAAATCAGAAGTACAATGTTGAACAAAAGAAGCCAGATACAGAAGGGTCATGCTCTATGACTAGCCACATGAAGCTAAAAATCAGGGTGCCCTGGTGGAGTAGTGGTTGAGTCCACCGCTTCTGGAGGAGTGCAGTCCACATACATCCCAAGGACTGGGGTTCCCATCCTAGGGCTGGGGGAACAACCAAGAAGAACAACTAAAATAAAAAGTAAAAATGCTTCTTACTCCTCTCCCTGCCTGTTTGCCTAATTGCCTTCATTCCTTCCTTAACTTTTCCTTTAAAAAAAGAAAAACCAGTAAGCTCTGCCTCCAGTCATCATTAACCAAATTCATTAAAAAAAAATTAGGAACATGGAGTTTATGGTAATAAAAGGTAGACTAGTGGTTATCCTCAAAGGTATAATGACTGCAAGGGGGCTGGGGAAAGGCATCTGTGGTTCTGGTAAAGTTCTCTAGTCTTATCTGCGTGGACATTTCATGAGTATATTTACTTTGTAGAAATCAGTTGAGCTGTACATTTATTATTCCGCATATTTCTCTACATATTTTTTACTAAAAAAATAAATGTGTTGGCACGCACTATGGAGGCAGCCGTTAGGTCACCTGCCCTGAAGGAGTGCAGGCCATATACTCCTGGGTCCAAGTCCTGGGTCCAGGGGAAACAGCCAGTGTGAACAACTGAAAAATGGAAATAAAATGAAAATGTTTCTTCCTTCTCTCTCTTCCTGCCTGTCTGCCTACTCACCTTCATTCCTGCCTGCAGCTTTCTTTTAAACAAACAAATAAATAAATGTGTAGGCCCCAACCCAAAAGATTCTGATTGAATTGGTCTAGAATGGGATCTAGGCATCAGCATAATTTTAAAAGCTTCCTAAGTGAACCTGATATGCTACTAAACTTGAAAACTGCTGATGCAGAGCAAGGACTGGAGCAAAGAAAAAAAAAAAAAAACAAACATAAGAAGTTACTCAACGCTTCCCACTCAATGCTTGAGCGATAATAAGAATCACCTGAACTGCTGGTTTAACAAATCAATTCCCAGGTCCCTCCCCTACTGACTGACTCAGTAGTTTGCAATGCGATGAAGGAATCTATCTTTTTGACAACCTCTGCGAAGTATTTAATTAGGGTTCTAAATTAGGGTCAGGTGGTGGCAGTGGGAATGAAGAGCAGGTTATGCCAAGCAAAATAAAACTGGAAAAGATTAAATTTTCAACTCTACTTACACTTGCTTTTATATACTTCCAGCTTAAAACCCACCAAAACAACCAAATTTAAGTATGGTTTATTAAATTGACATACGTAACCTAAGAGGGTTTTATGTTGATTCATGGTGTATAAACTTCAGTCATTTACTTTCATTTCTAACAGAACTACAAGAACTAGAGATTTCAGAAGCCTGAGAGGTATATTCAGTCTTCTGGTAGATCTAGTTTAGGGACTGGGTTTAATAATATGTCATAATAATCTCACTTCAACCTCATTTTTTCAAAATCATTGGTTGTATTTTTAAAGACCTTCCAAATTCTGATTATATTCTTCAAAGCATGGAATATGCAGTAAAGCAAGTACTGTATTTCCCTTAGTAATAAATATCATGATAAAAAAAGATGGAGTGGCTTTATTTTTTCTCTGAAAGACAGGTAGAATGGAACTTAAACTCAAAGACTTTGTAGTTACCTTTCCTCCAGCGGGAATACCATAAAGAAGGTATAAAACTATAGACAACTGCAATACATTCTTAGGCCTTAACTGTTCTGATTATATTTTGAACTAGGAAATGACACACTGATCACAGAGACTAAATGAGATAAAATATATTTATATTCATTTCACATCAGTGCAAGAGCACTTATGATAAGAGCACTTGACTGAGAGTCAGAAGACCTGGATTTACCAGCTGTCTGGAAGACGTCAGATCTCAACTTATAGACATATACTGGGGTAATGTTCAAGCACATCAGTAATTTTTCAAACCAGAGGTTAGACTTTTTTGGAGGCATCTATAATTTTCTACAATTATTTAATAATAACCCTTTGCTTATTAAAACCATGCCTTTATTTAAAAGCTGTAAGAAAATCCAAAATGCACTAAATATGTTACACAGTAAATTTTAATATGCAGGCACGCCTTGGTGGTCTAGTCATCTAGTACACCCTGGGTGTGGTCCACATGCATCCCAAGGTCCTGGGTTCAAGACCTGGGACTGGGGCAAACAACTAAGATGAGCAACTAAATAAAATAAAGGGCTGCTTCTTCCTTCTCTCTCTTCCTGCCTGCCTACTTGCCTTTATTCTTGCCTGCATCTTTTCCTAAAAAAAAAAAAAATTTAATCTGCAGATACTCCAACCTAGGCTCTTGAGTTAATTTATTGTGAAACTTCTTTTGCTCCAGAAGTGTCTATTTGGACATGTAAATTTGTCACTGATTAGGAAACTTCTTATCTGCTCTGATCTTTTTATTTTCTCTTTAATGCAGAACTATATTGGCTTAAGGGCTGAGATTACATAAAATCTTTCAATCTACTGGGTGAAAGTACAGATGTTATCAAGCTCTCCTTTTACTTGCTTTTATAGGATGTGGTTATGGGAGCAGATAAAAAGTAGATTTACTACTTTATAAGATGGTTGATCATTATAAAATAGAAGTCTTTTCACGTGTTAAGATACTAACAAATAAAGTAGTAAAACATCATTTTTGTACTGGAACTGGAAAAGCAATGTCAGAAAAATTTTAAGGAAGAATGGATCATATAAAGGGATAGACCTTAAAATGTCATCAGATGTTGTACAGAGACCAACAGTTAAAATTACCTTAAGTTTTTTCCAAAACACTAGTGGATAATAATATCCAAGTTGATACAGGCCCAATTTTACTAGGAAAAGACTTTTAAATAGCAGATCTTTCAGAGTTATTTGCAGAGGTATCAGTAGAGACACCAGAGTTTATTCTTTTACACTAAAATTTTCTGACATAAGGCAGTTGTCAGAACAACATAAAATAAAATAAGAAATTGATAGTATTTATTTCCTAAGTAAATACATTAAATACAGGTTTATCAACTTGAAATTTCTGCTGATATTTTAAATACACTGAATACCTCACTGGGCTCACTACACGGCCACAGTTACAAACTCAGGTAAAATGCAAATGAAGAATCAACACCATTCCACTTCTGGGTGTTTACCCAAAAGATTAAAAAACACTCACCCACAGCGATTTATGCACCATGTTTACTGCAGCCCGATTCACAACAGCTAAGAACTGGAAGCCACCTAAGTGCCCACCATCAGATAATGGATAAAGAAGATGTGGTTCATATACACAATGAAATACTACACAGCCCTTAGAAGAGATGAAAACCTGTCATGTGAATCAACATGGATGGATCTAGAGAGGGTTATGCTAAGTGAAACAAGTCAAAAGAAGAAAGATACCAAATTATCTCACTTATAGGTAGAAAGTGAACAGACAAAACAAAGGAACAGATGAAACACAACCAACCCTTGGACACTGGAATAGAACTGAGGTTTCCAATAGGGAATGGGGGCTGGGGGTGGAGGGTAAATGGTGGTAGAAACAACTGGACAATGGTAAGGAATACCTGGTGATTTGGTGGAGGCTGTGGTGTGTTGATACATATCTAAGGAATGGAGAACCTGCATATAGGAGGTTATTTTAATGTGTAGAAAAATTCCTACAATAAAAATACATTAAAAATGTTAATGAGGAATCAAAACAGGGCTTAGACTCAACATGCAAAGCAAATTTAATTTTTCTTTGTTGAAACTGTGAGCAAAGAGAGGACCTCTGTAACAGAATGCTCCGGTTACTATACCAGAACACCATGCACTGGGCAACTTAAACAGAAACTAATGTTCTCACAATTCTGGAGACGGCAAGTCAAAGATCAAGGAACCAAAAGGATCAGTGTCTCCTGCTGGATCAGAATCCTGCCTTACAACCTCACTTGATCTGAATGCATCCTTATAAGCCCCACCTCCAAACACAGTCACGTTAAGGGTTAAGGCTTCAACATATGAACTTTGTAGGGCATAAGTCAATCCAGTATGGCCACAGAGATATCTAATACTTTTAAGAAATGACATCCTTGGTGCACCCTGGTGACCTAGCAGTTTAAACCAGGTGCAGTTCACATACATCCCAAGGTCCCTGGTTAATGAGCCAGGGTAAGGGAAACAATCAATGATGAACAACTGAATAAAATAAAGTGCTTCTTCCTCCTTTGCCTGCCTGCCTGACTGCTTGCCTTCATTCCTGCCTACACCTTTCCCATTGTTAAAAAAAGGAAAAAATCCTTGAACAGCTCATATATGATGCTATAAGTTAAATTAATTTTTCTCTACATAATAAAGTTTTAAAACTAGCTGAGAGGCAAGCCCTGGTGGAGCAGTGGTTGGGTCTGCTGCCTCCAGTCAGGCATAGTCCACATCCCAAGAACCCAGTTTCTCACTCAGGTTCCTGTTTCAGGTTTATGACCCATAGCCGGAGTGGGGGTGGGAGGAATGGTGGGTGGAGGGTTGGTGGGGGAGGAAACAACCAAGATGAACAACTAAAGTAAAATGCCTCTTCTTCTATCCCTTCCTGGCTACCTGTCTATTCACCTTCATTCCTGTCTGTACCTTTCCTTTAAAAACAAAAACAAAACCAAAAAAACTAGTGGAGAAAATCATTCATTGATTTCTCTAAAATAATTACTCTTACTTAGGAATGAAAGTAATTGTCAGGTAGAATAGTAACTAAGCTCTGACACAAAATTTATTATCACTATATCTGTTTAAAACATTTAGATCAACATAACAAAAAGAAAACTAGATTGAAGAGCAAAGCTGTTAAAAACAAATCTGGTGAGCTCTGGTGGCTTAGGTGGCTGCTATGTAAACCATATATAATCCAGGAATCTGGGTTCAACACCCAGGACCAGCATGAAAAAACAAAAAGAACAACGAAATAAATAAAGATGTTTCTTCATTTCCTCCCCTTCCCTTCATTCCTTTCCTAATTTCCCTTTCTTCTTTCATCTCTAATAAAAAAAAAATTTTTTTAAGCAAATTTATTAGTATTTGCAGCTACTTATCTATGTGAATCACAATTTTCTTGACACCTTTTCATCTTAAAACCAAATGCTGGAAAGCATTCCTCCAATATCACAACAGGACAAGGAGGCCTACTTTTGCCATTTCAACTCAATATAGTACAAAAAGTTCTACCTGAGCAATTAGGCAAGTAAAAGAAATAAAAGGTATCCAAGCTAGAAAGGAAATAGTAAATAGTATAACAATTTCTATTTGAAGATGACATGACATTATGTGTAGAAAGCCCTGAAGATCATGTACACACACACACACACACACACACACACACACACACACACTATTAGAACTACTAAAAAAAAATTCTGCAAAGTTACAAAGGATACAAAATCAACAGATAAAAATTATATTATTTTTTTCCTTTTTTAAAGGAAGGAAGGGAGAGGAGGCGGAAGCATTTAAGAAAGGAAAAAAGTGTTGTGCCCTGGTGGTCTACTGGGTTAGTCCACTGTGGCACAATCCATGTATATCCCAAAGTACGTGGTTCAAGACTCAGGACCAGAGAAAATGACCAAGATGAACAACTACATAACTAAATAAAAATAAAGTGCTTCTTACTCCTCTCTTTTTGTCTACTCATTCCTGCCTACACTTTTCCTTAAAAAAAAAAAAAAAAAAAAAAAGAAGGAAACAGGAAGAAGAAGCACTTTATTTGTTTATTTTGGTTTTTCAAACCTGAGCCTGGGCCCTGGGTACTTGGGCTCGGCATTGTCTGTGTATTGGTGTTTCAGCCGCCTAAGCCATAAGGGCATGCTCCAAATCAATTATATTTCTATAAACTAGACATGAAAAGTGTGAAAAGGAAACTAAGAAAAACAATTTCATGTAATAGCATATAAAGACTAAAAGATTTAGGGATAAATCTTACCAAAGAGTCAAAAAACTTGTACACTGAAAACTACAAAACACTGTCTTTTCAGCAAGTGGTGCTGGGTATCTGCATGCAAAAGAAGGGTGTAGAAGAACCCTTTCTGTACAGCTTACATATAAATGAACTCAAAAAAGGATTAAAGACCTACATTTAGCACTGGTGGTTTAGTTAAAACCATTGCCTCCAGCCAACAAAAGTCACAAATATCCCAAGGACTGAGGTGTGTGTCCCACAGCTGGGGAACCACCAAGATAAATGAAACGAAATAAAATAAGTAAAAGCATCTTCCTCCTCTCTCTCCCTGCCTGCCTGCACCTTTCTTTAAAAAACAAATAAACAAACAAATCCAAAAACCAAAACAAAAGACCTAAACTTCAGAGCTGAAACTGCAAAACTCTTAGAAGAAAACTTCCCAATGTCTTCAGGACACTGTAATTTGCAGTGATTTAACAGATATGATACCAAAGCACAGGAAACAAAGAAAAAATAGATAAATTTGACTTCATTAAAATTAAGAACTTTTGTGTATGAAAGGATACTACCAGGAAAAAGAAAAGACAACCTATGATATGAGAGAAAATATTTGCAGATTAGATATTTGATAAAAAGTCAATTCAAAAATGATGATAGGATTTCATGGTCCAAGGAGGACATAAAAATGGTCAATAAGCACATGAAAAGATGTTCAACATCATTAGTTAATAGGGAAATGAAAATTTAAAAAATCCACACTAAGATAAATAGCTTCACAATCATTTGGATGTTTATTATCAAAACAACAGGAAATAACAAATGACAGAAAATCTGGAGAAATTGGAAACCTTGGACATCGCTGGTGAGAACGTAAAATGGTGCAGTCACTGTGGAAAACGTATAGCAATTCCTCAAAAATTTAACAGAATTCCCCTATGATCCAGCAATCTACCCCTAAGTATATGCCCAAGAATCAAAGGCAGGAAAACAGTTACTTGTACCCATCTTCATAATAGTGCAAGTCACAATAGCCAAAAGGTAGAAATGACTCAAGTGTACATTGATAGATGAATGGATAAACAAAATATATTTACACACAATAGAATAATATTCAGCCACAGAAATTTTGATAGACAGTGCAACATGAATGAGCTGTGAAAACATGTGTTAAATAAGACACCGCAAGATGTATGATTCCACTTAGATGAGGTACCTAGAATAGTGAAAAACATGGAGCCAGAAAGTAGAATAGTCATGACTGAGGGCTGACGGATGGGAAAAAGGGGAGTTGTTTTTTTAATGGGTGAAATATTTCAGTTTAGGAAGATGAAAAAACTTAGGGAGTTGGATAGCGATGATGGTTATGTAACAATGTAAATGTAGTTAATGTAACTGAACTCCACACTTAAAATGGTCTATTTTATGTTATTTATTATTTATGATTACATTAATTTCTCCATTTTAAAAATAGTTAAAGTGGTAAATTATGTTATAATGAAAAGAAAAAAGTATTTAAAAATCTCCTAGACTTAGTTTCAAAATAAGATGACTTCTAAGGTCCTTTCTAATTCTAAAATTTGGGGAGGACATCATAAGAACATGGAGAAAAGAGAAAGAGAATCTGGTTGAGAAAAAAGCTCCTGATTCTTCTCATTCTGAATTGAGTATAACTCTACCTTTAAGTGACTAGAAATGGACTAAGAAGTTCCAGCAATGGTTGCAAACTCAAAAGCCACCATCAGCCAGCAGGAAATGTAGCAGGTGAAGCAAGGCAGCTGGGAGTAGTGGTAAATCTGAGGTCAGGTGCCCTGTGTAAAGGGAACAGCTGCACTTTGCCCTGGCAAACTGTCTTCCTGGTGGAATGTGGGCATGGTGTTGGAGGAGTTGCTATTCTTTAGGTGAAAGTGACTTGCGATTTTTATGATAAATGATGACATCCAATTCAAAAATGTGTTTTTAACACTGCAAGTCAAGGCAAATACACCTGTAGGCCAAGGCATGTGGAGTTGTCTGACCACTAGTTTGTGATCTCTTTCGTAATAAAAAGATTAGACACAGAATAGAAAAGATTTACATCATGATATGATTTTTTTTTTTAAAGGCAAGGTGCAGGCAGGAATGAAGGCATGTAGTTAGGTAGGAAGAGAAAAAGGGAAGAAGCATTTATTTATTCAGTTTCTCATCTTGGATGCCTGGTGGACTTAACCACTAAGCCACCAGGGCGCATGTGTCTGAATCCTAATTCCTGTTCAGAAGCACTGGATATTACTTTGTTTAGGTATCGTTTAACATAGCATGGCTTTGAATGGTCAGTCTCTAGTGGGGCACTTTGAACTGAAGTTTAGTGCTCTGGAAATAGCAGGTGGTCAATAAGTGGTAGCTATTATTTTAAATCAAGGCTACTACACAATATTGAAACATTCTGTAAAGTCGACTTTCAAAACCAACCTTGCCCTCTGATAAAAGAGAGAAGATAATCCAATCAGTAATCTATCCTCTGTATTGGAAATGATGAGTTTTCATATTAAACAACAACGACAGAAGAATTTACATGTGTTAGGTGCTAGGACTACAGGTACCGGCAAAACAAACAAGGTTCTTGGCCTCATAAGGCATACCATTTAATAAAGGAGCTGGACATAAAGTAAAAAGTCACCCAAAAATATTTACCCAGAAACTGCAATAAATTATATAACTAAAATTAAGAATACTGGAAAAATCATAATGAAGGGATCTAATTCAGATGAAGGAGTCACAGAGAAAGCGCTTTTAAGAAGTGACCTTTAAACTAACACCTGAAAGAATAAAGAGAGGCTACCAACCTAAGGATATCAAGTATGGAGGGTGAGGAGGGTTAGTAGAAGAGAGGGTGGTGACAAAAGCATTCCAGGAATGCTTGTGTGACAGGTATGGCCACTTCCCATCACCAATATTGAAAAAGAAGTAACATTAAATGGAGGGAAAGATGAAAGCTATTGGAGGCAGAGAGGTGAACAGCTTGAGGTTCTTCAATTGCCAATTTTCTCCTCAGAGGAAAGAGTCTAAAAAGAAGGGAAAATTAGGAACAGAAGAGAGGTAAGTCAAATAGGAGACGGCAAACAGGAACTTGAGGTGGCAGGAGTTGTTACTGGCCCCATTAGAATTCTGGGAAGATTTCTGCTCCGGGAGACCAGAGTGGAGAGATTCCAGAGAAGGCTATTGTTGGTTTATTGTTTCAAAAATTACAAAAATAACAAGCACTCTTTAATAGTTGTAATAAGACAGCCAGTCCAGTCGTGAAGTAAGCACTGTCAGCCCTCACGGTATGGTGTGTAGTGGTGTCCACAGGGTTAGTGAGAGCAAACTCAAGCGGGCATTCGAGGCAGCCGCACAGAGATATAAGGCTTTCTTTCAGCCTCATTGCCTCTTCTTTTCCCTTGAAATCACTTTACCCACCATAACGTTAGCTACTTTAAAAAAAAAAAAAAAAAAAATCATACAATCATATGATTCCCTTGTTCTTAGAAAGTAAGCTCCTATTGTAAAAGCAAGGTTTGTTTGTTTTTAATTTTTTCAGATCTCTGATTATCAGAGCACAAATTCCAGGAGGACAGGAATTTATTTCTGTCCCACTCGCTGCTTTCTCTCTACTAATGGACACATAGGTGTGTGTGGAGTAAATGAATAAACCTCAGTTTTGAAGAGAAAACCACCACCGTGTAGAACATAAAGGGTGAAAGGAAAAAAAAGGAAGTGGAAAAAAGAAGGGAGGAATGAAATTAGCAGTACTTCAGATTCTGGCATTCAGTCCGGACTCTTCTCTCCCACACCCAACACCCAATCAATCAGCAAGTCCTGTCAAACTCACTCCTTAAAGAGCTCTCCATCTCTCTGGCCACTCCCTGTTCCATTGTAATTGACTCCTAACTGGTTTCTGTTTTCAGTCTTAACTGTCTTCCATTTTTCCTGCTGTGCTTTTACCAGTGTCACAATAGGAAAACACCACACAAATTGGTAAGTTTCTACTGACATCAGGAGAAAGCACACACTTGGAGGCACAGGAAGCCCTTCATTACCCAGGAGGCATGCTCTGGCAGTTCCTCAGTCGTTAGGAAGGTGGCCTTCTGAAGACCTCAGGTTTGAATGTGAGCTGTGCTATTTATAAACTGTGGTCTTGAAGTTGCTTAACTTGCCTCTCAATTTCTTTATGTATGAAACAGGATAATAATCATACCAACTCATATGTTTGTGTGTGGATTAAAGGGATGAATACATACATAGCATTTTGCTTATGGCTAAGCATTCAGCATTATTTTCTGTTTCCTTCTTGTGTGCAAAGCAGAAGCCACAATGAGCTTCGTTCTATTTTCTAAAGGAACCATGTTGTTTCTTTCATGCCATCATATTTGCAAAATTCTTGATTTTTCTTCTTAGAATGTACTTATTTGCTTAACAGCTTTCTTTTACTTTAACATCATCCCAATTCTCTCTTTTATAATCTTCTCCAACTTCTGCAGGAAGTTCTTCCTTTGTACTATCACTGACTCATACATGGCTCTAATAATTGTTTATAGTCTATGGAAACTATTTCTAGACTATTCTTTTTCTTCTGGAACGTGAGCTCCTCAAGGAGAAGTACTGATACTTAGTCTTTTTTCAAGCAACTCACCTACACTCTTGTGGAGAATACATTAAAACAGTAATAATCTCTCTAGTCAGCTTCCTGTCTTCTTTGCATTGGCTTTTTCACTTAATAAGTGTATGACCTAGAACAAGTACTTAACTTTCTAAATCTCAGTTTCCTTTTCTGTGCAAAAGAGATGATAAAAGTATCTACTCAACACAAAGGATTGTTGTGAAGAAAAATGAGATCGTGCACACGGGAAGAACTTAGTAAATGTTAGTTACGATTGTCATTATTTTCATTTCTGATACTGTATTTTTCATGTCCAGAAATTCCATTTGAATCTTTCAAATACCTTCCCTTTACTTCTTAGTTATATTCATGTTTATTCATCTCATTTTTTTTAAAGGAAAGTTGTGGGTAGGAATGAAAATAAGTAGGCAGGCAGGAAGAGAGAGGAGGTAGAAGCACTTTTATTTTATTTCATTTAGCTGTTCATACTGGTCGCTTTCCCCTGTGGACCCAGAACTTGAACCCAGAGGTATGTGGTCTGTGCTCCGTCAGAGGCAATCGACCTAACCGCTGCTCTACCAGGGGATACCTCATGTTCTCCTTTACATACTTCAAGTATTTTAATTTCTTAAAGTTAGTTAATTCTATCATGTCTGTCACTTCCGGATCTGTGTTTTTATCGATTGGTTTCTCCCCTGGTTATTGGTCACCATAACTTCCTGCTTTTTTCAGTCTCATAATTTTTCATTTGGATACCAGATTTTGTAAATTTTATGTGGTTGAGTGCTATTTTTTTTTAATTCCTTTAAAAATTCAATTTTTGGCACATCCTGGTGGCTCAGGCATTAAGTCTGAGGCTCTGGCACAATCCACATAAAGCCCAAGTCCCTGAGTTTGAGACCTGGGCTGGAGGAAACAACCAACATGAACAACTAAATAAATCCATCCTTCTTCCTTCTCTCTCTTCCTATCTGTCTGCTTGCCTGCCTACTTGCCTTCATTTCTGCTTGCTTCCTTTGTCTTAAACAAAACAAAACAAAACAAAACAAAAAAAAAAAAAAAGTACTGAATTTTGTTCTGGTATACAGTTAAGTTACTTGTATATGAGATGACTCTTTCTGCTTTTTAAACACTGAGGACTACTATATCCAGTGTCCTGTGTATGGTGAGCTTTCTCCACTGATAGAAGTATGAACTACCGCTAACCCTGTATATACTCCAGGAATTGTTTGGCTGGTGGTTCTTTTCCAGCCCACACATGAGCAGGTTTTGTAGCCAAAGATGCAAATACCCCCTTGCAGTGCTCTGGAGTTTATTGAGCAAATCTCCCCTCTCTGGTAGCTTGCCCTGCACATTCTGGCCACATTGGCCTCCCCAAGGCCCAGTCTCACCCTCCTCAACTCCACAAGACTGCCAGGGTCTTTGATGATCGCCTTTCCTGTTCTGTCACTTGGCAACTGCTTCTCAGGGACCATAGTCCTGTACTGATTATTGCCCAATGTCTGAAATAGTTTTTTCAGATACTTTGTCTGATTTTCTAGTTATGGCAGGAAGACAATTCCCTTAGTAGGTTTTCTTTCATGGGCAAAAGAGGAGTACCAATTCTTACTTTATTAAACAAAAAGTGTATGTTCATGGGTAAAAGCACAAAGTTCAAAATTAAATTCTAATTGAAAATAAATGACGGACAAAAGCTCTTTTGAGACAATATTCCTAAAGAAAAGTAAAGATTTACATCAAGGGAATTGCAGATTTTGCCAGACTTGGAAAATTCAAGTTAACTTTTCTACATTGAAAGAAATTCCAAAGTGAGAAGTTGAATCATGAAGCCTTATTACATTTGAATAGTTGTTTTTTTTTTTTCTTGCTTCAAGAGCCTAAAAGTTACCTAGATAGTTAGAAGTTCACCATAGTCTTTATAAGGTTATATGAAATTCAGAACTAGGAGAGGCGTAGCATTCAGTCATGCAGAAATGACATCCTGTACTTACTAAAAACTGGGATAAAATGCTTCTTGCCAGAAGGGATCAGGTCCTTTGTTTTCTACAGGTGGCTTCATTTTTAGATGTGTTATATGCTGGAACTCTACTATTCTTTTGCTACCTCCCAGAAGAGTTTGGTTTCCTCTTCATAATGTTAAAATACGTACATGGTGTTCTAAGAAGGTTATCTGCAGAACAATGTAGTAGCAGCTTGGAAAAGCAGGCGTCTAGTACTTGGTATTCTAATTGAAAAACATGGGGATTAATAAATACTTTCTTTTGGAACCTTGCCTCTGAGTGTTTTTGCTCATTCTGGATTAAAACTGAGAAATGACACATTCTGGGACTGAAAGTTATTCTAAAGTTTCCTGGAAGAAACTAAGAATATTAAAAACTATTTAACCAGAGATTTCAGGATCACCTAGGCAGAAATGTTGCATTTGGTCTATAAGAAGCCAGAGGCTGTCTGATAAAAATTCTAACAATAAATATTCAGCATAAAACCGAGGTCTTGTTTATGGCACCGGAGACACAGGGAGAATTCAGAGCTCCTTGCTGTCAGCAGCTGGATGAATTACTGGCAGCTTCAGCAAGAAAGATAAAGAAACCCACATCTGTTTATAGAGTCCAAAAGCTATACAGATCCCTTGTGATAGTAAATAAATTCTGGAAGAGGCCCCACTTCTAAATCAGGAAAAGAATTGAGGATATCTGAAGACGGTTTTCCAGAGTCATCTACATGAGCTGTTTCACAGAACACAACTCTATGTGCGCCACTCTTCAAAATTCAAGCAGTAGTTGCTGGCTGACTAAGGGACTGGAAAAGAATTGGAAAAGATGAGTTCTGATGAGATAGCACAAACTTCACCTATGTACAAACAGGTCTCAGCTTTGTTTATATAGAGACTGATGAGATTTCCTAAGTTCAATTTGCTTCGATGGAGTCCACGCTGATTTTTGCTACCAGTGCATGTATTCAGTAAGGGAGACAAGGCCATTCTCAGCACACAGAGTACTACTTGCACGATAGTGTAGTTGAGATGGATGATCTCCAGAGTCACTTGTCCCAGATGCGGTGACTAGCTTAGAGAAAGAGCACATTAGCACATTGGTAAATCCGGGTTCCATTTCTAACTTTGCTATTAATCCACTACACAATCCTTCTGCAAGTAATATAATTTCATTATTTATAAAGTGGGCACAATAATACCTACCTTACCTATTTCTTAAGATAATGGAAATGATCTAATGGTCTATAAAGATACTAGGTAGAAGGAGTTTCAGAGAAAAATGTTTCAGTCGCTGTATATAAGGCACCAATTAGAGCAGCAGAGGGGATCTTGTAAGTTCACTTACTACAGCCCCAGCACCAGGCACAGGGTAAGTCTACCCATCTGTTGACTGAACAGGAAATGATTTAGGCTTCCTTCTAATGTGTGACGATCACTGTTGAAACTTCAAGATATTCAATATTTATTTGGAAAAATCGATAATATGAAGGTGGGAATAGGACAGGTCCTTGAAAACATGTGAACAAAGGTTTCAAAATAGAAATTCTAAATCAAAACTTTTGGGAACAATTTAATCTATTTTAACACTCTATAGGAAAGAATCTAGTGCCATTTTTAAAAAAGCTTCCAATGGAGGTAAGATGACAGAAGCCTTCACCTCACCAAGAGTAAGTCTCATTAAAGACAGTTCGGAAGAAGCATTTTTACTTATTTTCATTTGATTGTTCACACTGGTTGCTCGCCCTCCAGACCCGGGACTCGAAACCGGGGATCGATGTCTTGGGCTCCTTCACAGAGGAGGTTCTTGACCAAACTGCTATTCCACTAGGGCATGCCTCATTAAAGACATTTCAGTCAGTGATTTTCTTAATATTTTTCTTGGAATATACTGATAAGGTGTCAAACCCATAGCAGGCAAATCTAAAAATGACTTGTACTTTCCAGTGCACGTGACTCTTTTCTCAAAGATTTTACGATGCTATGAAAATGCTTCTTTGGTAAACTTTATTTTATTTCCCCAAATCTATATTTCTTGAACCTGACCCATATTTCTTTTTGCTTAATAACAGCTTTTTAACTGTGTCACAAATAAATATCAACTTTTAAAAAACTTAGCATATCATATTATGCACAGTAGCCAAAGGGCAGAAGCAACCCATGTGTCCGTTGGTGGATGAATGGAAAAGTGAATGTATGCACATACAATGGAATATTATTCAACCTTAAAAGGAAGGAAATTCTGACACGTGTCACAACACAAACTCTAAGGATATTATGTTAAGTGAAACAAGTCATTCACAAAGGATAAATATTATATGATTCTACTAAAAGGAGGTACCTAGAGTAGTCCAATTCGTAGAGACAGTAAAATGGTGGTTGCCAGGGACTGGGGTCTGAGAGGAAGGGGGGATGAAGATAGAGTTTCAGTTTGAGAAGATGAAAGGGTTCAGAACAATGTGAGTACTTACTGCCACATAACTGTACACTTACCTGGAAGTTTATCGCTGATGTTCTCACTCACCTTACAAGGCAGGCCCTATCACCAAATCTTGTGGATTCTATCTCTGAAAGTGCCCGTTCCATCTCCAGGGATATCCCCGTAGTTTCTGGCTCTTGTGAGCTCTCACCTCAATTACTGCTAGTCTCCTAACTATGCTCCCTGTTTTCAGTTCCCACTCTAAGTCATGTGTGTACCTTTAGAATGATCTTTCTGGGATCAGATAGCTTTATATCACTCATCTCTCTAAAATCCTTCAAAAGGCATGCCCTGGGAGAGTAGTGGTTAGGTCAGCCACCTCCAAAGGAGTGCAGTCCACATACATCCCAAGGACCTGGGTTCTTGTCCCAGGCTCGGGGACAACAACCAACATGTATAACTAAAATTAAAAATAAAATGCTTCCTCGTCCTCTCTCTTCCTGTCTGCCCGGTTGCTCGCCTTCATTCCTGCCTATACTTTTCCTTTAAAAAATAAAATAAAATCCTTCAAATAACATGTACAGAATAAAATCCAACATATTTTTTATGCAAAAATGGTCTCTCAGGACTTGACTTTTTCATTTATTCCTGTATATGCTCATTTCCCTTAATCTCCTTCACACATTCTAGACATTCTGATTTCAGTTTCTTAGTATCAGGTGCTTCGACACACACATAGCACATCATCTACCTTGAGTGCCCTTCTCTCCTTTATCCAGATGGGTAACTCCTACTCTTCCTTCCCAATTTAGATCAAATAGCCAGTTCCCAGGAGAACCTCCCATAATCTGCTCTCCCCGCCCTAACAACTGTATCACTCATCCTACCCACACTCAGGATTTCCTTCTCAGTATCGACATTTACTACAAGGTATTTTAATATTTGGCAAGAGCAAGGACTCTAGAGCCAGACTGCCCGAGTATGAAGCCAGTCTTAGCGTTTATCGGATAACCTTGCCAAGTTACGTAATCTCTCTGATCCTCAGCTTCCTTAATTATAAAATGGGGATTATAGCATCTACCACAGAGAGATGTAAAAATTAAATGAATTAATACATAGAGAGCTCAAAGTTATGCTTGGCTCTTAGTGTTAATAGAGATGGTGATGGTAACAATAAAGGAATGATCTCTGACACAGACATCTAGATAGAACTACCCCCCCACCCCAAGTTCGGTGTTCCTGGAGTCTTGAGTAGCTTGCATGGAATAATATCTATAGGAGAGAGAGAGAGAAGAAAGGAAGGCAAGAAAAGAATTTGGGGAAGACTCACCGCCATTTTTGCCCACAGTCCGGAAGCATCTCCAGAAGGCCCGTAAGAATGATGCCCTGTTATGAGGGGTGGCTTGGATGAAGCTGAATTCCCGAAAGAGAATATGAGTTCCCTGGCACACACTATTAAAACTGCAAAGAGAAGAATCAAGAAATCATTATTACATTAGTAGTTCCAGGAGGCTTGAATCAAAACAAAAAATGAAGAACAGTTAGAACCACTGTTAAAAAAAATGGCAAATCTTTTTTCTTCACGAAACGCTGAACTGTAGATTAGACCAAGTCCT
This sequence comes from Solenodon paradoxus, assembly GCA_004363575.1. Lineage (NCBI taxonomy): Eukaryota > Metazoa > Chordata > Mammalia > Eulipotyphla > Solenodontidae > Solenodon > Solenodon paradoxus. The sequence continues at coordinate 189,190 of RJWH01000671.1, forward strand.
GCTCTGAGGAAGTCTCTTCACATAGCCATCTCCCTCTGAAAACTCGTGGAATCCAAATCCCCTGAGAGCTTCCTAGCCCCATGTGTGTGTACACTGAGGAAGTTTTAATCAGCCACTGGAGTATCTATATCACGGGAAATTGTTCAGGACATTGGCACTTAGATTTTTGGAGAATCATTTCCCCGGTTTCCTTAAAGATAACGCTTTCTGTACTCTCCCTGACCTATACTAGCTCCATGCAAATGACATGGCTTGTGGGACATAACTTGATTGTCTGTTTCAGTTTGGGAGTGGTATTGCATACCTCTCTTGACAATAACCTCAGAGGCAAATTCATGTACCAAAGGATATAAAAGATTCCAAATAGAACACTAACAGCAAATAAGAAGAACAAGGGTAGAAAGTGGCCCCTGAATGAGAGTATGATGCAAAGCCCCAGGGCCCAAGTGAGTCATTGTTTAAGCTGGGCCAGGGAAGGGGAAAGGCTTTTCTGCCAAAGAAATAAAGGCTGTAGATGGCCTGATCTAAAAATGGAAATTCCACCAAAGAATAGGCAATTATCCAGTAATCATCACTACCCAAAGGCAGACTTCAGGTTCCAGAAAACTTCCAAGTTCCCTGACAAGTAAAACATGAGTGGAAAATGTGTTAATCTTTGTGGAGAAGTAGACATTAAATTGAAGACAGCAGCAATAAAGGGACAGTGGTAATTCCAACTGCCAGTTTTCATTTGTTGGCTATGTAAAGGGGAAAAAAAAAATCTCAATCTCTGCATTGAACAAGAAACATTTCAGGAGTCATCTGGTCCATTTTCCTTTTTCCTGATCAAGTTCAGAGGGAGGTAGCTAACCCATCTTTACCATAGACTATGTTATCGCTTAGGATAAAATGAGCCTCTTCCTGTTAGTATTAACAATACAATATGAAAAAGAAAATTACATATGCTTTTTGCCTCTTGAAAAACAAGCGTAGACATCTACTTCTAAAACACTATGAAGAAATATGAGGACAACATCTGGCAAAGAGCTAGAAGAGATTTTGTTGTTATGTGTATTTTTTATTGAGGTAACAATATAAGTTTAGATGTGCAGATTCACTCTTCATCAAATACATAACACACCACACTCACCACCAACTTTCTAACAGTCTCCACCACTGTCCATTGGACCCCACCACCCTTTGCTCCCACCCCCCAACCCATCTCCTCTGGAAACCTCAGTTCTGTGGTCAGTGGTCAAATGCTAGTTTTTATTGTGTTTTGTCTATGTATTACGTTCTTTCTTGTTTTTTCTTTTTTAATGAACTCCAACTTATTTATTTTCTTTTATAGATCATTCTTTTGCTGTTATATCTAAGATCATTTACCCAATCTAAAGTCATGAAGAGTTTCTCCTGCATTTTCTTCTAGGAGTATCATAGTGTTAGTTATAACATTTAGATGTTGTCCAATTTTTTATTGTTGTTATTCTTTTAATTTATATTGAGATAATCTTGATATATAAAATAATACAAGTCCATATGTAGAAGAAAGATTTTTTAAAAACAATGCAAGTGTTCATCTAATCATGCAGCGTGTGGAAATGTGAGGAACAAAGGAAAATGAAAAATAAAGCAAATGAACTGTTACAAGTAAATGGAGTGGACCACATTTCTAGCAAATGAAGTCTAAAACGATAACATTCTATCTTAGATTTATGAACCTATCCAGCAAGGAATCTGTCTCAAAGAGAGCTTAATATCCCCTTTACCATAGCTCATGCTCTAGGCTGTAAATGAACTAATACAATGAAATGATAGTGTAGCTTTTTAAAAAATAAATTTCAAACGAGGGAATAGTTAATGCATTGAAAGATCTGGCCGAGACTCTGTTCATTGTGCAGGTAAGTAAGAATGTACCCAAATATTTATCAAATAAGAATTTTATAAAACAAACTGACAGGGTAAGAGCATATAATATTGAACATTAAAATACACATAATTATATATACTACTACCTTTAGATAAATCATACCAATAGAATTCACTTTCAATTAAAAATGAAATAATTAGAAAGGTTTGATTAGGGTGCCAACTGGTCAGTATGAAGATCATATTCATTTTACCTAAAGAGTTCATAGGTGACCTTAATATAATTGATGAAAATCCTTTCAGATAAGATGGCTTTAAAGAAAAAAACATAAAATTTGTATTGCTATTCCCTCTGGCTCCCTGCCCACCAAACACAGAAATATTGCTCAAAGTTTTATTGTTCCTCTTCAAGCTGAAGTATTCTTTTCCTATATCCAGCCTTGAATTTCATCCCATCTTTCAGGACCATCTCAAATGCCATGTTTTGCATGATGTCTTATTCTGATTTCCACCCCCAACACCCAATTCTCATCACAGCTCACTAGTAACTCTAATGGCACTCACAATTTGCTGCCTTGTTTCAAAATGACTGTACTTACTTCCCCTAGTAGACTAAGTTCTATACAGTAGATAATTATGCTGTACTCGCCTTTGTCTCTGTTGTGTCACTTAACACTTAGTCAATACTACTGCCTAACTGTCTTGTAGTAGTTGACTTACAAGGATAAGGAAAAATAGACAGGCCTGCTCTGGTGGCCTATCTTATAAGACCACCGGGCTCCATCTACATATATCCCAAGGACCCAGGTTCTTTTAACTCAAAGTTTAGACCTTTGATCCTTTTTTGAGTTAACATATATAAATGATAAGGGAAGAATCCTCCATCTTCTTTTGCATGGGGATATCCAGGTTTCATTTTACCACTTGTTGAAAAGACTTGTGGAGCAGTCTTTTCCCCAGTGAATGGTTCCCTTGCACCCTGGTTGGGAATCAACTAACTCCACACATGAGGGGTTTTTTTTGGCGGGGGGCTTTCTATTCTACTCTAGTGGTCGATATGTCCTTCTGCCAGTATGTTTTCAACACTGTGGCTCTGCATTAAGCTTCAAAGTTGGGAAGTTTGAGTCCTTCAACTTTCTTCTTTTTCAAGAGTGTGCTACTTATTTGAGGCCCTTTGAAATTCCGTATGTATTTGAGGTGAGGAAGGTTCCATTTCTGTGAAAAATTTTGATAAAAATTTTATTGACTCTCTAGTGTTTTAGGGAATATCTTCGTCCTAATAGTGTTAAGACTTTATATGCATGAACATGGGATGTCTTTCCATTTACTTAAGTCTTCTTTAATCAGAAGTGCTTTGTCGTCTTCAGTGTGCAAGCATTTGACCTCCTTGTTTAAGTTTGTTCCGAAGTAGCATTCTTTTAGATATTATTGTAAACAGAATTGCTTTCTTAATTTCCTTTTCAGATTATTGTTAGCAGTTTATAAAAATTAATTGATTTTTGTGTGTTTTGATTTTATATCTTTCCTAAATTTTTAAGCTCTAGTAGCTTTTGTGGATCCTTCTAGAATTTTCTTCTATATATTAGATCACATTATCTTCAAATAGGGATAGTTTTGCCTTTTCATTTCCTTTGGATGTCTTTCATTTCCTTCTACCTTTTCAAATGTATAAATATTCCATTTTAAATCAATAGCTAGTAACACTAGCAACATACACCAATTTTCATGTTTGCTGCTGCTTCTTTCATTTTGTTCCTTTACTCATGGCTCAATTTTTCCCTTCCTTAAAGTACAGTCTTTAAGAAAGGTCCACGATCACTTATCTGAAATCCCTGGGATCTCTCTGATTTGGAATTGACACAAAGTTTTTTTCTTTTATAAAGGCAGAGTATGTTGCTCAAAGCAGATGTGATTTAACAACTTGGGTTACCAATCTGTCAAGCATATTAAAATTTCTACAGTGATGTGTATATTCAAATGAAGTAGAAAAAATAAAGACTAAAATTAGCCTCATAAACTAGTTCAGGTCAGGTTTACCTTCAGATGAGTTTGCTAAAAACCCACCAAAAGACTAAAGAAGGGTTTCTAAACTCTTTATTTCTTCTTTTTTGTTTGCTTTGTTTTGTTTTAAAGGAACGGTACAGGCAGGAATGAAGGAAAGCAGGCCGACAGGAAGAGAGAAGAGGAAGAGGCATTCCACTTTATTTTTATTTCATTGCTCACACCAGTTGTTTCTCCCCAGACCAGGGACACAAACCCAGGAGTATGTGGCCAGCACTCCTTCTGAGGCAGTTGACCTAACCACTACTCTGTCAGGGCACACCAATTTTATAATTTCTGAATTGTGAATATCTGAATACTCATAGACTTGTCGTTGTGGGTGGTAAGTGCTCTTGGTGTTCATCTGCCTGGAAATATCTTTAATAGGTCAATCAGGTGGAGAATGCTCCATTGTCATTATCTTCCCTCAGCACTTTAAAGATACTACTCCTTTGTCATCTGGCACCTATCATTGTTGTCAGGAAACCAGCTGTCAAACCCCTGCCATCCCTAATGGAGCCAATCATTCTTACCTTTCATTTAAGCTATTTTCTTTATCATTAGTTCTGCAGATGCTACAATGTGTCCACCATGTAGAGTATTTTTATTTGTCGTACTCTACACTGAAATCTTCTGTTCATTCTGGAAAATTCTTAGCTAAAAATCCTCAAAAATTGTGCTTTGCCATTCTCTCTATCCTTTTCTTTGAATCTCTTATTACATATACAGTGTATTCCTTCAATGTTTCTTACCTCTGATTGCATGGTTTTATTTATTTCTTTATCTTTGTGTTACTTAGCATTATCTTCTATATTTTGAATTCTGTATTCTATTATGCCTTGCCAAGAGTTTATTCTCTCGGTCAAGTTTTTAAACATCGCAATAATTATTTTGTCTAGAAATTTTAACTGGTTCTTTAAAGAATATACATTTGCCTGTTCCTGATTCCTACTTTTCATTCTCTTTTTAAATAACTGCCATTCCTCCTTTTATCTCCCTAAGGATCCTAAACTTTATTTCAAAGTCAAATTAAAAAATTAGTTTTCCTGTCTCTGGAGTAAATTTGTTTTAATTGCTGGGTTTAATGATTGTTTTATTGGCATTACTTTTTCTTATATATTCTGGAATGTCAGTGTGCATGTTCATCTGAGGACAGATCTTAACCCAGAATCAGGTCTTATGATGGAGGATTTAGTGCTCCACATCTGATAATGCTGGAGATACCAGAGACCATCACTGAACTCCCAAGTAACTTGGATCACTAAGTTCTGACTGCAAAGCTGTCTGCTTCCACTCATACTCCTAAGTTGTTTTTTTTAATTGAGCTAACATTGATGACAATACTATTTATGTTTATTCTCTCGCTCTCTGTCTCTGTCTCTCCCACTCTTTCACCCCCAGCCCTAAGTCTCAAACTCTTATCCTTAGGCTTTACATGGTCTTCACCTTAGCTGCCCCTCTCCCTGATCCAAAGGGTGCTTCACTATATACATTTTAGAACTGCAGGCTCACTCTTCATCATATATATAATACATCTAACCACCATCAGATTTTTAATAGTCATCGAACTCCCCCATCCCACCTCTTACTCAGACCCTGCCAGCCCCATTTCCTCTGGTAACCTCAGTTCTGTTGTCAAAGTCCCAGGGTAGTTTTTGTTTTGTCTATTCATTTTTTTTCCTTTATATTCCACATATGACAGAAATCACCCAGTGTTTGTCTTTCTTCTTCTGACTTATTTTCACTTAGCATAACAATCCCCTCTAGTTCCACTCATATTGAAAATAGCAAGTTTTCATCTTTTTTTGGTAGCTGAGTTGAGCATTCATTTATATATACACGCATATAAGTATATATACACAGATATGTATATATACATATATACATGCTATATATGTATATATACATATATACACACATGATCACATCTTGCTGCACACTGATAGTATAGCAGTTTGCTCTGCCATCTCTGACCGAGTGCAGTCCATATACATTCCAAGGGCCAGGGCTGGGGCTGGGGGAAACAACCAAGATGAACAACTAAATAACATAAATGAAAGTGATTCGTCCTCTCTCTTCCTTCCTGCACCACCTTTCCTTAAAAAAAAAAAAAAAATCGGGTGTGCCTGGTGGAGCAGCAGTTTGGTCAATCACTTCTTCCTACTCTCTCTTCCTGCTTGCCTTAATTCCTCCCTGCACCTTTCCTTAAAAAAATAAAATAAAATACTTAAATATTACACATTTATCCAGTGATCTACTGATGGACACTTAAATTGTTTCCATTACTTGGCTATTAGATATCTATCTTTCTATCTATCTGTCTGCCTGTCTATCTATGTATATGAGGACATATATATCTACATATATGTATATATATGTGTGTGTGTGTATATATATATATAGTTTGTTTGTTTGTTTTTTGCCCACCCTTCCTACCTGCACCCCGCTCCTCAGCTGCAGGTCTCAAACATGAGTCCATGGCTTTCATTGCCTGCACCTTACCTGAGCAAAAAAAAAGGGGCATTTTTTTCTTCTTTTTTTTAAAGGAAAGGTGCAGGCAGGAGTGAAGGCGGGCAGACGCAGGCAGGGAGGAAGAGAGGAGAGAAAGAACCATTTGGTATATTTTATTTATTGTTCATCTTATTTGTTCCTTCTGGTTCTGGGAGGCAAACCTGGGACCTTGGAACTATGTGAACTGCACCCAACTGCTACTCCGTCAGGGCACATCACATACATATTTTTGAATTTGTTTTTCATATTCAGATAGATCCCCATAAGTGGAATTGCTGAATCATATAATAGTTTTATTTTTAACTTTCGGAGGAAACTCCACATTGTTTTCCAAAGTGCTTCACCGATTTACATTCCTGCCCACAGTGTACATGGTTCCTTTTTGTCCACACTTCCATCAACACTTGTTTTGATGAGGCCATTCGCACAAATATGAGGTGTGTCCCCAAAGACATCTCTAAGACCACTGTGAAAATATACTGCCTATGTTTTCTTCTATGTACTTTATATTTTCTGGTCTTCCCTCCAAGTATCCATTCTGAATTAATTTTTGTGTATGAGTGATCTAGTTTCATTCTTTTGCATGTGATATCCAGTTTTCCCAATACTAATTGTTAAAAAATTTTTCTTTTCTCATTGTATGCTCTTGGCTCCTTTGTCATAAGTTAACTCGCCATATATGTATAAGTTTATTTCTGGGATCATAATTATATTCCACTGATCTGTGTGTCTGTTTTAATTCCTGTACTATACTCTTGCTTACAATATTAACTGCATTGTATACATTTATCATAATATTACTACAAAGTAATATTTTTGTAGCATAATCTGAAAACTGGGAGTGTGATAACTCCATTTTTCTTTCTTCTTCCCCTGACTGCTTTGGCTCTAGGGGTCTTTTATGATTCCACACAAATTTTAGAATGTTTGGTTTTATTTCCTTGAAAAAAAAGCCATTGGCATTTTGATGGGAATTGCATTAAACCAATATATTGCTTTAGGTAAGATGGCCATTTTAACAATGCTAACTCTTCCCAACTATGAACACCGAATGTCTTTCCATCTCTTTATGTCTCCTATTTATTTTAACAATTGTCTTCTAGTTCTCATTGCACAGGTCTTTCACTGCCATTGTTAGACCTATCTGGGCCTACTCATCACTTAAAGCTGTTATTTCCTTGCTCATTTTCTGCCTGCTTAATCTATACATTGTTGTAAATAGGGTATAAAGTCCTCTACTATTGTTCTATTGCTGTAGTGTCTCTCTTTAGCTCTGTTAAAAACTGTTTTATGTATTTTGATGCTCCCTCAACTGGTGCATATATATTAATAGATGTTAGGCATTCTTGTTGGACTGATGCCTTAGTCATTAAGTAATGTCCCCCCTATCTCCTATTACCTTCTTTAGTTGAAAGCTTATTTCATCTGATATAAGTATAGCTGTACTTCCCTTTTTTTCACTTAGCATTTAATTGTAGGATTGTCTTCCAAATTTTGACTTTGAGCTTACACTTGTCTTTGGAGCTCAGATGGGTTTTTATTATGCAGCAGAAAGTTGGATTTTTGTATTTTAATCCAACTGGCCAGTCTATGTTTTTTGATTGATGAGTTCATTTCACTGATCTTTAGGGGAATTACTGATAAATAACTATTTATTACCATTTTGTAATTCGTTTTCTAAGCATTTCTGTTGGCCATCACTGTACTTTTGTGCTTATATTCTCTTATGCTTTGACAGCTTTCTTTTGTGTTGTGTTTGGTTTCCCTTTTCATTTTTTTCTTTCTTATTTCTATGGATTTTTTTAAAGATTACCATGGGGTTTACACGTAACTGCCTGGAGATATCCATTTGAACTTGGAAGCAAGTAAATCTTGACCTCATTCTCATTCTAACAGTCCACATTTTTACCTCTTCCTGCCATATTTTGTATTTTCAGTGTATTACTGTTAAGTGGAGTTTCTTTTAGTATATAAAAACCTCTTTAGTGCTTCTTGCAAGGCTGGTTATGTTTTAAAGAGCACCTTAATTTTCATTTGTCGGTAAGGCTCTAAGTGACCAGCTAACAGGGTAGAATATTATTGGTTGGTAATCCTTCTCTTTCAGCATTTTGAATATGTTATGCGATTTCCTTCTGATCTGCAAAATTTCTTCTGAGAAGTCCACAGACAGTCTTACTCCCAAGTTTTATAAAATCATTTTCTAAGTAGCAACCATGCTTTTCTGGGGTCTCCTTTAAAGGAGTGGAAGTGGAAGAAGCTGGCTCCAGTCACCTGCCATGTATGTGACACTTTAGTCCCACTGTTCTATGATAAACTCTCAGTTACTTTTGCTTGCTTCGAAGCCCAGAACACAGGAGTCCTGTGGTTTTAGTCCCAGTGGTATTGTGGTTTTTGTTTAATTTCTAGTTCTTAGGTAAATTTATAATGATTTTACACATGGCTATGTCCTTTAAATTTACTTTTTAGAAAATTTTATGCATCATTACCACTACGTTTAGAATGGATATGTAGGCCAAATCATAAATACTGCAAGTTATTATGATCAGCAATCTCAAACTTTCTACCTGCATAAAATGTACATTCTTATTAATTTTCCATTGTATTTAACTAAACTAAAATGTTCTTTAACAGACATTGATTTTCTCTAAAATCAACAAAGAGTTTCTAAAAATATTTTAAAGGCCATGCAGACACATATTATATGCTAATCTCAGATTTCTCCAAAACCAGTATTCAAATTTCACTGAGAAAACGCTTTCCTTCTTTAAGTTGTTCGTTTTTTATTCCCTTGATATTTTTTTTAAATTTGCAATAATTTAAGTTTATAGAAAAGTTGTAAGAATAGCACAAAGAATTCCCTATACTCTTCACCTAAGTAACTAAAATGTTGAGTATTTGACTGCATTTGCTCACTGGGACACTCTCACTTGCACATACAGGCACACAATCATCTTGTCACTTTTCAGAACTGTTACGAGTAAGTTTTAGACAGGATGCTCCTTTTCCCTAGATACAGACGGTATTTCCTAAAAACTAAGCAATACTCTTATATATCCATAGTACCATGACCCAAATCAGGAAATTGAAATAGATAAAAGTGATATAATCTACAGACCTTATTAAGATTTCACCAATGGTCCCAATAATGTCCTCTTTATAGGAAAAGAAAATTCAAAACAATGGTTATATTCCATTGTCATGATTCCTTAGATGCTGGGGTTTTTTGTTTGTTTGTTTGTTTGGTTGGTTTGGGGATTTTTTTAAAGGAAAGGCGCAGGCAGGAATGAAGGAGAGAAGGCAAGCAGGCAGGAAGAAAAAGGAAGAAGAAGCATTTTAATTACTTTCATTTAGTTGTTCACACTGGTTGTTCCCCCCAGGTCTAGGACTCCAACCAAGGGGTTTGTGGCCTGCACCCTTCAGGAGTGATTACCTAACCACTGCTTCACCAGGGTGTGTCTTTTTTTTTTTTTTTTTTTTTTTAAGGAAAGCTGCAGGCAGAAATGAAAGTGAGCAGGCAGGCAGGCAGGAAGAGAGAGAGAAGAAAAAAACACCGATTTATTTTATTTAGTTGTTCATCTTGGTTGTTCCCTGGGCCCTGAGTCTTCAGCCTGTTTCCTTAAGACGTATGTGGACCTATCTCCAGTGGCCTTATCCGATAGGCCATCAGGACATGCTAACTTCTTTTTTTATAGTCTTTCAATCTCAAACTCCTCGTGAGTCTTTGTATTTCACAGCATTGACAGGTATTTTGCAAAATACACTTCAATTTGAGTTTGTCTGATGTTTCCTTGTGATTAATTCATGTTATTACCATTCGGTAGGAGTATTACGAAAGTGATGCTGAGTTCTTCTCAGTGAATCTTATCAGGAGTCACGTGCTATTGATTAGTCTAGTTACTTAGTGCTGTTCATTTTGATCATTTGTTAAAGTAGCATCTGCCATGTTTACTCACTGTAAAGTTATCCCATATAACTACTAAGGAGTAGGGAGATATTCTGAGGCTGCGGAAATAAATATATTGTTAATCTTCAAACTTTAATGTACTATTTTCAGCATCTATCACCAATTCTTGCCAGAAGCAATAACAATTATTCTGATTTTAACAAATGGCTCTTTTCTCCTAATTAAGTCATCTCGTCTATATGTTTAAGTTGACTTTCTACAATAAGGAAGAGTTCATCCTTCTCATTCATTCATTCATTCATTTGTCTCATCAGCCTGGGCTCACTGATCTTACTTTATTCAACAGATTGTAATTATTTATTATCATTACTTAGTTTGATGCTCAAATCATACCATATATGAATATGGAAGCCTCTTCAAGAAGACTTGCATGTCTTATGGACATATCCACACAATTCTTTGACCACTTCCTTATTTTTCAGTAGAATGAGATGCTCCAGTGTCACCTTGTTCTTTCCCTATCCCATCCTGGGATCAGCCATTTCTCCGTGAAGCCCGAGTTACTTTCGGTAAAGAACAACCGATAGGTGCTGATGTTCTTACTGCTACAAATGTGTCACTGCTCCTAGGTCTTTCAGTAAAGAACAACAGATAGGTGCTGATGTCCTTACTGCTACAAATATGTCACTGTTCCTTGTTCTTTCAGAAGACAGGACTGAGAAACACATGAAGGTCTATGTACACACACAGTCTATACGTGTGCAAACTCACATCAATATACCTAGCTATCTACATACATTAAAATCCATCAGTTTATACTGATTCACTTCCAAGTCATGGTGCAGGGCACTGTCTATCCTTCCCCCTTTCTAGATACGACATGTCCTCAGAGTGAGAAACCTGGTTCCCGTTCTCCATAATATATTTACTGCTTTGCTCAATCCCAGACATTGCTAACCCATGCTTCTATGAAAAGCAACCTACTAACTCGAGTTCAGTATCTGTTTAGACTTCTTGTTTTGGACATATGTAGTCCAAATACTGAGTTCAAAAAATTACTTAGGTTAGTCACCCCAACTGCCTTCAGCATGTTTGCTGTTCTTTTGAAAACATTTTGCTTCATTTCATTTTTGTTTGTATTCAGTTTTAGGCCCCCTTCCTTGCTGGATATGCACATTATATACACAAGTAACTATATATAATGGCACGCATATGTGAAATATTAACATAGTTCCAAAAGTAAAATCAATACAAAAAAGTATTTTTAGATAAGCATAAACTCCCTCCCTCATCTCTCCCACTTTCACTTTTCACTTCATTTCTCTCAAGCCCTATCAGTAATGAATCTTCTGGTCTCTGATATTTTTTGCTCTATGCATTTTCCCCAAAATTTATTGTTTTATCCCCCTTCTTTTTTACACAAAAGGCAGCACAATACATACAGCCAGTAAACTAATAAAACGGGAAAACAAAACACAAAAATAAACATGAAATGATCTTAGTACAGCTAGCTCAAGCTGAACTTAACAAGAAAATAAGAATGAATCCAGTTTTCCCATTCTATTACTTTAATATTGAACTCTAAAGTAACATTAAGAAAACACAGTGAGAGCCATGTTAAAATTAATTTTTAATCAGACATTTATAAACATGTTAGTATGAAATCTTGCCACAATTTTATTTTCTCCTATAATAACTAAAGCTCTTTTACAGAAAAAGTCACACAAAATTTTATTAAGTGGTATCTGTTTTCTCCTAAAAAACGAAAGATGTCAGTTATAAGAATCTGCTTGTGAAAAGCACCTTAATTTTGGATATTAAACAGCAAAAAGCCAGAACTGATTTAATTTACTTTTATGAAGCAGCCAGTACTCATGGAAAGAATTAAATATAAATGTAATAACTATATATATGTACATATATATTTATATATGTATATGGGTCATGCACATTTTATATACAGAAATAATAAAGAACAAAAAGAACAAATTAAAATATTTCAATTCATTCTTAGTGTGTCAAGAGTCACGGCTCAAAGCTCCTATAACATTCCGTACTTTCCAGGTACCCTTTCCTCTAACTCAAACTGAAAATGGCTAATGAGCCCTGGTTCAGTAGACTGGACTGTAGCAGTGCAGAGTCTGCTTGGTTCATGGTCTTATCGCCTTTCTTCTTTCTGAAACCAGGCTCATTAGAGTAAAACAATTTTTTCTGTTAGCACCAGAAATGGGTTGTTTTGAGATAAGCTTTATTTGCAAGCAATCCTAAACAGGTCTGCTAAGGAAGCAAAACACGAGAGCGGATTAGACCCAGTTATGCAGCACAGACTGACCTCACCAACGTAAATAAGGATCAGTCTCTGAAAAATAAGCAACATCAATGATCCAAAATGTCTTAGAAAGAATGATTTAAAATAACCTTCTGTTGCTTCTATAAACAAAAGGAAAGAAGATATTCTGCATATAGAAGAAAACTTTAGTGTCCTGTTTCCCATTAATGGATTCACAAAATGAGCAGAATGAAGTTTTGTTCTGCAAAAAGTCACCAGCCCTGAAGATATATTCCTGTAGCATGATTTGGTCCCCTGAACCAACAATCCCTGGATTTGTTCTTTCCTTCCTTGTGAAATTCAGATGAAGCCTAAAGCGCTTAAATGTTTTCTTTCCATTGCCTATCTGCTGTAAAATTTGGCAATGCTAACTTGAGAAAAATCAGCGACGCATGTCAGCTTGGTCTATGTTGCAGAAACTCAAAAGTACTTTAGACAATACACTTGAACAGAAGTTGAATCACTCTGATTTTTTCTTACATAGTGCTACAATGGAGTTTGTGCACAAAAGTTTAATGTGGAATTTTTAAGACACTTCTCTCAACTGGGCTTTTCTGTATCTATGGTTCAAACATAAAACACACCTAGGAAAAAGTAAGTGAATGCTATGAGCAGGTCTTCAAACAGAAATTTGTTAAAGTATGACTTCAGTAAATGGCACATTTGGAAGAAGTTTCTGCTCACATATATACATCAAGTGAATCAATTGAAGGTTCTCCGTTGGACAGGAGAAAATAAACATAAGCAATAAAAGAAATAGAAATCGGCCCCACTGCAAGTGTGTACCCACAATCCTCTTCATCTGCTCATTCCCAGGGTTAGCTACATTAGAATAGCCAAGATCCTGGTTTTCTAAAAAAAAAAAAAAAAAAGACTCCAACTTTAGGAAGAAATCCAACAGAGACTAATTAAGCTTCAATCACTTTCTAAGGATAGGTGAAGCAATTTGTGAGAACGGAGCTTTCACTATGAGGAGGAGATTCGTAATTTCTGCAGCAGTAAAGCAACTAAATCAGAAGTTTATCTGTTCATTCTCATGCGTTAAGCATTGGTGTTTCAGACCAAGATCCTCTCTGCCTGACTGAGTAATCCTCAGTAGCAGAGCTAGTTTTCCAACCATGACATCAGTGAGATCATATTTTACTGCATTGTGAAGAGAAAAGCTCATGAGAGCCTCAGCAGCCCTGAGAACTGTGAAAATCTCTTGCGACGGGAAGCTTAAGTAAGGCATTCCTTGGTGACTTCACCAAGTGCTCTTCTGCCACCAAACCCCAGAAAGAATCTTTAAAGCAGGGGAATAGAGCATGTGTCTCGCCCTGGGCTGGTGTTAAGGGGAAAGAAAGGTGTTTCTAGATAAGGTGATCACCGAGGAAATTCTCTACAAGAAGGCCAGGCAAAAGACTTTATTCTCATGTGCTGCTTCTCTGAAAGCAAATTGCTCTCCATTGGAATTTTGTTTATAATTCAGTTAGAACTAACCCCCTGACACAGTTGCAAAATGGTTCAGGCTCTCTTTTCAAGACTTCAAAGTTGAAAACGTATTGCTGAAGGCCTGGCAAGCTAGGGTAAAATTCCAATTGAATACAGACATCAGCACCTTACTCACTGAGCAGCAATGAAGAAGCAAGATGATTCATTAACATCAGCAGTTTAAGCATGAAGGAACATCTCTCTTCTAAGATTGTTGACTCTACTCCAACAGAAACAAATAAATGCATGTACCTCAGGAAGGGGATCAATGGGGGGAGGTTACTACATATATAGCATGTTAGAAATTTCAGTTATGAAACAATAGAAATTCAAATTATAAAATGACAATGTAGCAATTCAGAAGGCGCTTCTTATACACTACAAAAGGAAAAGAAAATTGTGGGCATTATTTTAACCACTTTAAAGTAAGCCTGAACAAGGAAAATGATTAAAAAGTAAGGACAATTGTATTTAATAATCGGATTACGAGTGTTGGCTTTTAATTAATTTCTTCCTCTTTATTTCAAATATTCTGCAAGTTTTTGTAATAAAACTTTAAGAACTACAGTTATCATAAATCTCTAGTTTACGTCATTCCTACAAGGTCACTAAACAGAGCTCTTAATAACAGAACTTTCGTGAGTTTGCCTAATTCTACTTGAAATCCAGAGTAATCCTATTTTCATGGTTTCTCTGGGGAAACATTTCTGGCCTTACAAGAAAAGTTTCTGGACAATGAATGTTCCTTTCTAGAATGTTACAGTGTTTCTATTACAGCTCACCTCCTGCTACATGTTATACACCTCACATTCATGCTTAAGGAGTCTCTAAATCTGTCACCTGTTCTCTTTCTCTCCAGCCTTTCCACCTCCATAACTCTTTTGTCAATTGGTTTGCCCCATTTGTAGGATTTTTCTACTACGAAGTTGCAGTGTGTGGTTGCAGGTACAGCATTCCTTACTCATTCCCAGTCCGGTCCTGCCATTCCTTCCTTGCAGTGTGATTTCTCCTTACCTCCAGACCTCAGAACAGTTTTTGTCTGTTTTACACTCAGATCGCATATCATATTCTCATCTGATTTCTTGTCGATTTTCTTCTTTAGCTTTTTCAACTCAATACTAATTTCCTTCCAGGCCTTTCGTACCCATTGCATATCTGTGCTTTATATAGCACGATATAACCTTTTAGGATAAATCTATTCTACTTCCTGCCAGAAGCTATAGCTTTTAGTCCTTATATATCATCCTTTTATTCTCATTGGGATCCCAAAAACATTCCCATTAACATCACCTTCAGATTTCATTGAAATGTCCACTCTTTTTTTATGAAGCCCGTAAATGCTTCATTCCTTGGTGCCAGCCCCATTTAAGAGCTGGAGGTGCTACACTGATCAACCCTCTTGATTCAAAGCCCAGCAACTAATTGTCAGATCACCTCCCCTTGTTCTCATTTAGGAAGACATGAATTAAGCTGGGGAAAAAATGCATCAGACAAATGCTTTTACTCAAAGGCCAAGTATTCTTGGATTTGATCATAATTCAAAATGATAATAAAATGGAAGGGGAGTTAGGATGCAAGGTTTATTCTGCTAAAGCTACACACGTCAGATTTGAAGCTGCTGATACCACTCTTTCCTTTGTGGTTATCTTCTTGTCCTGTCTTGTGTTAAATTACTGCCATCATTTTCAGTCTCTCTCTCTCTCTCTTTTTTTTTTTTTTTTTTTTGTTATTTTTTATCTTTATCTCTAAAGTTGGTTTTTAGGAAATAAATGCAGTTTCTTTTGGTAACTATGTATACTTCTCTTTTAAAGCTACTGATAAATCCATGTACATTTTTCAAGTACTCATTTCCCTGAATTTAATCAAAAGCTATTTTGTGTATTTTGTGTTCTTTCCATGTTCATGTCCATTCTTTCCTTTTTTTCCCATTAGATAGGAACTCCTGATTAAAGTAGTCTTAATGATTCAGTAGTCTATAAAGGAAAAAAATCCATTTTCCTGATACTCTTTAAAAATCCCTTCACATTTTCTTATTAGCTCCTTAGATTTCAATGTCACTTTGGTTTGCTGTCTTATTTTCAACAGAACATTATATTTCTAAAGATATATGAAGAAAGATCTCTTGATACTAAGCAGACTTGCGCTAAATCCTTGTAAACAGATGATAATCTAAATGTGTTATTTGGTTAAAGATCACAGCGAGATAGGAGCCACAAAGCTTTTGAACATCCTCGGATAGCTGCTCCAGGAAGTCTTGAAGAAAATAAAAATCCAACCGGGGCTTCCCCTGAACACTTGAAGTCTTAAATTCACTCACACAAAACTTTCTTTGACTTACAGCTTTCGGTTATTTTTTTAAGAGAGGAAGGAAAGGAGGGAAGGAGGGAGGGAGGGGGAGAAGAAGGAAAGAAGAGGAAGAGCATTTTTCATTAGCTGTTTATTTTGGCTTTTCCCATGGGCCCTGAGTCACAAACCCAAGTCAAAAACTCTTGGGCTTTTCGTGGTCCACACCCCAGTCGTCTAAGCTGCCTGAGCCACAAGGGTGCACCAGGCATACATTTTCTTATGTTGATTTATTTTAGAATATGAGAAGTCCGTAATTCTCTACTTAGCGTCATTTAACCAAATCGCCTAAAAATCAAAGGACATTTCTCAATATTCTTTTGTGATTGATTGAAAATCACAAAGTAGGATATGCCCTGGTGGAGCGGCGGTTGGGTCACTTGCCCACAAAGGAGCTCAGCTCACATAATGGGTTTGAGTCCCAGGTCCAGGGGAAACATCAGTGTGAATAACTAAATAAAAAGAAAATAGAATGCTTCTTCCTCCTCTCTCTCTGCCTGTCTGCCTACTTGTCTTCATTCCTGCCTGTACTTTTCCTTAAAAAAAAAAGAAAGAAAGAAAATCACAAAGTATATGGAACTTAATGAAAATCTATACTTAAAATTCACTTTTCCTGTCCAACCTTTAGAGATTAATTTTAAGGAATGTTTAAAAGGGATACAATAACTCGAACACAAATTTGTACTTCAGTAAGATATTGGTACAATTATCATATGTCCAGGAAATTCCACTTCTGTATTTACAATCAAGTGAAAACAGGAATATTGATATATATTTGTGTAACCATGTATTACTCACAACAGCTAAAAGGTTTAAGTAACCCATGAGTTCACCGATGATTGGATGAATGGATGAACAAAATGCATTACACCCATACAATGAGATATTATTCAACCTCAAAAGAGAAGGAAATTCTGATACATGCTATAAAGACAATGAACCTTGGGACCATCACACTAAAAGAAACAAGTCAATCACAAAAAAAGACAAATATTGTATGATTCCACTTATATGGAGTAGTCAGTCATAGAGACAGAAAGTAGGAGGGTTGGGGGAGGATGAATAGGGAGCTAGTATTTAATGGGTACAGAGCTTGAGAAGATGAAAAAGTTCTGAGTTGGACATGTTAATGGTTCAGAACAATAACATACTTCATGGTACATTCTTAAAAATGGTGGAAATGGTCAATTTCACATTACATATATTTTACCACAATACAAATTAAGGAACATAAGATATTGGTATCATATGTCTTGCAGAGAACTTCCTTGAGGGAATGAGAAGCTGGAATTTATAATAAAAAATATTTCAGAGTGCTTCTGAAGTAAGAATGA
This sequence comes from Solenodon paradoxus, assembly GCA_004363575.1. NCBI lineage: Eukaryota > Metazoa > Chordata > Mammalia > Eulipotyphla > Solenodontidae > Solenodon > Solenodon paradoxus. The sequence goes on from RJWH01000671.1 coordinate 206,969, forward strand.
CTGTGGCCCTACTAGTGAAAGTGTGGCCAAGGGCAGCAGCACTGGGGTCACCCACAGGCCTGTTGGAGACCAGAATCTCAGGACCTGTCCCAGCCCTCACTCAGTTTTGCATTTTAACAAGACCTTCAGGTGATCCACATGCACACTGAAGTTTGAGAAGCACTAGTCTGGGGCAAACCCTCCCACTGCCTAGCTGCATCACCAGGTTCTTAACCATTTTATGCCTCAATTACAATTTTAAATCAGTGAAATGGTGGTACTAGGGATGCTTATACGTAAGGCCGCCAAGGTTTAAATATAATAGTAATGCATGTAGTACAGTTAGTGCCTGGTGCACTCAGGGCTGCTGTTATTACTTCGCTGTGCAGAAAACTTGAAAGTTGATTTCAGGAATCCTTCTATAAAATGTAGACTTAGAAATCAGTATTTTCCAGAGGATAAGGATGCTGCTGGACTTCTAAGAGATAACAGTACAAAGGGATATGTGGGAAATAAAGGCTTTGGCAGAGGGGAATATTTTGTTTAGGAGAACAAATACAGTAGAATGGAGGCGTCAAGTTCATTTACAATTGGGCAATTTTTTTCTTGTTCAAGTATGGGAGGGCTGGAACATAAACTTGTACTTCAGTAAGACATTGGCAGAATTATCCTAAGTCCAAGAAATTCCACCTCTGGATTTATAAGCAAATAAGTGAAAATAGGGACATCTATCTATACATGTGGGTAATCATGTCCATGGCAGTATTATTTGTAAAATATAAATAAAATGGAGAAAGTTTTCAATGAGGTAATGCCATATTTTTACGATATTTTAGGGGGTAAGTGGTATGCTTTTCATATCCGAAATCCCAATGTGAGACACAACCTTTCAGCTGAAATACTACCAATATCTTCTTCTACGTACATGTGAAGCATCAAATATTTGACCAAGGGAACAATGCAGAAGAGAGAAAAATACTGACAAGTGGGGCGATAAAGCACAGACACCCAGGAACCGCTAGCACCTGCGCCACAACATGCAGAAAATGTTCTTGAGTTCCTAACCTAATTTTTCTGGCAGGAGATCCTTCCTGGTCCCAGAAAAGACTTTTGGAGACAGAGAGGATTAAAAAAAATAATATTGTTAAGAAGTGAGGTTGCTGGGCTTGCACTTTACTTGCCAGAATCCCTTTATCTTTCTTGAGAGCCCCCCAGATCTCTTTTATTCTAGGTCAGTAATTTAACACTCTCAGCTCTCAATTCAAAGCCTGTAATGACCTTGCTGTGCTGAATTATTACCCCAGGATATAGAAAAAGAGAGAGAGAGGGAGAGGGAAAAAAAAACCCTAAAAACAACAGAGGCCTTTTGATCAGAGCACCAAACTGCAGTTCGCTGTAACTCAAGCTGCCCATTCTTATATGGCAGGAATTAAGGACTCCCCCTGCCAGGCAGGACCCTATTAAAAGACAATAGCTATTTGAAAAGGGTAAGCAAGTTGATATGGATATAATAGGCCACATATGGGGGCCCCTTTCTGCACTGAAATAAAGCTCCTTCTTAAGAGTTGTGAGCTGGGAAACCCAGTATTCAGGAAGGCAGAGGAGGAGGTATAATAGAGGGAGTGGGTAGCCATGCAGAAATGCTTGAAGGTGCTTCAGGGAAAAGGGAGGAGGGCTCTGAGGAGCCTGGGGAGATGAGCATCAATCACTGAGGATAGAGGTTTTCAGAATGACCAGGCCTCTCCATCCCCTACCGGTTTTAAGGACCCATGACAACAAAGATGTGGCTAAAACCAATATAGTGGTTTATTTCTCTAATGGCTTAATAGAAAAACAAAACAAAAAAACCCAAGCAGCAAAAGAGTGAAGCGGTTGGCAAAAAAGAACCCTTTCTGCCTTGTTTTAAACAACTTGTATGTCAAGATCCTAAACCCCGATGAATACCATCTAGAGCCAGTAAATGATCATTTTCCCCAGGATGCAATGTTTTTTAAAGTCCCACAAAAGAGAGACAGTGCGTCCCAGAGAAATCTCTTGCCTACAAACTACACCCCTCCTCAGCTACAGAGACGTGACCACAGGACACAGGACTTCTTATTCTATTTGCTAACCCATTTTGCATATTTATCACTCACACACTGCCCTTTAATAGCCAAGATGTAGACATTATTTTGGATGATCTTACATCCACAACAGAATTTCCCAATCATTTGTTTTAGCAATAGCTCAGATCTTGTTAGCATGTTACAAAACAAGGAATGATTTAAAAGCGATTCAAAGTATTTAAACACATTAATTGCTTATGATTAAATTCTGAATTCTCAAATTCCTAAGCAAAAATATCAGATATTTTTCTCTTCTCCACCACCCTTTGCTAATTGCCAAATACAGGCTCTCAGCTTCCCATCCACTGCAATTAGTGGGCTAGCTTGATGGAATTCACAACAACAGAAGAAACACAGGGATCCCTAACACTTCCTTGTTCCACTGAGTAGTCAACAGAGCACAAAATTGATCTTTAGCAATTTAAAGCATTTGCTGATTAAAAAGAAGGTCTGGAGACCTAGATTTGATTCATTTAGAATGTGCTTAATTTAGGCCTAAGACTCCAAAATAATTTTTTTTTAACCAAAAGTTACTAGAGATCATTGTTTCCTTGAAAGTTTGCAATTCTAAAACACTTGCCAGCATGGAGACTCTGCTTTGTTTCAGATCATGGAGGAAGGGAGGCATGAGCAAGAGAGAAGAATGGAGAGTGTCAGACCTCATGCTTATTTTTCAACTCATGCTTTAGGATTGTGGCGACCATATTTTCACAAGTTTTAATTGGCACACATCGTCTAAAAAAAGTTTTTTTTGGTATGTGGGCCATTATCAGGTGTGAGAAACAGCCTAAATGTTAATATATTATATGCCATATTATTTGATGTCTTTTTTTTTTTTTTTAAGGAAAGTTGCAGGCAGGAATGAAGGTGAATAGTCACGCAGGCAGAAAGAGAGAGGAGGAAGAAGCATGTTATTTTGAATTATTTTATTTTAGTTGTTCATCTTGGCTGCTTCTGCTGGCCTTGGAACACAAACCTGGGACCTTGGGATGCATATGGACCACACTCAACCACCACTCCGCCCGGGCATACCTTATTTGGTAAATTTAAAAAAGATATAGCTGTATAATAAAATTCATTATACAGAACACACCATGTATAGTATGCCATGTATATAAAACTACCTATCTATAGACGCAGTCAAGATGTTTGGAAGAACAGAGAACATGAAGGGAGGAGGGTCATTTAAGAAGCTTCTCAGAGCTGAGCACAGAACCTCCCATCTTGAAAGTCCGGCACAGCCAGTGAATCCACGTGCACACCAAAGTGCATCACTGCAAAAAAGGCTGATGCCACCTTTTACTCAGGGTGTTGCAAGATCACTTTATAGAAAAGGATGTAGGATAGGAGGTAATCATATCTTTGAAAAATAAAATCTGCCACATTTTTCCTCTGGCCACAACAGTTTACCTTTCTCCTAAATGTAAAATATACCCTGTACACCTAGACCTCTAGCATCTAATTCTATGTCAGCATCAACATAAACTCTAGGGTCTGTCATATAAAGAGCTCCAGGTGCAGATGAAGTGCTTCAAGTGCAACTTTTTGGATATAGTTTCTCAAGAATTCTGAACATCTGTAAACCTTAGAGACAAATAATATGCCCCTTGCCTTCATCACCCCCAACCACAGCCAGTGTATACTGGTGATACAGGGATAGTATAGCCACAAGAGATTTCCATTCTAGTAATCATTGGTCCACCGAAATTCTGAAATCCATCCAGACACAAGTCATCCTTTTCTTGATTTGAACCCAGTACCTCCTCCTGGTAATGACTTTCCATGGCTTTTGACTCTGAACTCTGGGTTTTGGGTTCCATTTTCTAAATAATACTTCCATTTCCATAAAAAATGCCTCAGTTCGCAGCTGAGTAGCCTTCTCAGCTTGCTTTCTGTCCATAGAAATCTAAGGACCCAAAGCCTACTTTTTATTTGGGACTATTTATCTTTTTCAGTCTAAGTTGGTAGTTCTTCAACCAATACAGTTATCTTAAAAACATGATGGGGTTTCTATCAATTTAATTAGGGTTTATTCCACTAGACCAAAGCTCTACCCACAAATATCTTGGAGACAGGCCCTTCTCTATGAGGCTGTTTTGGGACAACACCCTTAAGGTACGTGAGCCTTTGTCTATCTGAGAGTGTCTAGGAAACCCACCTTGAAATCATTCTGAGGTCTTACAAATGTTTACGCTAAAACCACATTTTCCTGAAAGGCACACTGGATTTGATCTTTATGCTGAGGAACTTTCTTACTTTGAATACTTTTGATAATGGGAAAAATGGTCCTGAGCTCTCTATATTTTCTCTAACTTCTATTCAAAAACAAAATAAATCATTCTTTGATTGAATGAATTAATTCTTTCTCACATCTTGTAATAGATAGCTAGAAAAAAAACAGGCATGCCAGAAATGACCATGGTTAGATCACTGCATCCAGTCAGTACATTTCCTATTCTTCACATTGACAAAGGTGACAATACTGCCAAACTTTCTATCATTACACAACAAGGGTCCACTTACCTCTAGCTTCCAATAACATTTTCCACTCTCTTTTAAAACGTTCATTGATCATTTCCTTGAGACCTATCAGACTTCCACTAACAGTCTCTTCAAGGTTCTTCTAGTTTCTGTCGGCCACCTGATCTTAAGGTCACTGATATGTTTTAGGGTTTTGTACTACAGCATCTCACTCTCAGGAACAAATTTTATTCCAGGCATCTATTGCTGTATTACCAAACACACCAAACTTAGTGGCATAAAAGCAATAGTCTTGTTGTGTTTATCGAGTCAATAGATCAGATATCATATGGAGCACAGTAAAGATGGCTTGTTCTCACTCCAAGATGTCTGGGACCTGAGTTGGGAAGACTGAAAGACCTGGGGTGATTTACGTGGTTGGGGATGGAATCATCTGGAGGCCTCTTCACTCACATGTCTGGCACCTGAACTGGGATTACTTGAAGACCAGGTTTACCCATTGGGCTTCACACAGCATAGGAGCTGGGTAGTGAGAGGGTGTGTCTTGAGATGGCAAATCTGAAAAGTGAGTTCCCAAAGATCAACAGAGAATCTAATGGACTTTTGTAATCCAGCCTTGGAAATCACAGTGTCAACTATCATAACTTATCTTCCAGGGGAGGGAACACAGATCCCACCTCTCAAAAGGCAGGAATGTCAAAGAAGATGAAGCCCTGTTTTAAAGCCGCTACTACTATGCACATACACACACACACACAAAATAGATGCATTAAAAAACAATAAAACTACTCTACCAACAATGAAGAATTAAGAAAGGGAATCCCAAAGGTAATGGTGAGAGCCCAAAGATTCCTTGATAACTGCTCCATAGATGGCATAGAGATAAAACAATATAAAGAAAGCAGGTAAGAAGATTCTGGGAGAGACTTCTTTAAGAAGATAAAACTAAGAAAGAATGAATACATACAAATATCAATGTACCTGCTTCAGTCAGAGTCCTATAGTTAACAGATAACAAATGGGTAGCTGAGGCAAATTTTAGAAAAGATATTTACAAAGGTATAGACAGGATTAATTACTCCAGGGGTAGAAACAAGAGCAACATCAGGATCTATTGTTACCCCTACCCTGAAGATACAAATGGGAGGCGTGGCTTCTTGAATCCAGAAAGAGAAGGGATGATCCCACTACAGTTGTGACCTTCAGTAGAGGAACCCAGCCAACCCATAACAAAATGGGAGGCAGAGCAACCAGAGAATGCAAACTCCAATCTCACTCTCTCACCTCCTGCCCTCCGTCTCTTGCCAATAATTCCCACTGATTTAAAACCAAACAGGAGCCATAGGGCATCTATGGCATCAAGTTCACACAGATCAGTCCTTCAGAGCAATGTGGAGAGTGGGTCTGCAGGTACAAATGGAAAATAAATAGCATAGTATTAAAGGAAAATTTGTAACGTTTGGAGATAAATTGGTGATAAGTCCATGGGAAATTAGCTAAATGGGGGGTGGAGGACAATCCCAGGGGTAAGAAAGTTGTGCAACACAGTTCAGGTGTCACTAGTGCAAATTCGAAATATTAATATAAACAAAATTCTGATTTCAGTCTATCAGGAGACTGGAGGGTAAGTAAAAGTAAATTATGTGTTATGAAAGATGTGTGTTAAAGGGAATTAGATTTACATGTTACACAGCAGAAGGTCAATCAATACATAATGCCAGAAACTGAAAAATCAAGAAGTAGCAATACAAGCAAGTAATTTATAGACCTAGAAATGAACACTGAACAAATCACTCAGAGAGTTGAAAGCAGTTACCTCTAAAGAATGGAAAATGTCGTGGGAAGAGCTGGGGAGTGCTATTTTTCTTTGTTCTTTTTTCTTTAAAAAATTTAAATATATACTTTTATTAGCCTTGCTTAGAGCAGAACTTAGCATCAATCCAAAAGAAGGCTTTAGAAAAACTGATAGTCAACTTAAAAATCCAAAGAAATGTGATAAATATATTCCTAGCCTGCATATCATTGGAGTAAGGCTACCTATTAGGAACATATTGAAGCCTGCGCTGGTGCAGTAGTGGTTTAGTCAACTGCCTCATGCCAAAGTGCAGTTCATATGCATTTCAAGGTCCCTGGTTCAAGACCCAGGACTGGGAGAAAAAACCAAAATGGACAACTAAATAAAATAAAGTAAAATGCTGCTTCCTCCTCTCTCTTCCTGCCTGTCTGCATGCTTGCCTTCTACATCTCTGCCTTGCCTGTCTACATCTTTCCTTCAAAATAAAAAAAAAAAAAAAAAAGCAAAGAAACTTTTTGACAGGGATTGCACAGAACCTGTAATCTGGTTTTATTAATATGGATATTTTAACAATAGTAATTCTTTTAATCCATAAGCACAGACTTATCTTTCCATTTATTTGTAGTTTTTTTCAATTTTTTTCATCAGTGTCTTGTAGTTTCCAGTATATAGGTCTTTCACCTCATTAAATTCATTCTTAGGTATTTTATGCTTTTTGATACAATTATAAATGTGAACGCTTTCTTAATTATTCTGACAGTGAATTATTAGTGTCAACAATACTTGTAGAACTATCTTTACTCTTTAAACCATAAGCGTCTGTAACTATGATTTTAAAAGCTAGAAAAACTAGGGATAGACCAGTCAGCTTAAAGGGCCACTTGCTCTGTGATACCTGGTGCCTCCAGCTTAATTTAGATACCCTTCCTCTGAATATTCTTAGCACCCTGACCTCTAAGTAGTTCAAAATTTTAATTACTGGCATGTGGGTTCAAGTCCTGGGTCTTGGGGAGACAAACAATGTGAACAACTAAATAAAAATAAAGTGTTTCTTCCTTCATTCTCTTCCTGCCTGTCAGCCTACAGGCCTTCGTTCCTGCCTGTACTCTCCCTTTAAAAAAATAATTAATTACTGACTTATTTCCTAGGAATACCCTCAAGATAAAGACTATGACTTAGTAATTATTTTTCTACCACCTGTCATGAATCCAGAGATGTAAGGGGTACGTAAGAAATTACCTGGGCACACACTGGTAGAGTAATGGTTGGGTGCAGTCCACATACATCCCAAGGTCCTAGGTTCTCATCCTGGGGCCAGCAGGAACAACCAAGATGAACAATAAAATAAAATAAAAGTGCTTCTTCCTCCTCTCTCTTCCTGCCTACATTCCCCGGCTCACCTTCATTCCTGCCTATACCCTTCCTTAAAATTTTTTTTGAACTTCTGTTAAATTCCTGAGTCTTGGAGACCAAAAAATGGAGACGAGACCCACCCAAGATGGGGAAAGGGAATCTAGTAAATCCGTAAGGCTCTGGGCGGCACCCCGGGGAACTCGGTCTGGAAATACAGCAACGCTCTTTAATACTTCAGCTGGGTTTAAAATTATTTCAAGTCCTGACTGCACGGAGGTGATCCAGGATCTCTAGTGCTCAGGCCATCTGCCAGAAACAAATATAAATCGACTCTGCAGAAAGGGTGACCTTGTTCTAGATATCATAGTATCTCTAATTTTTCATATACCACCATATGTTGCTTAACAGGTGTACATTCTGAGAAATTGTCATCAATGATTTCACCATTGTGAGAGTGTCATAGTGTGTAATAACATGAACTGACATGGTATAGCCTGCTGAGGATGTGTAGTACAGCCAGTTGGAACTGCCACAGTATATGTAGGTTGTTGTTGACCAAAACACCAAGTGACACATGACAATGAAAATACATACAGTCAACTAAAAAAAAGAAAAAAAAAATATAATAAGACAATGAAGTAAAATACAAGAGATAAAATAAATATTAGAAATAGATGCAGAAGGAATCTAGATAATAATTACAAACTTTTTAATAACCATGCATTACTATGTTCAAGCAAATAAAAGATAAGATCTAGAAAATATATATAAAAAGAATAAATGAATTTACATATAGATATATATATTATTATAGTAATTATTCTATACATTAAAATAGCCTTCTATTTATAGGTTCCCCATTCCTCAGATATATGTCGACATACCCTAACCTCCACCACATCACCAAGTGTTCTTCACCACTGTCCAATGGGCTCCATCATTTGCCAACCCTCCCCCGCTCTTTCCCTATTAGTAACTTCAGTTCTGTTTCAAGTGCCCAAGGGTTGGTTTTGTTTTGTCTGTCCCTTTGTTTTGTCTATTCACATTTCACCTATGAGTGAGGTCATCTGTTATGTATCTTTTTTTGACTTATTTCACTTAGCATCATCCCCTCTAGATCCATCCATGTTGATTCAAATGACAGGGTTTCATCTCTTCTAAGGGCTCTGTAGTGTTCCATTGTCTATATGTACTGCATTTTCTATATCCATTCATCTGACGTTGGGCACGTAGGTAATTTCCAGTTCTTAGCTATTGTGAATAGGGCTGCAATAAACATGGGGGTGCATACGTCTCTGTGGATGGTGCTCTTGTATCGTTTGGGTAAAAACCCAGAAGTGGAATTGCAGGATCATATGGGATTTTCATCTTCAACTTTCTGAGGAATCTCCAAACTGTTTTCAAAATGGATATTTTTTTAAGGAGAGGCAGGAAGGAAGGCAAGAAGGAAAGGCATTTAAATTATTAATTTACTTACTTATTTATCTGTTGTTCTGGCATCGGCTCGTGAACTGGGGACCTTGGGCTATACATGGTCCACACTCCAGTCTCAGCTGCCTGAGCCACAAGGGCTCCACCTCAGATGGAAACCCTCCTTCCCTCCTTCTCTCCCTCCTTCCTCCCTCCCTTGCTTTCTCACTCTTCCTTCTCCCTCCTTCTCTTCTTTCTTAGGAAACATGCAGGCAGGAAGATAGAGGAGGAAGAAGTACTTTATTTATTCGATTTCGTTGTCCATCCTTATTGCTCTCCCCTGCCCTGAGCTGAGAACACAGGTCTTTGGGAAATACATGGACTGCACTTGGCCGGAGGCAGCAGATTCAACTACTACTCCACCAGTGTACCTAAAAGGAAATTCTTGAACTAAAAAATACAATGATTGCAAAAGGCTAAATACTACAAGGCTCCAACTAAATGACATTATGGAAAAGATAAAACCATGGAAGCAATAACAAGATTAGAGGTTGCTTGTGGTTAGGGTATGAGGAAGAGATGAACAGACAGAGTACTCTGCATGATACTATAATGACTGCTACATGTCATTACATATATATCTAAACTCATGAAATCTACAACACCAAGAATGAGCCCTAAGGTAAACTATGGACTTTGGGTGATGATGTGTCAATGTAGGTTGATCAGTTGATAAATTTACCAACTAGTAGCAACCTGGATAATGAGGATGCTATGAATTTGTTGGGGGGCAGGGAGTATATGAAGAATCTCTGTACCTTCCTCTCAATTTTACTGTAAACCTAATACTGCTCTTTAGAAAACAGTCTTTTAAAGGCTAACAAACAAAAAGCATATTTAAACAATATAAACTTTTCAAAATAAACTACAGGAATGAACTACACAAAGTAAAGCTAATTTCCCTGCTGCTGGTGATGGAAAGAAGAAAGAACAATGGTGCGCTGTGAGGGTATGAGAAACACTAGCACTAATCCTAAGTCTTCTTAAAATGAACTTTCAAATATTCTCAATTTCCCTGGCTTGCAATTTCTTGCTTCCTTCTTTTGTATTTAATATATACTGATTAAAAGTGACATAGTTAAATACAAAAAGTAAAAATGAAACAATTATAGGAATTAAGAACTGAATAGATAAGCTTACAGCAAATTAGACAACATATGAAGGAGAATTAATAAACTAGAAACTAGGTGAGAAAGAAAATCCAGAATCAAATATGAGACAAAATGATGAGCATAGAAAAGTACATGGAGACAGAGAATACAATGAAAAGGTCTGTTTATGTAATTTGAATCCCGGGAAGAATGAAAATAGTGTAACAGAAGGAAACTTATAAAGCTAAAGCTGAAGCACTAAGAACCCCAAGTAGTTTAAACAAAAAGAAAAGCAAACCTACATTCATTATAGTAAAATGCCAAAAGGAAATATCCTAAAACTATCCAGAGAGAAATAAATAACAGATTATTTTCAAAGGTGTAAGAATGAAATTGATAGCTGATATTATACCATAGAAAACTATAAAGGCTCCATCAAAAAACTATTTGAATTAATAAATGAGTACCATAAAGTGTCAGTTCACAATATTGATATACAAAAATCTGTTGCATTTTACATGCAGTGAGATAGAAGAAAAGGTTAAGAAAACAATCCCCTTTAAAATAAAAAAAAATAAAATACCTAAACTTAACAAAGGAGGTAAAAGCCTATATAATGAAAACCATAAGCCATTGCTAAAAAAAACAGAGTAAGACACAAAGAAATGGAAAGATATTCCATGTTCATGGTCAGGAAGAATTAACATGGTTAAAATGTCCATCTTACCTAAAGCAATGAACACATTTAATGCAATTACCATAAAAATTTCACTAGCATTTTTCAAGGAAATAAAATCAAAATATTAAAATTAGTATGGAATCATAGAAGACCCCAAGTAGCCAAGCAGTCATAAGAAAAAAAGAACAAAAGTAGACATATCACAAGCCTATATTTCAAACAATCCTACAAAATGGTAGTATTTTAAAAAGTATGGCACCAGAATTAAAATAGACACACACATCAGTGGAATAGAATCGATTCACCAGAAATAAACTCGCACATTTATGGTCAGTTCATTTTTTCAACAAAGTAACCAAGAGCATATAATAGAGAGGGAAAAGCCTTTTTAACAAAGGGTGTTGGGAAAACTGGACAGCTACTTGCGAAAGAATTAAACTAGATCACTCTCTAATACCATACACAAAAATTAATTCAAAATAGAGACTTGGGATATAACACTGGAAACCATAAAATACATAGAATGAAACAAAGTCAATAAATTCTGTGACAACAGCTTTAGAGGGGTCTTTGAGCACATGACTTCAGTGACAAGAAACACAAAACCAAAAATAAACAAATGGGACTACATTAAATTTAAAAGCATCTGTGCAGTGAAAGATGCTCTCAGCCAAAAGAAAAGACATCCAATTAAAAGGGAGAAGACATTTGCACATTATATATCTGACAAGGATTCAACATACAAAATACATAAAGAATTCACAAAACTCAAGAAAAAACAAATCAAAACAAAAATGGGCAGAAAATCTGAATAGATATTTCTCCGAAGAAGATATACAGATACCAATAAGCACATGAAACTATGTTCTTCAACTCTTGTTATTAGGGAATGCAAATCAAAATCACACAGAGATATTATCTCACACCTGGGAGAATGGCTACTATCCAAAAGACTGGAAAAAAGTGTTGGCAAGCATGAGGGGAAAAGGAAACACTTTTATACTGTAAAACCCTTATGGAGATTTCTCAAAAAATTGAAAATGGAAATTCCATATGATCCTGTTATCCTACTTCTGGGTACTTACACAAAATTCAGTAAAATTGAAGAGATAATCTGCATTCCCATGTTTATTGTACCATTATTTATAATAGTCAAGAAATGGTAATACCCTAATGCCCATTAACAGATGAATGGGAAAACACAACATGATATATAAACAAAATGGAATACTACACAACCCTAAAAAGATGAAATCCTATCATTGGTGACAATATGGATGGAACCAGAGGGGAATTATGCTAAGTGAAATAAACCGGAGGGAGAAACACAAATACCAGACACTCTCACTCATATGTGGAATATAAAGAAACAAAGCAAATAAATAGACAAAACAAAAACAAATCCTTGGATACTGACAACAGAACTGAGATTACAGGAAGGGAAAAAGGTGAGGAGTGAAAACAAATGATAGGGGACGCCAATGGAGAGTGGGGAGGACAATTAGAAATTTGGTGTTAGGTATGGTATGTTGATAAATAGTGAGTTTGCAAATTAATTATTTTATACATCAAAATTATTTCAATAATTTAAAAAGACTGCTAGCTGAATTCTTAAAAATAAACAATGCAAATGGAAGATAATAAAATGATAATCTTCAAAGTACTAGAGGAAAATAACTTCCAGCCTAGAATTTATAGCAGAAAAAAATTACTATTCAAAAATTAAGGTAATGAGGCATGCCTTGGTGGAGCAGCAGTTAGGTCAATTGCCTCTGAAGGACACAAGCCATATGCCCCTGGATTTGAGTTCTTGGTCTGGGGTGAGAAACATACCAGTGTGAATCACTAAAATGGAAATAAAATAAAATGTTTCCTCCTCCTCTCTCTACCTGCCTGTCCACTCACCTTCATTCCTGCCTGCACCTTTCTTTTAAAAAAATAAATGAAGGTGAAAATTCAAATAAGGTCTATAGATAGTAATCGTTTTCAATTAATGTAATGTAAAGCTCCTGGTTTTCAAGATTATAACATGATTATAGAAGATATTAATATTAGTGGAAGCTGGGTGAAAGGGATATGGAAACATTATATTATTTTCTATATTATTCTTGAACCTCTTTTGTCAGTCTAAAATGATTACAATAGAAAAAATAGTAAAGTAAAGATAGTTTTAGGGTGCGCCCTGGTGGAATAGTGGTTTGGTCAGCCGCCTGCTGGCACAGTCTGCATATATTCCAAGGTCCTGGGTTTGCATCCTGGAGCCAGAGTGAGTAATCAAGGTGAGCAACTAACTAAAATACGTAAAGTGCTTCTTCCTCCTTTCCCTGCCTGCTTGCCTGACTACTAGCCTTCATTCTGCTTTGTTCATTGCTGAATCCCTAGTGCCTAGAACACTGACTAAACACAAAAACATTCAGTAAATATTTGTTGAATGACTTAACAAGAGAAGCAGAAGCTATCATTATTCAATGATATATCTCTAATAGAGTACCAAGCACTTGACATCCATCATTTAATTTCAAAAATCATGTAATATGGAGTTTTAGTTTTTATATATGAGTCTCTTTATCTTATAGGTGAGGCTAAGCAACCCACCCCAGATCACATACGAGCAAGTGGCGGGACTCAAACATCTATATGACTACAAAGTCTGTGTTCTTAGCCACTATGATACAGTGATTTCATGTCACATAAAAATGTCTCCTTTCTATTACGTTTATCCAAATTCTGCTAACCTTCCCAGATTGTATTAGTCGGTGTTCTCCTGAGAAACAGCAACAATTTATATATATGGATATATATATCCATATATATATCCACATATATATATTTACACTTAAGTTCAAATGATTTAGAAATTGACCTATGTGATTCTGGAGGCAAAAAGCCCCACAATATGCCATATGTGAGCTGCATGATGCCTACCTGATGTGCTGAGGGGATCTTCTTTACTTATGTACTGATGCAAAGCCGAGTCTCTTCGTGAACACGCCTCACAGACGTACCCAGAAAGAGCGTTTTACCACTCTCTAGGCATTCTTTAGCCCAGGAAAGTTAACACGCAAAATGAATCTTCACACAGGTAGACAAACGCCTCTGTGATGCCTCATTTAACTACTCTAGTACTCACTATTTCTCCTTATTCTTTGTTTTCAGAGTACAACTTGATGCTGTTATATAAGGTCTTGAATTATCTCTGATTAACAAGTATTAACTCCTTAACCAGATTACATCCCCCTTACAGGCAAGTGGTGATATCTCACCCCTACAGATACAGAACATATCAAAGCTCCATTATAATATTTGATATTTTGGTAAAGAAATGAAGAAAGATATTGGAAAAACAACGCAAAGAACAGAGCTTGGATACTTTAGAGATCGGTCCTTTAAAGTTTAAGATCTAACTATCAAATTTGACTCAGAAAAACACCACCGTAAAAAGATGTTTCCAGTGAGAATGGCCTACACCAAAAAGACAGGAAGCGGCAGGTGCTGGAGGGGCGGAGAGAAAAAGGAGCCTCCTACACTATTGGTGGGAAAGTAAGTTGGTGCAGCCTCTCTGGAAAACAGGATGGAGATTCCGCAAACAAATAAAGATGGAACCACCATTTGCTCCAGCAATCCCACTCCTGGGCATGTGCCCCAAGGACACAAAATCTCTAAACGGGAAAAACGTCCGTACCCCTGTGTTCACAGCAGCACCATGCACAACAGTCAAGACGTGGACACAACCTATATATATGCCCATCGACAGATGACTGAGTAAAGCAGCTGTGGTCTAGATACTCCATGGAATTCTCTGCAGCTACTGAAAAAAAAAAAAGAAAGAAAAAAGAAATCGTGCCCTTTGCAACAATCTGGACGGAACTAGAAGGGATCATGTTAAGTGAAAGAAGTCAGGAAGAAAAAGAGAAATATAGGATGGTTTCACTTCTTAGTGGAATACAACGAAATGAAACATAAATCCCAGCAAATTCTCTCAGGACACAAGCTGATGGCTGGGAGGGGGAGGGAAGGAGAGAGGGGCAAGGTGGCCGTAGAGGACCCTGGAACTCTGGTGGAGGGTGTGGCGTTAAATACAGACTAAGATGCAACGTCAATATCCAAAAATGAATATAGCACTGTGAACAAGAGATAATAAACATTAATACAGAAAAATTAATGAATTGTATCGCATTAATTATAACCTCACTGGGCTGTTTAAAAAACTTTTTAGAAATAAAACGGTATTTACACCAAATTTTCCATAATATGTAGCTAGGCCACCAGGGCGCACCCTGTAACACCTTTTTCCCTTATGACAAGTTGGTGGCTGTTCAGGGCAGTGTGTACCTAACAGCGCAACTCCCACGAGAAGGCACATACATACCGCATAGAAGGTAAAGCATGAGAGTGTGCAGATGAACAGTGGTCCCCACACGTGTAAGCTGCAGCTTGTGTGGTGTAAATATGCTCTCCCTGCCTGGAACTGCCTGTGTAGCAGTCTCTCTTTGGGCTCTGCGGTTTCTCAGAACATTCCAACTGCTCAGAGGCTGGGGCTTGGCTCAGCACGCACAGATAAACAGCTTCCTGGAGCAGGCTGCCAGTGCGAGGAGCAATGACCTCAGCGGAGCATGTCTGCTTTTCATTACCCTGAGCACATCGCTGCACACTGAAGCTAAGAGTGGGAACAATACCAGTTGGATAGATTTGACCTAACTCAGGTCTCTCATTACCCCTTACATTTTTAAAGTGTGGAAGGCAACAAAAGAGGGATAGAGACGGGAAGTGAGGAAATGGCTTATAGAAGAAAAGTTGTTTTAGGCAATTCTCTGGATGAACTAAATGATGAGTGAATTGGCTGATGTTGAATAATCACTCAGGAAATCATCAAATGGTGGTAACCTCCCAAAAAGAACACAAAATGCAAGGTAAAGAAATGGTGTCACAGAAAACAAGAGACTAAGAAGTCTTCAAAATCTTTAACTCTGACACCATTTAAGAAGAAAGAAGAGGAAGACTGTCACTTTCTCTTAGAGATTCAAGAGGTAGGAGAGAATAAAAATCCCAGAAAACTGGAGCTAATGGGGATCGAGAGAAACTTGAATGCATTATATATTCAGACAGTGTCTGCGTTTCATTTCACTTGATTTGTACACCATCCTTATAAGATATGTATTATCACTCCTAGCAATGATCTAGACTTGGAAAATGTAAAGACACTAACGAAGGTTATTATTGCTAGCTCGTGACAAAGAAATGAATTTCAGACCACTTTTGTGGTCACTTCGGAAAGAGTGTACCTACTGTCGCAGCCCAGACTAGAGAAATCCTGGAACCCACAGCAAATTCACATGCTTGGGTCATTTTCCGATAAGACTGTTTCAACTGTGCCAGTCAGAACTACATCTGATCACCGAAGAAGGGAGTCACAGTTATGGATGCAGACAGGAAAGCGGTTAGACATGACCCCTCTTGAGGGACACTAGGAAACAACTTGTATTGTGGTGAAGTCATTAACTGTAAAGATGCACCTGCCACAGGGTTGAAAGCAAAGAGACAGACAAACATCTTAGCAAATCATAACAACAGCCGAGAAGCTTCATTTGACTTTCATTTCACTTTTCTCAGGGAAGAAGAACCTCTGTGTGACTGCCAAAACTCGAACTGTCCCTCCTCCTTCCCCTCAATCCTCTCCACCCCCACCCCAGTTCATTAAAGAACTTCTGGTTGAAGGTGCCAGATTGTGTCATTCTTTCCCGCTCATGTGCCAGGCCTGTGCCGCCGGCACCACAGCTCTCCTAGGGTTCTGGACGGACAAATTATGAAAGAAATTAAAAGCACTGGTGGGTTTTTAAAGTGTTCAATTGCCAATGAAGCCAAGTTTCTTAACTTCTGATGCGCTCTGTTACAGTGCTAATGGCGCTCCTGACACTGCCTGCGGATTTGTCGGCATCTACCTGATTGCAGAGGAGGACTGGGAGTTTTCAAAGTGGTGCTATAAAAGGGCGTATCAGAGCTTGGACCAAGAAAAGAGTCCTTACCTTATTTATAGATTAAAATAAATATAGTAATTTCTCTAAGGGGAGATTTTAATTGTGGAGAATTATACTTGAATTTTATACTAGCTAGCTGTAAAAAGCAACTCCTATGAAAACAGAAATATCAGTGGGCCTTGACAATACTTCAGCCAAGGATGGAGAGTGCCTTCATTTCCTCTTACCGAGTAGTTTCACAACAGTTAAGTTTTCCTTAACTTGTAGAAGGGAGGGGGTAGGGAAGTCATCTTTCCTGACAGGGAGAATCTGGGCCCAATTATTACTTTCATAACCTTTGACTCTGACTTCTAAATGAGTCAGGGGACCAGTGGGCTGTGAAATGGCTTCCTCTGTTAGCAGGTCAAGTGCTGCTGGATGGTTTCCTGTAATCAAAGCATGAAGGGACTGAAGAAGAGAGGTGGACTCTAAGCAAACAGGCAGTTTCTTGGATCCTCAATGAACCCTTATAAGTATGTTTCAAATTTTTGATGACTCTAAGCGCACCCTTATGTCTCCTTGGACTCTTTTTGCTATAGCATATCTCTGGTCATATAGAAAAGAATCAGAATCCTCTATAGATTTCACAAATGATAAGCTTAACAGAAGTGCCTGAGCCAGTAACAGTGAGCATAAGACTGCTTTAGCTTTAAGGCAAAATCTATTCCTGGCAATTATTGGAGCCTGTGAGAATCCAGATGCTGACAATGAGAAATGGGTAATTTTCTGTTACAATGTGTCAACTCCAGCTAAGAACCCAATTATGGAAAAAAGGCGGCTGGGGGAGGGGAATGTGTGAGCTGGGAGAAGCATCACCCCTTTGAAGAAGTCTATAATAGGATTAGTCACCATTACTTCACCACACCACATTTTGGCTCAATTTAACAACAATAGTAGGGAAAACATGGAACAGAAATGGCCCAGAGAAGTCTTAAGACCATCCTTCATTCAAAGCTATGGAAGAGAGTGAAGTCCTGGTTTGCACTGCGTTTCCTGTTGCTCCAAACGGCTGGTCCTCCGTTACCATGGGCACAAGAAGAGCCCCAAATAGTATTACTTAAAAGCTGGAGGGAGGATAATCCTAAGAAACCTACCAATTTTATAACTGAAAGTTTACACCCTGATTCTTCCAGATTACTTATAGAGAGAAACAGGTTGTCTTCCCATAGAGTTTAGCTACCTGTTCAAAGGAAAAAAAAAAAAAAAAAAAGAAATACATGTTATATAATTACGTGTTGTTTTCATCAGAGTTACAGTTTCAATGAATTTGGAATGGGAACTATTGGAACCTTTTGCTTTTTTTTTTTTCTTCTAAGAGTGAATTGATAAGTTTCCTACTTCATGGATTTATTCTAACCAAAACAATAAAAAAGGAATTTAATGCTGATACCTTTTTTTTTTTTTTTTTTTTTACAAAAGTTTATAAAAAAGGTATACAACTTCTTAACTGAATTCTGGTAACTGATATCTATCAGAATGGAATTACCAATGTTTGTTTTTTAAAAACTGACAAAAGATTTCCACCTTCATGCTAATATATATCAGATAACAAATATTTTGTGGTTGTTTTATTACTTTCATTTATGATATATAACCAGTGCATAAAAGAGCCAAATAACCTGGAAGGTGGCTTTCTATGAACACTGCCTATTAAGGCTATTCCATTCTGAGTGGCAGCAAACAAAATCAAATTAAACTTTTTGTACTCAGAGAGCCTAGGTGACAAAGGTGAACAGACAGAAGGCGAGTCACCTGAGTATTTACTGGCTCTCTGATGGAGTAAACTACTTATTCCATGGCCTTCAAATGCCATCTCCTCCAAGTGGTCTTCCTGCTTATCCTCACTATCACATTCCCCTAGCTGTGTTCTTGTTATTAATCTTGCTACTGTCATCAACTGTGCGACTTTGGGAATGTTACTTTTGGGTGCCTGAATTTCCTAATGTGTAAAAGGCGGGTAATATTAACATCCAATCTCAGAGTATAGTGAGAATTACATAACAGGTTATATGCTATAAAACATGGATTTTATACAAACAAGTATTTATGAACTATTAGCTACTGATATTCTCATCAGTGTACTTGCTTTTGACTACTCCCTCAAAAAAACCGTAGGTCACGAAGTAGTTGCCTTATTCGTCTTGTTCCCCACTGCATCTCTACTGCCTAGTTCATATAGGAACATAGGTGCTCAAAAATAATTACTGAATGAATCTAAGAGTGAACGCTGTTGGGGTACCCCTTGTTGCTCAGGGGGCTGAGATGCTGGGGTGTGGACCATGGAAAACCTAAGGACACAGGTGAAAAACTAAAAATGAACGACTAACTAAATTAAGATGTTTCTTCTTCCTCTTCCTTTCTTCCTTCCTTTCTTTTTAAAAAAGAATGCAGGCTGTTTTATTTATTTATTTGAAAGGAATGGTGAAGGTAGGATGAAGGTGAGTAGGCAGGCAGGCAGGAAGAGACAGGAAGAAGCATCTCTAGTTTATTTTTATTTAGTTGTTCACACTGGTTACTTCCCCCCCGGCCTGGGACTCGAATTCAGGGGTATGTGGCCCGCGTCCTTCAGAGGCGATTGACCTAAATGCTACGCCACCAGGATGTACGGCTGTCTCATATTCTCACATATTCTTAAAATAAACCTCCATCAGTGAAGGTAGTCTGTGTACTTGCAACCAAAACAGTCATCATAAAACTTCACCCAAGAAGCTAAACTTATTTTTAAAATAAAAAACAAGTCACTAGATCATAAGAAGTAGCCCTCCTATGCCCACCCGCCAAGACCATAGAGCGACATTCTTTTCTATATTATTATGTGGAGGTCAAGCTCCCCGATGCCAGTGTCGTAACTATCAATTTTGCCTGTGAAGAATGGTTCCCAGTTCTGATAGGAATTCTCAGATTTCAGTCTGTTTTTCTCTTGCCATTACTTTCCAATGTCTTAAAAAGCCACATTTCTCATTTTTGTCTTTCCCACAAGAACCTGGTCACACTCTGCTGTGGTTTCTAAGTTACAGCTACTCTAGCCTCACTTTCTTGGATGTACTTCTTCAGAGGTCCTGACCCAGTGCTGACACTTGGTCTATTCTTAGAGGGGCACCTCTGAATATGAATGCCTGTTACCTGGTTGAAAGACAAGAGGTAGAGGCAGAGGTTACATAGAAGAAAATTCTCTGAGATTTAGTATCCTTCGAGTATCCGGACAAAAATGAGCTAAAGAGCTCACAGTCTAGCAAACATACACATGGGGTATAGCTTAGCACCTCATGTTTTAGAGCTTATCCTGGTTTGTTGGAACAGTCATGGATTTGCTGGAAAACACCAATAAGCGTGACAGCACAGGTAAGAGGGCAAGCAGACCTGGAAAAGAAAACCAGCAGGAAAGTCTTTGAAAAAAAAAAAAAATTCAGGACGTGCCCTGGTAACTGCTAGGTCAATTGCCTCCAAAGGAACAGGCCATATATCCCAGGGTTCGAGTCCCAGGTCTGAGGGGAAACAACCAGCGTGAACAACTAAATGGAAATAAAATTAAAATGCTTCTTCCTTCTCTCTTAAAAAAAAATTCAGAGTACTTTTATCATTGTTTAAAGGTAAATCATGTCATTAAATCTCAAGTTGTTAACGTCAAACTGAGAGATGGAAATGTACAGTTAACTTTTTTTAAATCGAGCACTCAAGTTTCCTATTCTTTAACAGCAATGTAAATTGTAACTCCTGCCCCATCAAAAGGCTGAGACTAAACGTTTATTTTTAATTTAATTTAATTTTAAAGGAAAGGTGTCGGCAGGAATGAAGGCGAGTAGGCAGGGAGAAAGAGAGGAGGAAGAAGCATTTTTTTTTTCAGTTGTTAATTTTGGTTGTTCCCCGAGACCCTCTATCATGAACCAGGGTCCTTGGAATTTATATGGACTACTCCAGACAGAGGGTCCAGACTTAATCGATAAGCTACCAGGGCACACCCAGACTAAATATATAAGTGGCAATGAACTAAGATTATCAAGCAAGGCTGTGTGATAAGTTTAGTGGAGTAGAACTCCTAAGGGAAAATTCAAAGAATTTAGAAATTATAGTTATAAGACCTCAAAATAGTATCTGGTTTGGCCTCTAGCAACATTAGGCAATATAGTGACCAGGCAACAGAGAATGGCCACCTTCAGTAATACTGTAAACGAAGCTTGATTCTTATTTCTGTCACTTATTAGCTTATGAATCTAAGTTGTTTTATCCTTTCTGAGCCTCAGAGTCCTCCTCTGTAAAACAGAGATAATAATAATTCTACTTCAAAGAAGTATGGTGGTTGAGACATAGTATGAGGGGTTTTTTTTAATTTCTTATGGTAATATATGCTTATATTACTAGTAATAGTGTATTAAAGTTGAATTATGTGCATTTCACAGATTAGACAAATGAAGCCCAGGAAATTTCAGAATTTTGCCCAAGACTATACAGCAAGAATTTAGAAGAATAATGAGCTCTCCTTCTTCCTAGGACAGTGTTCTTTTCACTTCATTTTGCTTCTATGAATCATATACAACTGAAACCTGAATAAAAGGAATTTTTCACTAGCTATGTCAAATTCATAATCAAAGTCAAACAAGAGATTCTACCATTCAAGTCTCCCTGACTACCAAATATTACTTCCTATTCTACCATACACCCACATCCTCATATCTTTCAAGTGGTTTTTTATTCCAAGGATTTTAGAATTTTGATGCTAGTTCATGCCTCAAAATAACTTGCCTCAGGCCAATGTGGTGTTTTCAAGTCATAGAAGTTGTCAGATATGTGCCACTCACATATGTTATGTAATTTTTAGTTTCCCAGGGACAAGAAACAGCTCACTTGGCAACTAGATGTGTATCAGCGCTGCGGAAAATCTTAAGAAATTTTTCAGCAGTGTATTGGTAGACGAAAGCTATAGTCAACAGCATTCTGATATAGTTATAAGCTTATAATTGACTTTATAGTTCAGTATTAGTCACAGAGACCAACGGTCCAGTTTCAGAGCTGGACACATGGTATACATATGTTTTATTTATTTATTTTTTAAAGGAAAGGTACAGGCAGGAATGAAGGCAAGGAGGCAGGTAGGCAGGAAGAGAAAAGAGAAAGAGATATCTTTATTTATTTATATTTAGGTGTTTACACTGTTTTTTTCTCCCCTGACCCAGGACACAAACCCAGGGGTGTGTGGCCTGTGCTTCTTCTGAGGTGACTGACCTAACTGCTGCTCCACCCAGGCACACCTATATATTATTCTTTTAAGTGGTAGAATATAGAGCATTAGCAAAACAAAAACAAAAACAAAAACAAAAAAACAACAACAATAAAACAACAGGAGAGAGTCTTTATTATTAAGATCAAGAATAAAAGTAGAAAGTTTAAAATAACTTAAAATATAGAGCCCTTGTGGCTCAGGTGGCTGAGGCAGCTAAGGTGCAGACCATGTAAAGCACATGGACCCAGGTTCAAGACCTGGACCAGAGGTAATAAATAAGCCAACAAATAAATAAATATAAAAATAAATGAAGGAATAAAATAGAGACAACTGTAGATTCAATAAGCCTTTACCTGACATTCTAAGCTAAGCATAATGCCAGACCCTGGAAATGCAAAGATGAAGAGGAAATTATGTCTGTCCTCAAGAAACAAGTGGGATAGGGAAAGGACTAATGAAAGAGATAGTGGAGGGTGAGGAGAGGGGGATAGGTAGGGAGTAAAATGGAAACAGCCAGGAGGAAGAAGCATTGCCCCCAGAAGAATCATATTTCACTTGGCAAGGAGCCTCAAGAGTGCTGGTAAAGATTAAATGGCCCAGAAACTTGACCCCTAGGCTTGTCAGTTCTATAAAAGCAAGCAAGGCTATTCAACCTCAGTCTTTATTCCCTGCCCACCTCATTTGCTTCAGCCCACACCATGAGAACAAGTAAGATTCCTTTCTCTCCTTCATTCTCCCTTAGAAGACTGGGAGAAGGGCACCATTCTGCTCCTCAAAGGTCTACTTGCCTCAGGAACATGAAATTCCAACCCACTAGAAATATATTTTATTTACAAGACCCTTAGTTCAGCAAAAAGCTAAGGAGAGCCAAGAATCTCCCTAACAGCAACCTGAGTTTAGGCCATGAGACTAGCTGTATGATACCCAAGGAACCTCTGGAGAAGAAAAAGGAAAAAAATCTGTTTTCAAAGAGAATGGACTTGAGTTAATGATTCACCTTATAAAGAACACTGTAAGAAGCTATTCTTTCTTTGAATGCTCCCAATGAAACAACAAAACAAAACAAGACCAAAAACAAAAGAAAAAAGGAAGGGCATCCAAGTGATCATCAATGCATGTGATGGCATACTGGTTGAAAATAATGCTCTGTGGTGCACCCTAGTAGAGCAGCGGTCTGGCCCACCACCTCTGGCTGAGCTCAGTGCACTACATTCCAGGGACTCAGGTCCAGTTCCTGGGGCTGGGAGGAGCAACCAGGGTGAACAACTGAACAACTAGATAGAAATAAATTAGAAAATGCTTCTCCTCTCTCTTCTTGCCTGCCTACCTGCTCGTCTTCATCCCTGCCTACACCCTTCCTTTAAATAATAATACTTTGTATTTCTGTTGCACATCCTTTCGAGGTGTTTTATTTTATTTTTTTCAAGTGCAGACAGGAATGAAGACGAGTAGAAACTCAGGCAGGAAGAGAGAGGAAGAAAAATTTATTTTTTAGTTAGTTCATTTAGTTGTTCAACTTGGCTGTTCCTCCAGCCCTGCGATGCGAATGTGGGACTTAGGGATGTAGTTGGACTGCGCCCAACCCCTACCCCACCAGGGCCATGACCTCAAGATGTTTTAGGTAATTGTCTCATTCAGGCTAAAAACGCTTCTGTAATTAAAAACAAAACAAAACAAAAAACTAGTTTATTTGATTTTTACACACTCCAAGAATACTTTACAAAAAAGTACAGTCCCTGAAAGATATAATCAATGAAACATGTCCTGCTTTTAAAAATACTGTTAAATCATTAGGTGTTTGACACAGCATACTGTAGAAAGAAACTGCAAAGGAACATCATCCTAAACGTTACCATGAAAAAAAGCCAGCCATGAAAAACACAGGCTAAAGAAGCACTGACTAAAGAGATCAAATGAGCAGCTGTTGAGCTACTGTAATTGTGACTGATAAGATTTATCACTGGACAAAACTATGCACCAAAGGCATTCTCCAAAACATGTTGGAGCACCCTTCAACCAACCAAGCAAAATTAAGCATTCACTGCTACTACATAATCAGCAGTATCTTTCTTTATTTTTCATGTACCTTGCCTGCTTCCAAGTGCCTTCTCTGGGCTCATCCTATCGGCAGAACATCTGTGTACTTACTATTCAGTGAAGAACCTCGTAATGCCATATTGGCTAATATCTTCCTTATTCTCTAACAGCTGGCACACTGCATCTTCCATGTATGTGAGGACATGTCGCTGAGCTGCAAACAAGAGAGAAAGAGAAAGTGAGACCAAAAAAAAGGCCCTGGTCTCAGTTGGAGGTCTTACAAGACAATCAAGATGTTGGTTGTGCCCTAGGAAGTAAATTAGAGTAACTAAGGTCTCAAAGGGTAGAATGAGAGACGATGAACATGAACTGCCATCTTACTGGCTGTTCATATTAGCATCTGTCCTTCACTCTTCATTTCAGTGATGAGGAGGATTTGAGGAGGGACTTTAGTGTCATATAGCATATATACCTGGAATTTCTTTTCTTCCCACCTCCTTCCACCCTCTTTCACTTCTGCATGTCTCAGAAACTTATCCCAGGGAGTGGTGATTCCATGCCTAAACATTAATTGTCAAGAAAACTCAATTATTTAACTTTGTTAAAGTCACTGAAAGAATTTAAGGACCAGCATGTCCTGGTGGCCTGACAGATAAATCTACCACGGCATAGTCCAAAATGCATCCCAAAGACCAGGGTTCGCCACCCAGGTCAGGTAATCAACCAAGCTGAACAAGTAAATAAAATAAAGTGCATCCTTCTCTCTCCCTGCCTGCCTGCCTATTCACCTTCATTTCTGCTTACGCCTTTCCTTAAAAAAAAAAAAATTAAGGACAATGAAATTTCAGCACTAGTGTTATAAATGATTAACTTTGGTAAATAAATAAAAACATGAAATTTGCATAGTTTGATTTTTGAGAAATCATGTTTTCTATAGGTGTTGTGACTGATAAATATATGATTAATCATGGGCTTATAACAAAGGGTGTGAATGTTAGACAGATCTGGGTTTGAATCCTGTCTCTGTCTTTGGTAGCTTAGTTATATCATCTATGCCTATTTTATTCTTAATCAAGTGTAGAAAGAAACGTAACTTCTTCTTCAACTTTTTGATCTGAATCAACTGAGCTAGCCTAATAAAGTGCAATTTTATAATCTGGCACCATCCCACTTAAATTTCTAACTGGAGCCCAATATTTTTTTTTAAAGAGGAAGGAAGGTAGGTAGGAATGAAGGTAGGTAGGAAGAGGAGGGAAAAGCATTTTATTTACTTTAGTTGCTAATTTTTTAGTTTCCATCCCCCACCCTTGTCCTGGGCCATAAACCTGAGTCCTTGGGCTTTATGTGGACTGTTCCCCAGGCTTGGGCTTAAGCCCTGAGCCACAAGTGTGCATCAGAATCCAGTAACTCTTTTTTTTTTTTTAAGGAAAAGTGCAGGCAAGAATGAAGGCAAGTATGCAGGTTGGCAGGAAGAGAGAGGAGGAAGAAGCATTTTTATTTACTTGTTCATAGTGGTTGCTTCTCCCAGGGTCCAAGACTTGAACCCAGGGGTAAGCGACTTGCTCCTTCACAGGCGATTGACTCAACTGCTGCTCCACCAGGGCACACCAAGTCCCAAGGAATTTTTGATAAGTACCCTTGGTGCTTCTTAAGTACCTTGAAATTTATGAATCACTAGTTAAAATTTCGAGGATTGTAATTCAGAAAGTTCCTTTCTCAAGCCCACCAATTCCTAGCTGTGTGATCTTGAGCAAATTACTCTCCAAACCTATTTCCTCACTGTAAAATGTGGACAATACTCAATACCTACATCATAGGGTTATGGAAATAAATATGATAATGCATGCAAAACACCACAATGCCTGACTTGCTTGATAACATTTTCTTGAAAGCCTATCTCATGGGGTGCACACTTGTGGCTCAGGCAGCTGAGACATAAGCATGTGGACTACACACAGTCCAAGGATCCGGGTTCAAGACACAGGACTGGGGTGAAAAACCAAACAACCAGCTAAATAAATAAAGACGTTTCTTTTTCCTGTTCCTTCCTTCCATAAATGCTGTTTCTCTTCTTCTTCCTCTCCCTTACTTCCTACCTTCCTCTCTTAAAAAAAAAAAAAAAAAAAGATCTCATCTCATAGGCCTATCAGTGGCTTACTTTAGTCAATAACAAAGGCCAATGCTTCTCAGACAGGTATGGAGGTGGTATCCTGGCACGCTTACTTCACATAGAAACTTCCAATTCAGTGTTTCTATTTACCACCCAAAAATTAAAAAAAAAAAATCTGGAACAGTGAGAACAAAAAACCAAAACTGAAGGAATTTCCTGCCAAAAAGCAACTCTACAAAGTTTCTGCCAAGACAGATATTTGCCTCTTACACAGTTTCATCCTGCAGGATATGTGGAGGAATTATCAAAAAATTATCAAAACACTATTCTTGAAGTCCTGATAGCCTAGTGAAACTTTGTTGTTGTTGGTTTTTTTTTTAAGGAAAGATGCAGGCAGGAACGAAGGTGAGTGGTAAGCAGGCAGGAAGAGAGAGGAGGAAGAAGCACTTTACTTATTTTTATTTAGTTGTTCAAACTGGTTGTCCCCCTGACCCCAGGCCTTGAACCCTGGGTGTCGGGATGTACGTGGGACTGCTCCCAGCTGTACTAGACTGCCAGGCCACCAGGGTGCGCCCATGAGACTTTTTATAAAGCCACGTTTGCAGCAAATTCAAGTCCAGATGAATGACCATTTACATTCCTGCCCTGTTGACAGGCACGCTTCCTGACACTAACAACTATCAACCACTGCAAATATTTTCCATACCCCAGGTCCCACCCAAAGATGTGAAAACAAAATCAGTGCTTCATCAACAATTCATCCAGCTCTTTCTTGAGAAATGGACAAAAAACCAAGAGTGAAATGAAACTCTGAGATAATATATGTCAATTTCTGACATTGTTTCCAAATACCAATTATCAGAATTAACTATACATTAAATTAGGGGGAAAAAAAAAGACCAAATCAGTTCTATTCACCTCTGTATTCCTCTTCCCTTCTTCCACTAACTTAACCTGATCTTACCAAAAAATTCCCCTTCCCTTGGGCTGCATGGGCTTTCATGTCTTAGATCTGCCTAAGGCTGGTAAAGGATTTTTTTTTACAGTAGATATGAAAGAGCTCTACTGCAAGCAAATTCTGCTGCATCTCCTCACTACCTCAAGGGACTTTTGTCCTTGCAGAAAAAAAGGGAAACTTCAGGAAAAGAGACTGTGCCAAAAAAAAAAAAAAAAAAGAAAAAAGAAAAAAAAAGGGAAAGAAAGAGAAAGTCCTACACCTGTTTAACATGCATCTACCAATCAGACGTTTAGGGTCGAATAGTACATCTAATTATTAGCTCATGACAACTATCGCTCTTGAGCACCTGCGCAAGTTGCTGAGAAACAGTTTGCCAGAGACTGTGCTAAGCGCCTTGCATGCCTTACTTGATGCTGTCTTCACAACGGGACAGGCATTTGCTTATTTCTATTTTACACATGGAAGAACTGAGACTGACAGAATTAGAATAACATGTTCAAGACTACACAGCTAGTAAGAAGAGAGGTCAATGTTCCAAACAAGGTTTGCCTCATATTGAAACCCATATCACATGGTCTCATCACTGACAGTTTATAATCAATTTCGGAAGCGAATATTCTTTTTATTTTGCACAGAACGCCAAGGCTGGGGTATATGTTGATAATACAATCACCTGAGAGAATTGGTTCTTTCGTGTTTGTGTGAATTCATGTGGGGTGTGTGTGCATGCGTGTGTGTGTGTGTCCGGTCCCCACCTGCATAGGTGTGCATGCCAATTGGCATTTATGTGAAGTCAGAATTTGTCCCCAAATTTCAAAGTTTCTTACAAAGAACCACCCAGCCACAAAGCATTCACCCTACCCATCCCCAGTTCACACAGTGGAATTAGAAAAACCTCGTGCTCTTTTCACCCGTGGGAAAAGGGAAGGCGCCCAGAGAGCCAGCCGAGCTAAGGAAAATCTCTCCCCTGTGGAGAGTTTCGCCAGCCAAGTATGCAGAGCTCTCTAATTTCTTCTCCCTGGTGGTTTTCTTCACTGCAGCTCTTATCAGTCCAATGTTCCCTCTGTGGTTAAATGCACTACCCAACCCTGGAAAATCCTTGCAGTTTATCAAACTTCTATGAGACAGAAGTTCAAAGCATTTGCCTGGCAATAAAACATGGAGAATGTCATTTTATATTATTTATTCAATGCAAAGGAATAGGCTTTAATTTGTGAGTGATTAAAGAATAAAAACTGCACACCTGCACCCCTGGAGGGAAAACATATCTGGGCACCTTAGTTGCCCTCTTGGAAAAGAAAAAACATTTCATATTGACTTTTCTCCTTCTGCTTTACCATGACTTCCACAATAAAGCTCAGGTTACACTTTACAGCATGTACCAATGAAGGGCTCTTGTCCTGAAATTCACACTAAGGTCCAAGTATCTATGTCTGTTCAGATAGAGCTGCTGCCTGAGATAAGCACTTATATCTTCAATATGCTGCACTGAAAATCTAAGTGAAATATAACTTAACACTGTGTGATGTTTATATGAACGTCATAAGTGAAGGCAATTTGGATGAGAAACTTGGTTCTGAGCAGACTCTGGTTGAATAGCGATTAAGTCAATCAACTGCAAAGAAACGCAGACCATGTAACCCTGGGTTTGAGTCCTAGGTCCAGGAGGAAACAACCGGTGTGAACAACTACATTACCAAAAAAAAAAAAAAAAAAGCTCCTTCCTCCTCTCTCTTCCTGCCTGCCTGCCTACTCAGCTTCATTCCTGCCTGCACCTTTAAAAAAAAAAAACCCTAAAAAATGACTTGATTCTGTTGAATCACCTTATGCAGATAAGATTCATCTCTTTATACCAGTCACTCCTGTATAAAATGGGCATGATACTAATAATGATATGTCTGATAATAAACTACTCTACTAAAAATATTTGACATATACAAAAGGTAATATACTAATGATTATATTATTGTTGTTACATGCTGATTCCATAGATTAAAACAACGGAGCAATGGCTAAGAACAGGGACTCCGGAGCCAGGCGGATCTGGATTGGATTTCCAGCTCTGGCACTGAACCATGTGACTTTAAGGGAGTCATCTAATCTCTCCACCTTTTTCTGTAAAGTTAGAGAGGTGGCAGTGAGGATTAAATAAAATAACATACGAATACTCTTAGTATAGTGCTTGACACATATTAGCTGCTATTTTCGTTACTGCTGTTAGTAAAGTCACTATGTGTCCCTCTCAGACACTGCAAAACTCAGAAGACAATAAACTAATGAACAGGCAAAGACCAACCTACTCTCTACTTATCTAAAATTTTACTCATCCAACAAAGGATGTTTAAAAATTATCTTGAAAGAATTATTGACCTCATGTGCCCTGGTGGAGCAGCAGTTAGGTTGACTGCCTCCAAAGGAGTAGGCCGCATACCCCTGCGTGCGACTCCCAGGCCCGGAGGCAATCAGTGTGAACAACCAAGCAAAAATAAAATGAAAATGTTTCTTCTTCCTACCTACCTAATTATTCGACGTCATTCTGTTTGCATCTTTCCTTTAAAAAAACAGTTGTTTTTAAAAAAGCAGCACTGACCTATATAAAACCCTGCACATATAATAAAACACATAGTCATATACCCATTTCAGCTGTACCCTTTAAACTTGTGGGAAGCATTCACTTCTTAACTGCTAATTAGCCAGGAGGCTCTAATTTATATGGGGAAAGTCCAAAACTATTTCTTTTTACTCTCTTCCCAAGCATAAATACCGTCAAAGTATTAGCTGTTTGTTTTGCAATTAAATGATAAGGGGTCCCATTTGGGAATTTTTGCTTGAGGGGCCTAGAATTTCCACCTACAAAATTAGTTGTACCACTCTTACTTATTATGGTTATTATTGAACACAGAGTCCCTATACTAGAAGAAGCAAGTCTCACTGGAAAAATATTCACATGCGTTGCTAGGTGTGACAGCAACAGAGACATGAAGAGCAGCAGCAGCATACGTGAAAGCAGTGTGTGCGTGCGTGTGTGTGCGAGTGCGTGTATGTTGTACGGTCAACTCTAAATCTGACTTTCTTCTCTCTTGCCAGAGTTCTTTTGAGACACGTTAGCTCTGAAGCTTCTTGAGATTCAGATGCTGGCTGGCACAAACAAATGTTGAATTAAATTAAGATTGTTCTCTGAGATAAGAAAAGTAACTTTTAACCAACAACCTGTCAGGTAAACAGTTTAGAAGCTCCAAGTTCAATATCATATTTAGGTTGCACCCTGGTGGCTCAGGTGGTAAGCCCGTGCCTGGAGTACAGTCCACACATAGACCATGGACCCAGGTTCCAGGCCGGGGGAAACGATAAAAAAATGAAGAACTGAATAAATAAAATTCTTCCCTTTCTCTCTTCCTTCGTACCTGCTGCCTGCTTGCCTTCATTCCCACCAGCCTTCCTCTATTAAAAAATATCATATATAAATTACTAATATGATATAGTATTTGATCTTATGAAGCACAAATAGATGGCTTAATGGTTTAAAAGTGAATATACCTCTAAAATTAATTATTTATATCCTCCACCTTTACTGATTTGTCCTGATTCAGGGATATAGTTTATTCTGGTGAAATACTTACCACTCATGCAAGACCATCTTTGATCTTAGACCACTCTAGTCAAATTTCCTTTGACCAAAGAAGATAGGATAATGAGAAAAAACTAGCACAAGCAGTCCTCATACAACCCAATGAAGTAGGTAATAGATTTTTTAAAGCTCAGAGAGATTAAGGAAACTGCTCAGTCTTATTAATAAATGAATGAACTAGGATTCAAAATTAGATTTGTTTCCAAAACTCATGCTCTTACACTGCAACCCATGATCTCTCATAAACAAATGAACCAACAAAAAAACAGAAGAAAATTTAAAAAACCCACAATGAGTCCCATTTCACACTATGCTACCTGGAAATTGCTGGCTTTTCATTGTTAAAACTAGAAAGTTTAAGTTGGTAAATCAAAGTATTGGCATGGATTTTAAATTTCTTAAATGTTCAATTCTAATCACACGTGATTATTTTTAAAGGTTCAAACCATACAGAAAAAGCAAAAAAGCCAATCTCATTCCTATTGACAATAGTTGTATCAGTTTGATGGTTAAATTTTTTTTTAATACAGTATAAAATATATGTATAAAAATATAGTTTATGCGCTTAGTTTTGTTTTTAAGTAACTGACATATATGTTTCTGCGCCTTCCTTTTTTCATACAGCAGTGGCTGGAGATCTTTTATAAAACAACATAGAACCAATTTATCCGTTAGAACATTTCCAATGGTAAATATTTCTCTACTAATAAATATTTGTCATCATATTTTCACTATAATAAAGTGTGTTGAATATTCGTGTACATTTTCTCAGTTTATATGTGCAAGCATTTTCTAAGGCAGATACCTCAAAATGGCACGTCACAGGATACACACATTTTCACAATTACTAGAGCCACACAATTTTTTTTACAAAGGATTATTCCAATTTACACTCCTCTAAGCCATAAGAATATCTGTTTTCATGAGCCTTGGTCTAAAACTTTGTAATATGCCAACTTAATAGTTACAAAATAGTTTTCTACTACTGTTTCTTCATTATAAATAAAGTTAAACATATTTCATGCTTATTTGTATTTCTGCTATAACTAATCTGCTAGTATCTTTGGCCCATTTTCTTCTCTGGTTGTCTTTTTTCTACTTAATTTGTAGTTCTTTTCTAATTCTGTATATGTTACCAATAAATACATATAAACATACATTACATATAATGTATGTGTGTATATGTATGTGTGTATATATACATATACACAAACTATATGGTTTATGGTTTTTTCCTTTCACTCATTTGTGGTACCTTTCACTGTATAGAAGTTTTCAGTGCTGATAGGGTCAAAAGTATTTATCTGTGGCTTTTGTGATTTGTCTTGTTCAAACAGGCCTTCTCTACTCAAAATATATAAATTTACTATCTAATATTTTCTTCTGGTATAATCTTTAGTTTAAGCTAATTATACCCATTACCAAAATCATGAATTCACAATTAACATGGTGAGTATAATACAAAAAGAAATTAAAACTTGCAGCAGAGAAAAAGCGTTAACTCCAAATTGGGCTTCTCTAAATATTAACAAGCTCTGAATATAAAACAACTATGTGTGTCAAATTTAACTTTGGACCCCCAGAAAAAACTGTAAATGAATCACACCTTGCAGATTAATACCCGAAAAACAACTTGATACAAATATAGGAGACATCCCTCCTTTAATAACTCTTGATCAGTACAAGGATTATTTAATGGTGGGTAAAACTGAAAATATAATAATAACAGCCAACAATGATTAAACTTTTTTGGCAAAACAGCATTTCTAAGCATTATATTTATTGGCATTCATTTATTTAATTCTCACAACACGCCTATAGGTGGGTACTTTTATTAATCCCCATCCTATAGATTTAAAAAAAACATTCAGACATGTAATTTACCTAAAGGTTAAAGGGCTGATACACATCAGGAACAGAACTTAAATCCAGGTCTTTGGTTCCCATTGTACTATATCGTGGGCTTTATATTGTAGGCAGCATGACAAGTATCAAATGGAATTTTCTAAGGATAAATTTATAAATTAAGGAAAGCTCTTTTACATTAGTAATTAACTATAAAGCAGACAAAACTAATACATTGAATTTGGGCATCCAAATCACCCAAGGGCTGCTATACAGCTAGTCAAACACTAAAGACATGCCACAGGCAAACAAAACATTGTACACATGTAAATATCACCTGTGACAAGTGGGACACAAGTTGTGACTCAAGATCTTTATGTAAAGCAGAGAATGAAAAGCTCAAGTCTACCGCCCTCGACCAAATGGAAGTATTTTAGGAGTTTAACAACTGTGCAAAGCTGAGTGCCTTGACATTCTGGTCAACCATTAATCCTTCCCTCTGCTCCTCTCCTTCCTAAAACTGGTGGGGTTTTTTATATTTTGGGAATGTCAATTAAGGCTAAGTATTTAAATCCTATTGCTAAGCCTGAATCTCAAAATACAGAATTAGTAGTTGGAGTCTTGCAATTTCAAATGCCGGAAGCTAAAGAACCTTCTGGGGTTTTTAAAGGAAGCTTTTACAGAAGTCCAAACTTAAAGCACTCAGCTAGCTGACCATAACAAAATGTACTGCCTGGACATCAGGGGCATCTAAAGTAGCACTTAAGTTCCCCACAGTGACAATCTATGGGACTCAGGGAGAACCCAGGCAATAACTGTCATGACAATGGCCTGGCAAAAATACCACTCCGAGAGTACAGTATGTGCTCAGTGTCCTCCCCAGGTTCTTGGAAATAAGCAAAAAGATGTATAACAAAACCAATCTGACCATAAATGAATTGATTTAAAGATTAAGTTCCTACATTGTATGTCTTGTCACACAAACATCACCAAGCTTCAAAATAAAGACCCAAAACACTTTTAATATTAAACAATCATTTGTATTCGTTCACTCATCCACGCATTCATTTTCCAACCTGCAGATTCCAGTTCAGGGCCTCTGGTAGCCAGAGCCACTCCTGGTAGCACAAGACACGAAGCAAAAACAACCCCAGACGTCTTTCCATGACAGGGCGCACACGCACACACGCGCACACACACTCAGACGGGACAATTTAGACATGTCAATTAACCTAACATGCGCATCTATAGGAAGAGACCAAGAACCTGGAGAAAACTCACAGAGACACAGAAATATGCAGACTCCACACAGGCTAAGAATTTTGACTTGCTTTTTATCATCACGGTTACAATGAAATGACGTTATTCAAGACCTGCTGTGTAGTCATTAAATCAGTTCCATAAACATACACACAGCTATTTCCCAGAAAATCCCAGAAAATATCACAGGCTTAAATATATATTAAAAAACAAGGAGTAAAAGATGTGTTACTCATAATGTCACTTCAGGCAGGGGAGTATTAAAGTCACAGGATGAACACTGATTATGCTATATAATCATCAAAGACTGTAGCCTTTGGGGCAAACCATGCATTTACAGAATATTAGCAATTACAGTTACTGATACACAAGTTAACTAAGAACAAAGAGATTAGTGATATTAATGCAATATGATAATAATGCAACAACTGATCCATTTTTGACATTTTACATTCAAAACAATGTCATAAAAATTGAAATAACAGGATGCGCCTGCTGGCTTAGTAGTCTAGTGTACCTGGGAGCAGTCCCACAAACATCCCAAGGTCCAGGGTTCAGGACCCAGGGCCAGGGGAACAACCAATGTGAACAACTAAATAAAGATAAAGTGCTTCCTCCTCTCTCTTCCCGCCTGCCTGCCTACTTGCCTTCATTTTGGCCTGTACCTTTCCTTTAAAAAAAAAATTAAAATAACAAAAATAAGAGTAAAGGATCTCAATTAATCTAATGACAGAAAGATACAGAAGAGTTCTAATTTTAGACAGCTGCAAACGCACGGGCTTAGACAGACATACAAGCAAACATACAAATGTCCACTCCTCTCTCGTGGTTGATTCTGCCTCTGCCTGAAAGTGGGGATTCTTTTTCAAATGAAAGTCTCACTTGCCAAATCCCCATTCAGAGCTATGTCTACCGTCCGCTTATGGGACATGCTATAAAATGTTCAATAATCTCTTTAAGTTTCTATTTCTGTTATGGAAAGTAACAACACTATTGTAGCTACTTTAGATGACCCAGAGACCTAGGTCAAAGCACACGCGTCACAAGGGTGAATGATGAGAATAGCAGAGGTTAAACACAGAGCCCCTAGTTTAGTTTACACAGAAAACTCAAGCCAACATTTCATGTATCATCTAAATTAATGGTGTAAAGCCTATAAAAATATAATTTGGATCTGAGCAGGCCAACATAAATTTTAACTCATCACTTCTAGCAATGTTGCAATGTCAATCCTACCTGTCCTGCTCTGTCAATTCAAACGCAACCCTCTCACGGTGATTTCTCTAATTCCTTTCTGCCAGAAGCAATTTTCCTTTTCTTGAACTCCCTAAGCACTTATTTAAAATATTCCCAGTAGTACTTTCTACCTTGATCACTATTTCTGTTATACACCGTTGTCTTCTTTGTTAGATCTCCGTGTCCTTAATGACAGACAGACACCAGGACTCATGGATCTTTTATGCCCTTTGGCAGTCAGGACCATGCAATGTCTTCCACAGAGCAGTGATTAAAATATTCACTGAACATAAACTGTATCACTACTTAAGACACTGTTGTGCTAGTCTTTATTCAACTCAACTTTTAGAACTGTGCCTCCCAGGTGGGAACACCAAGTACCAAAACAAATTTTGTTATGATATTAGGGTTCTTAGAGGAAGCCACTTTCGTCCTGTTCTCAACCTCTCTTTCTATTGCCCTTTTACTGTTCCACCTCTCTCTTCCATCAAGAAAGCACTTGTTTCTTCGATTGTTCCTAAGAACCTCATTATGTTCAAGGTAAAGTAAAAAAAGTGCATTTGATGCAATTACCAGCTCCTGGTGAATTTGGGAGCTACTGGCCATTTCAACATCCAGGACTCGAATAAAAGAAAGTCCAAATTCTTTTCACTCCTAAGAACTATTTTCTTTCTTTCTTTCTTTTTTTTTCTTCTTAGACAAAATGGAAGCACACAGCACAGGAAGCAGTCCTCAGTAAGCCACCGTTCATAAACAGCTTTGCTGAAAGCATAACAAAGGTTCTGTTGTGCTCTTACACGGCAGGGCCAGTAAGCAGCAGGAGCAGATGAACTCTTTAAGAAACAAAGGTTCTGTCTTCATGCAAATGTTTGCATTAATATAAAATGAAGAAAAAGATATAGAAAATGCAGGCTAGTGGGACATAATAGGTCTCTAAACGGGAGGTTTTTCACATTTTCAGGCAGAGTCAGCAGGTCTTTTAAAAACTTTGTCATTCTGAACATTTCACAGACATCACAAGAAAGACATGCAAATAACAGCAGCAAATCAAAGGACATCCCGCTGCTCCGCTGGCGCCTCCCTCGTCCATGCCTGGTTTGTCATTTTCTGTTAACCCTAGTACTGGCTGCTGTTCTGTTGAGGAATGGACCCATGCGGCTATACACGTCCAGCCAGCTGGCCCCTGCGCTGATAACATTACAACGCAAGCCATGTAGTACCACTCAGGGACACGTGCTGCCAGGCAACAGGTCCAGTGTGTGATTTTTACACAACCGGCTTGCGATCTGCCTGGGAAAGAACTCCTACGCTAACCACTTAATAAAATATGGCCTTGCGAGAGAGCATCCGGGATTGTTCTCTGAAGATGGACTTGTTAAGGACCAGTTCTCTGAAGTAAAATATACAAGAGAAGCCTTAAAGGAAAGTATAGAAAATTGAAAAGTTTATGGGGAAGAGGTTTACCAAAGACCTACTATGTGCTCAAACTATATTATCCCACTTAATCTTCACGACCGCCATTTAAGGGAGATGCTTATTATCCACATTTTATAGCTGAGGTTTAGGGCGGTTATTAACTTGCCCAAGATCACACAGCCAAGACCCAAACCTGTGTGATGGCAAATTCTTCTCCATTATATACACAGTTCTCACTCCTTGATCCTGTATCTTTTGTGATTGAAAGCTAGCTTACGAGGAAAACATCTCAATGATCATATTCACCTAATGCAGGACCACTGGCCCACTGAAGTGTGTTACTCTTTCTCCACTTTAATCATTTGGCGTCTTTATCAACCATTTTTAAGAGTGAATGAGTTTTTGTTAGATCATAATAATAATCGGATTAAAACTGTAAATGCTTTCTTATAGAAAATGGATATAATGTACTATGTTGCATATCATTTCAGAGCATTCAAGAACCTCCTAAGGCTCATCCATAAAGCAAGCTTGAGCTTGAGAGTTCATGACCTATGTTTAAAAATAACCCAGAACCCACATCTTTCTTCCCAAGAGGATGTGGTGGTTTTCTTTCACAATGGTGACCCAGCAAACCTCCTGACCCCAAAATTCCTTGTTCTCAATTTCCAACAAACACACTATTCCTCTTCACCAGGACTTGAAATTATTTATGTTCTTCCACAATTGGCTTCTCTTAGTTGTGCTTTACCAGTACTTAACCAGTAGTCAGTCACTTCATTACTGTTCTCATCTCTGCTTCTGAATTAAGAAAGTTTAAGGAGTAAGATTTTAAGATCATTCAACTCCCATCATTTTACAGATAAACTGGAGTATTTCGTCATTCTTTTTCCTCTTAATTCAGTGATAGAAAATTCTTGGGCTTGCTCAAACGCAGCCCTTAAGTTTTTCCTATCCCCATCTATAGCCTTATTGCCAAGGTTCTTCTGTGTGCCAAGCAAGAAAAAAAGTCATGGCATCAACTGAGTATTTTCATGCTACGAAGGAACCTAATTTTTTAAATGAAATCGTCAAATGTCATTATCCAGGTTTCTTTTTATCCTACTGATAGTTCATTCAGGATTCTGGTACCAATTATAATCTAGGGAAAATGATAAATAATTTTTTTTGTCCTATAATAGGTGAAAGTGGTAAATATAAGATGCTAATTCTCCTTAATGTAATGGTTGTCTAGAAAGTAATCTAAGTGTTGATGATCAGATTACTAAATTATGCTCAACTCTTGGAGACAAGAAGGGACAAATTGTTATATAGCTTTAGGATAAAAGGTAGAAAAAGAGTTCCAGGGGAAAAAATAGAAGAGATTACCTCAGAAAAAATGGCAAAGCTCAACAGTAACGAAGACTTGGAGAATAAAAACATAATTTTATATGGATTTAAAAGAGCTGGATGGATACAATAAAAAGCAGTTATCTACAGAGCACAAGAGGAGAGAAAGAAAGGTTCAACTGGTACAGGGTGGGACGAACTCTCAACACATGTCTTATTATATACATACATTTTTGAAATTTGTAAATGTGTTACCTAGTCAAAGCTATGTTAATACTGTATAGGCAGACACACAGTTTTAAAAGATTGCAGGTTAAGCCCATATAGATTATTATAAGCAATACAGTAGTTTTAATAAAATATTTATACGATGGGACTGTGATTCCCTTAGAGATGAGAAAAGCGAAAGTAGCTAAGAAGATTCAACACAAAACTAATATACGCTGCATGGTCTCTAGAGGCTCTCCTTTCTCATTTTTCTTTCCTTTTCTTTCACTTAAATTTATATTTTCAAATTTAATGAAGTATTTTGTTCTAACATTGCAAATACTTCTTTGAACAAACATTGCTGAATATACAAATATGTCCCTAAAATTTTTAGTTTTCCCAGCCCAAATTACTGCTTTCTATCAAGATATATTTTCTTTGATTCTTTTCCTAATTCTTCCAATCTCCACTAACCTGCTTTAACTCCTACTCTGATTACAAAATACTTAATTGTGTACTGATTTAAAGTATTACATTTATTTCATCTGTTACTATCCTTAACTAAATTACAATATAATGGTATATAAAAATTAAATTGTTATGTTGTTCACATGAAACTAATATGCCAATTTATCTCAACAAAACAATATAATTGAAGATATTTATTTAATAACTTACAATACCTAAGTGTTTATCAAATACCTTATTTGTTAATAATTATTAATAACTAGGCAAGATCCTCATCCTTGAGGAGCTTATCATCTACTAGAAATGCAGAAATACAAATTCACAACTACCCTATAGTATGATAATTATTACAAAAGAGATGTATAAAAGTGTAAAGAGAATCTGGCTGGGAGAAAGAGAGTTTCAAAGGAGAAGCATGAAAGAATATGGAAGAAGTTGCCAGGTGAAGCAGAAGGAGAATATACAAAGCAGACATATTAGCAGATGCAGAAGCAATAAAAAGCATGGTAGACATAGAAACCTACAAATAGTTCAATATTGCTGAGAGATCAGCTGGACAATGTTATCATCATCATCATCCTCAGAAAGCATCTTACAAGGAGCACTGAAGGATTCTGAGCAAGAGGGTAACAGATTACTATTTTGAAAGATCGTTCTAGCAACACTGGAGGGAATGGAAGGAGAGTTTACAGATACAGATACAAGATAAAGCAGTCGTTAAAATAGTCCATGGCAGAGATAATAAAGTCCTGAATCAGGGAAACAGAAAAGGAAATGACAAATCAAAAGAGGGAGAATCAATAGACATTAGTAACTGATTGGATACGAAAGGTAAAGGATGGGAGAGAATTCAGGTAAGTTTCTGGGTTCCTTTATTGAGCATTTAGGAATATGATGGATCCATTCACTAAGACCAAATATAGGAAGAAGGGTCTGAATAATATCTCTTAGGTATCTTTTACAGTATCGAGCATAATGGTGAGCACACACATAGTCAACTCATACTATTAACCATCTTATTATTCATATGAATTTCAAGAGACTCCAAACAGTCAACCCAATCTTGGAAAAGAAACGAAATTAGAGAACTCATACTTCCTGATTCAAAACTTACTACTAAGTTACAGTAATCAAAACAGTGTAGTACTGGATAAAGACAAATAGACCAATGGAATATAATAAAGAGCCCAGAAATAAATCCTCACATAAGGTCAAATGACTTTTTGACAAAGATTCTAAAACTATTCAGTGGGAAAGGATAGCTATTTCAGTACTGTTGGGAAAACTGGATACCCACAGGCAAAAGGATGATATTGAACTCTTAAGACCATGTATAAAAGTTATCTGAAAATGATCGAAGACCTAAAACTATAAAACTTTTAGAGGAAAACATAGGGTAAAAGCTTTATGACATTGGATGCAGAAGTGAAATGTTTGCATATGACAACAATGACACTGGCAACAAAAGAAAAAAAAAAGCATATTAGACTTCATAAAAATTAAAAACTGTTGTGCGTGAAAAGACTAAGTGGCCAGACTTTCTGTAAGAGACCCATTAGCTTATCTTTGTAGCCGTGACCTGTGGGACAGTCTTCGCCGCAAACACTATAACCCTCTCCAGAGACCTCAGAGGATGAGTGGAGCTTGCAGGCTCCCTCTGTATCAATACAGAGTTCCATTCTCTCCCAGAAAGGAGCCTGTACATGTGTCTGATATCACTGTTTTAGTGACCCAGATTTTGTGGCTGCCACCTAGGGGATGCCCCTTAGTCACCTGGCTCTGGTGCCACTGGGACTTATATTCCTTATATTAAGTTCCATGGTAATGTAACAAACAGAGACAGTTTTGGCAGGCTATCACCCCCAGGGGACAGCAGAGACAACAAAATGAAGCACTAAGGCAGTCTTTCTGTGAAAGAGGACTATTTACTTGCCATCTCAGGGCCTACAGGGGTGCTCTGCACAGACAGAGGCCAGAGAAGGCCTTTTCTGCATTCTCCATTTGCTTTGCTGCAAGTTGCAAGAACTCCTAGAAGGGACTTGTATTCATATATTGCCCCAATATATTGTTGTGCCTGCCACTCGGGACACTTAGAGTTCACCTGGTTCTGGTGACCAGCAGGACTTACACATGCAGTCCCACACAACTATATATATTTGCATCTTTAAAAACTTCTGCCAGAGATTCTGGCTCAATCTAGGTGCTGATTAAGATCTTCCTGTTTGGGACACTGACAGGTCTTGGCAAACTCTCAACTACTAGGAGCAACTAAAAATAAAATAGGCTGCTTGGACAATTTTTCAGAGCTTTCAGAGACAACCAAAAGTGAGGGCAATATTGAATGATACATTTTATCTCCTAGACAAGGTCACCCCCTCTATACTGGGAAAGGTGTCTGTTATATCTTACACATATAAATCAAAATATAGTGTCAAGGAAAATGAAAACAAAAACAAAAAACCCAAAGAATGAATTAAATGAAAAAGATAAACTCAGGAAAAATCCTTATTGAAAGAGATTGATGCTTTGCATAACAAAGAGCTAAAATAACAGTCATGGGCATGCTGCTATGGCACAGGAGTCTGGTATGGATTATATAAAGTCTAAGGACCCAGGTCATAAACCTGTTTTGGGGGTGAGGGAGGAAGAAAGGGAAAAAAATAAACAACTAACTGAATAAAAATGCTTCTTCTCTTCCTTGCTTCCTTCCTTTCTCTCTTAAAAAGAAAAGTCATAAAGATGTTCCCAAGCTTAGGAGAAGAATAGATGAATACAGCGAAAGCTTTAACAAAAAGATAGAAAGTATCAAATAAAAACAAGAGAGCTGAAGAATACAATATTGAACCAAAAAATACATCTGAGGGATCAACAGTAAAATAGACATAACAGAAGAAAGGATCAGTGAACTTGAAGATAGAGGAGTGGAACTCATCTAATGAGAGCAGCAAAAGAAAAAAAAGTAAAGATAATTTAAGTGACCTAAGGAACAACATCAAATAGATCAATATCATTATTACAGGGGTCCCAGAAGGAGGAGAGAAAGAGAAAGGGGCAGAAAAATTAATTGAAGAAATAAAGTGTGAACACTTCTCTAACATGGGGAAAAAAACATCCAGATGCACCAGTCCCAGAGAATAGCAAAGATGAGCCCAAAGAGACAAACACTAAGATACATTTTAATTAAAATGTCCAGAGTGAAGGACAAGCAGAATTTCTTAAAAGCAGCAAGAGTAAAACTTGTTGCAAACAAGGGAATTCATATAAGATTATCAGCAGATTTTTCAGCAGAAACCTTGCAGTTTACTTGAGAATGATATATTCAGAGTGCTGAAGTATTAAAAATGTTTCAACAAAGAATACTCTGCATGGCAAAGTTGTTATTCAGAATTGAAGGAGAGATAATGAGTTTTCAAGGCAATTAAAAGTTAAAGGAGTTCATCATCACTAGACCCAACTTATAAAAAATAAAGGAAATTATTTAAGCTGAAGCAATAGGGCATTAATTAATAACAGGGAAACATAAGAAAGTATAAATGTAACTGGCAAATATATAGCAAATATAAAATAATCTAAAGCTGTAAAAGTAGTGGGTCAGTCACTTATAAAGTTAGTACAAAAGATAATAGCATCAAAACATAACTATAACTACAGCATTTTGTTAGGGGATACACAAGATGAAAAACTGTAAATTGTAACACTGGCATGCCCTGGTGGAATAGTGGCTGAGGCTGCCACATGCAGTTGGTCACAGTCCACATACATCCCAAAGACCTGGATTCATGTCCTAAGGCCAGGGGGAACAGCCAAGATGAATAACTAAATAAAATTAAAATGCTTCAAAAATATAAATCATGATATCAAATATATAAAATATGGTAGGTTCAAAAATGCAGAACTTTAATAAAATGTGCTCAACTAACACATTCAAATGAAAATAGGCTGCCATAAATATAAGTTGTTATCGTAAGGTTTATGGTATCCACAAATCAGAAACTAGTGGCTGATACGTAAAAGAAAAAGAAAAGGGAATATAAACAAACCACTAGAGAAAACAATCAAATCATGGAAGGGAGAGAGCAAAAGACAACGAAAGGAACAGAAGAACTACAAAATGGCAGAGACCAATTAACAAAACGGCATCAAGAAAACATCTATAATAATTAATTTAAATGCAAAAGAACTCAATTCTCTAATCAAAAGTCAGAGTGCATAAATGGATTGGAAAAAAAACCCCACAAACAAACAAGAAAATAGCTTCAGATGTAAGGACACAGAATAAAATGGAAGGATGTAAAATGACATTCCAAGTAAATGGAAACTAAAAGAAAGCTGGATTGACCATATTTACATTGGATAAAATAGACTTTAAAACAAAAACTCTAGTAAGAGACAAAGAAGGTCATGATAATAATAATGGAGACAATCCAATAAGAGGAGATAACACTTGTAAATATTTATGCATCCAACATAGGAGCATTTAAATATATAAAGCAAATTTTAACAAACATATATGGAGAAATAGACAAAAATACGATAATAGTAGAGACCTTTACTAACCTATTTTTACTGAAGGATAGATCATCCAAATAGGAAAGCAATAAACACTGGCCTTATAGAACACATTAAATAGACTTAACAGATACATATGAAATCTTTTATTCAAAAGCAACAGAATATACATTCTTCTCAAGTACACATGGAACATTCTTTAAGAGAGATCTTATCAATAGATGCAGAGAAAGCAGTTGACAAGATTCAACACCTATTCGTCATAAAAACCCTGCATAAAATGGGATAGAAGTTACATACCACAATTTAACATAAGCCATATACAACAAACCCACAGCCAACATCAGCCAATAGTGAAAAATTGAAAGCATTTCCTCTAAGGTCAGGAACAAGGCCAGGCTGTCCACTCTCTCCACTGCTGCCTAACGTCACAGAGGAGGTCTTAGCCAGGGCAATTAGGCAGGAAAAATAAATAAAAGAAATCCAAATTGGAAAGGAGGAAGTAAAACTATTATTATTTGCAGATAAATGATTATACATACTGACAACCCTAAAAACTGTCAGAAAATTAATGGAACTAATCAACTAATAAAGTGGCAAGCTACAAAATCAATGTGAAAAAATCTGTTGCATTTTTGTATGCAAACAATATGCTAGAAGAAAATGAAATCAAGAAAATCACACCTTTAAAACAGGAATAAAAAGAATCAAATATCTTGGAATATACTTAACAAAGGAGGTGAAAGAACTGTACAATGAATACTACAAGTTCTTCTTAAAAGAAATAGAAGAGGACAAAAAGAGGTGGAAAGAAATCCCCTGCTCATAGTTGGAAAAAGTCAACACTGTTAAAAAGGTCACTTAACCTAAAGTAACATACAGATTTA
This sequence comes from Solenodon paradoxus, assembly GCA_004363575.1. Lineage (NCBI taxonomy): Eukaryota > Metazoa > Chordata > Mammalia > Eulipotyphla > Solenodontidae > Solenodon > Solenodon paradoxus. The sequence goes on from RJWH01000671.1 coordinate 251,044, forward strand.
ATGCAATCCCCATTAAAATTCCAGAGACTTATTTCAAGGAAATAGATGAAAAAATTTCTTAAAATTTGTTTGGAACAACAAAAGATCCAATGGCCAATGCAATTATGAGAAGGAAAAAAACCAAAAGCAAAAACCACGAATCAAGAAAGATTACACTGCAAACATTGAGCTATACTACAAAATGATAGTGATCAAAATAGTATGACACTGGAATAATAACAGAGAAAAGATAAGTGGAGTAGAACTGAATTATGAGAAACTGACATACAATCCGTTAATCTATGACAACGGAGTCAAAAGCATATGATAGAGAATGGAGTCTCTTTGAAAAATAATGTTGGGAAAATTGGACAGCCACATGCAAAATAATGAAGCTAGACCATTCTCTAACACTGTTCATAAAAATTAACTCAAAATGCCCTAGAGACTTGGACATACTATTGGAAACTAAAATCCTTGGAAGACAATGTAGAAAAGACTTCCATGACATCAGCCTTAGAGAGGTCTGTGGGGACACTCAACTCCGCCATCAAGGAAAACAAAAAGAAAAATAAACAGCTGGGACTAAATCAAACTAAAAGGCTTCTTCGCGGAGAAAAAACATCACCAAAACAAAAAGACAACCTAACTGGGAAAAGATACTTGTGTGCCACATTTCTGACAAAGGCTTAATGTCGAAAATATATAAAGAACTCGTAAAACTCAGTAACAGAAAAACAGTCAATCCAATCAAAAAATGAGAAGAGGAATTGGAGAGACATTTTTCTGAAGAGCATATACAGATGGTCAACAGGCACATGAAAATATGTTCCTAATCACTGCTATCAGGAAAATACAAATCAAAACAATAATGAGATAATCACCTTACAACTGAGATTGGCTATTATCCAAAAGTCTGGAAACAACAAATGTTGACAAGGATGTGGAAAAAGGGAACACTTTTACACTGTTGGTGGGAGTGCAAATTGGTGCAACCCCTATGGAAAACAGTGTGGAGATTCCTCAAAAAGTTGAATATGGAAATCCCATAGGATCCTGCCATCCTACTTCTGGGTATTTTACCCAAAAAATACAAAAACACTAACTCGCAGAGATTTATGCACCCCCATGCTTATTGCAGCCCTATGACAACAGCTAAGAAATGGAAATTACCTAAGTGCCCACCATCAGATGAATGGATAAAGAAGATGTGGTCCATATATACAATGGAGCACTACACAGCCCTCAGGAGAGATGAAACCCTGTCATTTGAATCAACATGGGTGGATCTAGAGGGAATGATTCTAAGTGAAATAAGTCAAAAGTAGAAAGATAACAGATGATTTCACTCACAGGTAGAACATGAATAGACAAAACAAAGGAACAGATGAAACAAAACCCAGCCCTGGACACTTGCAGTAGAACTCAGGTTACCAATAGGGAATGAGGAAGGCTAGGCGAAGGCGATGCGGAGCCTACTAGATGCTGGTGAAGACACTTGGTGATGCGGTGGAGGGCAGGGTGTGTTGCCATATATCCGAGGAATAGAGAAACTGTAAATATCAGGAATCTATACATATGAGTTTAACTTGTAAAACAAAGTTACTGCAATAAAAAATTCTGAAAGAGTAAAAATTGACAAACCTTAGATAAATTCACCAACAAAAAACAGAACGCAAATAAAATTAGAAAGAGATGCTACAAGTGATACCACACAAATACAAATATTATGACAAAGACAATTGACAAAGATAATTAAGAATAATTCTATGTCACCAAACTGAACTACACAGAAGAAATGGATGAATTCTTAGAAATACACACCTACCAAGACTGAATCATGAAGAAACAGAAACTGAACAGACTGATTACTAGCAAGAAGATCAAATTAGTAATCAAAACTATACCAAGAAACAAAAGTCCAAAATGAGATGCTTCACCAATAATTTTTTAAATGTTTTATTCATTTATTTATATATTTATCCATCTCTGGGTCTCCAACCCAGGTCTCTAGACATTACATGCCTTGAATCTTAGCTGCCTGGGCTGCCTGAACACAAGAGTATGACGGCATACTCACACAGTGACAGACTGGTAAATTTTTCCAAATATTTAAAACTATCCTTCTTACACTCTTTCAAAGAACAGAAGAGGAGGGAACACTTCAAACTCATTTTAAAGTCCAGCATTACCCTGATAGCAAAACTAGACGATGCTGTCTACACAAAAAGAAAATTTTAGACCAAACCACTAAAGAACATACATGCAAAAATCCTCAATAAAATATTAGCAAATTAAATTCAACAATACATTAAAAAGATCATAAACCATGATCAAGTAATTTTTATTCCAGGGATGCAAGGATGGTTCAGCATCTGAAAAATATATCAATGTGATATACCACATTAATGAAATAAAGGATAAAATCATATGACCATCTCAACAGATGCCCAAAAAGCACTAGTTTCAGTTCTGTAATATGAAAGGTTATAGAGACAGATTATTATAATGGGTACACAACATTATGAAAGTACTTAATACCACTGTTCAATACACTTAAAAATGGTTAAGATGGTAAATCGCCTATAATTATGTGTATTTTACCACAATTTTAAAACCGAAGGAAAAAAGAATAGGAGTAAAACCAGGAAAAAGGGGGTTGGGGTAGGGGAGATCGGAGAAAAGTTATTCTAGTGGCTCTCAATGTGTGGTCCAAGGATGACTTAAAGTTCTTAAGATTTGTTTTTTTCATTCTTCTGACATTTGCACTAGTAATGCAAAAACAATGGTAAATTAACATTGACATCTTAGTCAATGAATAAAGACAGAGACACCAATATTAAAGACAGGAGCTATTAAAGATATAATTCTTCACTGCTACATGCATTCAAAAACATAAAGATAAAAGTCAGTTTCACTTATAAATGTCTTTGAACACACAACATATATTAATTAAATCTTGACCCTTGACTCTGAAGTCACATCTTTTTAATATCTTGTGGAAAAACTAGGACATATACATGAAGGTTTCTACCAGAAACTAAAGCATGATGGTTGTATTCATGGAAAGTACTACTTGAAGAATTTTTGAGTTGTAAGCTCAACCAGTGGCTTTCTTCATAAGCTATAAACAAAGTGCATTTGGCAAAAACTTTCTCAAAAACGAACATTATGAGCTAGTAACAGGAAAACAACTGACAGTACTCATTACCAATGATAAAAATCAAGGTTTTGAGCAAAAACATTTTAATTTTGGAAAACATCACTTCATATCTGCTAGAATAGCTATAAACAAAAAGACAAATAATAACAAGTACTGAAAAGAAAGTGGATACATTCTCATATGCTGCTGATGGGTAATATGAAGTAGCAGCTTTGGAAAACAGTTCAGCAGGTCCACAAAAAAGTTAAACAATGAGTTGTGGTATAACCTAACAATTAACTCCGAAGCATACACCCAAAAGAAATGACAAGAGGTGTTCAAATGAACAAAAAAAGAGATGTTCAAACAAACACTTACGCATAGTTGTTGACAAGAGCATTATTCATAAAAGGTGGAAATAACCCAAATCCCCATCAACTAATGAATGAAAGAATAAACAAAACGGGATGCTATCCAAACAATTCAATATTATTTATCCATAAAAAGAAATGAGTGCTACCTAGAGAGGACTAGACTATGCTAAGTGAAACAAGTCAAAAGAAGAAAAATAGATACCAGATGACCTCATTCAAAGGTGGAACTGAATAGACAAAACAAAGGAACAGATGAAACAAAACCAACCTTTGCACACTTGCAACAGAACTGAGGTGACCATCAGGGAATGAGATGTGGAAGTGGGGGCCAAATGGTGGCGGAGCCCACCAGACAGTGGTGAAGAACACTTGCTGATTTGGTGGAGGGCAGTATGCGTTGACATCTATCTGAGGAATGGGGAACTTAGAAGTCTATTTTAATGTGCAAAAATAAAAGTAATAAAAAGAAAAAAAGGAAAGAAATGAATACTGATACATGCTACAGTATGGATGAACCATGAAAACAGGCTCAGTGAAAAAATCCAGACACAAAAGACTGCATATCATACGATACTGTTGATATGAAAAGTCCAGAACAGGCAAATCCACAGAGACAGAGAGCAGAGGAGTGTTGCCCAGTGGCTGGGGTTAGGGGGAAATGGTGGCGGACTGTTCCTTAGTATGGAGAGTCCTCTTTTTATCCCCAAAAAACATGTATTTTACTCTTTTAAAAAGACAAGCAAGAAAATGAAAGGCAGAGGGAATGTACGCCAGTTAGAACTGAAGCAGCTGTAGTAAAATGGAACACAGTACAATGATTTGACTTTATAAAGGAAATGAGTAATTAAAATGAAATTTCACCAGTCTGCATGTCTGCAATAATACATTAAGGCAAAAGTACAAAGTCTGGATTTTTCCCCTTAGGTTTACACTAAACTATCAAATCTCTGTTTAATACATTTACTTTTATAAGCCTTCTCTGTCTGGCAGCACTTGCTGTCCAAGCACATACACATGAATATTTTACCATGAGAATTATAGTTCTCATCTCAAACTAGTGACTTGTCTTTTTAGCCAAACTTATATGCATTTCATTTTTATTATCAGACACTTAAGACCTTTCCAGTGGTACATTTTAATCAACATGTAACATAAAAAAGAACCTTGATTTTTTTTAAATGAATCTTTTTAGTATTACAGATTAATTGGCTTAATTTAACAGCTGAAACATAACATGGTAACTACATTGTCCTACTTAAACTAATTCACTGTAGGAAAATGTTTTATTTTAAAAATATAACCAAGATGAAACTGCATAGTTATGAACAATAAAATACTAGGAAATAGTGATTGAATACATGATTTTTCATCAGTAGTCATTAATTATTTTGCTTTTAGGAACCTGGAACAAACTTCTTTAAGTTTCAAATGTTCTGGTGAATCTACTCATTTCTTAGCTTCCTCAATGTCACCTTGAATTGCTGAAATAAATGACTTTAAAGAATCATAGCTCTTTCTGGTCTGAGGCAGTCAACGACAGCCGTATCGAGGAATTCTCCACAGAAGCCCTCTTTGAAGATATTCATGATATGAGTTTCCAAGAACTTCTTCCTCTTCTTGTAGTATGCGTTCAGTTCTATGCTGACCACCATCTTATGGGCAGCTCCACTTCCAGCACTGACCCAGCCATAACAAATGCCAGTGGACCTATCAGCAGGAAGATTACCTGCTAATCGTTCAGGAAAGTTAGCTGTAGGGATGCCCAGCTGCTTCAAGTTGGACCAAAGCGACTTGGCTCTCGCAAAAGTATAGCTGCGGGAGACACCGGGGAGCTGGCCATCCTGGAAGGCTGGCACGAAGGGTGGGTGGCGCCCGCCACACATAATGGTGCAGGGGTTCTTCTGGGGCTGAGGAGAATATTCTAGAACTAGACTGTGGTGCACAATCTGTGAACAAACTAAAAGACTGAACTGTACAATTTAAAAGGGTAAATTATAGCTTGGTATTCTAACTATACCTCCATAAAAGAGGACAAAAACTCATAAAAAGACTTGAGTTGACTCTAAGAATCTTGATTCTTACTTCACAGACAAAGAAGAGGTATCAAGTAAAGAATACCACCTTCAATTCCATTTCTGCACCTCACTCTTCCCTTCGCCATCCTTAATTTCTGTCTGCTGTTCAAATGCAATTATTCCTTGTAGACTTGCTTGGAGATCGTCTTATAATCTGATTTTTCTCTGAGGAATCCCTGCTAATTGAGAAAAACCTTATAATAAAGCCCATAGTAAATGTTACAATGAAATTGACATTATATAGTGTTTTAAAAATATAACATCAAACATTTTCCAAATTTTAGGATTGACAAATTTGTATTAGGTAGAAGAAAAGAAGAAGCATTTTAGCATTTTAGGAAGGAGAGAAGGAAAAAGTGTGTGTGTGTGTGTGTGTGTGTGTGTGTGTGTGTGTGTGTGTGTGTGTGTAGTTTGTTTGGTTTTTGCTTTTTGTTTTTTACTCCAGCCTGGGTCGCATTCCAGTGTCTCAGTCATCTGAGCTACATAGGTATGCTCTCAAAAAAACTTTTTTAATCTCAAAATAGTTTAAAGAGTAGGCACCATGTCTAAATTCTGACTAAGGCCTAAGGGCCTGGATTTCCACCTCCAAAGATATTCCATTAGTTAATCATCCTTTCCTTCTGACATTCACCCTACCCCCATACCCTCTCCAATGACTTGCTTTCCTTCAATCTCTAAGTATATTCAAGGCTCTCCCAATCAAAGAACTAAAACAACAACAAACACTCCCTCCTCTTTTTATTACCCCCCCTTTCTTCCTTTTCAAATCAAGCAACTTCTGGAAACAAATAGAGCCTAACTTTTAACGAATTTGACACTTCAATCCAGGAAAATCTGACATCCCGCCATATGACTCTAAAGAAACTTCTCTCATAATGTCACTAACGACCTCCTTTACAACCTCCTTTATCTGATTTGACCTCTCTGATCTCACCCAACACTCACTCCCTCCATCTTGAAATTACTCCTCCCCCAGTTTCTGTGGTACCACCTTCTCCTTGTTCCCCTAAATTTCTTATCAATCACTCTCAGTTTAGGGAGATAAATATCTTTAATTATTGTAAAATTAGTTCTCTGGAGACCAGAGTTAGGTTCCTTAAAATGGGTTTCTAATTCCCAACCCCCCCAAAAGAAATTATTTTCAAAAGTAACCTCCAACACACAGCAACTAAAACAATTATAAAGAATTAAAACCCTAAACTGAGCAGTTCACTAAATGTAGAAAGGGTTTATTCTGGTTAGTTGGAAATGTTTACAGAGAATAGAGAAGTGAAGAGAGATGAGATTGAAAGTCAAGAAAGAAAAAATAATAATAAAAAGGGAGTAACTGAGCTCAGTGGTGGCGAGAGACAGGAGAGCAAAGAGCCGGCGGCGCAAGGGATAAAACACGTCTGCACTCTGACAGGCAATGGTAGGGGAGGAATCAAACAGCCACCACACACGCCAATGAAAAAAGGCAAGCAGCTACCAACAACACACGGCACTTTGAATGGAAGGGACCTCTCAGCTTACATACTAGGTAAACCAGATTCTCATTTTCATCCTCCAGAATCTGTAATCCACGCTTCTTGCACACGTCTGGTCGGACTTGAAAATCCCCAAGCTCCTTGGCAATTCGCAAGTGCCTTACGTTAAGTTCTTACCTATGAAATGTGTGTGCACGTGTGAAGTTTGCAATTTATGCCTTGCTTGTTTTAAAGGTGTTTTCCCTAGATCCACTCTTTCTACCAGCTGGAAATGGCCACAACTGAACCGTATTAGATGTTTCAAACGTCATTTGCTAGCCTAACATCCTATGATGGCTTGTAAAAAATCAGATTCTGCCTTCCACGACCTGGACTTGCGTAAAATTAGAGAGAAATTTCTCTCTTACATGAGTCATTCATTGCACTGGGGGACTGGGGCAGGGGAAATTTTTTAACAGGAGCTCAGCTATCACCCTCAGAGATCAGGGGCACAAAACCACCTAAAGTACAAAAGCTCAGTATATTTCAGCAGTTTACTGACCCAGTAGGAAATCTTTGTCTGAAGAGAGAGGAGTCATGAGTATAGAGGTAAGTTCTTCTCGCTAATAAATAGCCAGAGATAAGATTTAACTCACCTTGGTTAAGTGGCCTCTAAACCACTTAATTTAGAATCAGAACTAGAATCAAATTTAAAAAGTTGGAAAACATTCTTCAGTTCTCTGAGCCCCCATTTTCTAACCTCCATCCTCACAAGTAAATGTCTTAACTTATCTACAGCACAATCTAATGAATGACATCTAAAATATTGAGAGCACATCCTCAAAAAATGTTAAATTATGTTCTATATATCAAAGGATCGAAGGAAAATAGCATGTATTCTGTAGAAATGTCTGTTAAAATATTAAATTCTGATACTTAAATCCTTACTGAGCTGAACAGAAGAGGGGCCTTTAGAAGTAACAGAACCTAAAAGAAAGCAAGGTGCAGATAAACTTCATTCAAGCTTCAGCTCCACATTTCATAGCTCAGAAATCTTATGCAACTGAATACCCCGAATCTCAGTTTCCTCCTGGGAAAGTGGGGATCAGCCCTGTGCCCATCTCACAGACAAATCTCTTGTGAGGACTGGATGCAATCGCTGTCTAACCCCAGTCCTCCTGGACACAGGAGTGGCATACTGGATGGCACAGCAAGAGCGCAGATTTGAACACATTTCCCATGGAAGGCAGTACTTGGGGGGCTTGACTACCTAAAAGCTGGATTATTATGTTTCACTTTTAAAAATGTCAGAGACATGATCTCTGCCTAAAAGTTTGGAAGTTAAATGAAATAATGTTTCTGGACAGCGGTGAGGAATACTAGGTGATGTGGTGGAGGGCAGGGTGTGCTGACATCTATCTGAGGAATGGGGAAGCTTTACGTGGGAGTTTATTTTAATGTGTAAAAATAAAAATAATAAAAAATGATAAATGAATAGTGCTTCCCATTTTGTGTAAGCTGATAATTAAATTTAGGAGTCAATTTACCCAAACATGACTGTCACTGGAATCAAAAGACGAAATTCTAGGTAGTGGCTCAGGCACTGTCTGTGGCTCTTGCATAGTTAACGTGAAGTCCAGGGAGCGGATTCTCAATGTGGGAGTGGGGGTGGGGGGCGATGACAATGACGACAACCAAAGTGAACAAGTAAAAACATGAAAAATGCTCCTTCATCCCCTCTCTTCCTTCCTGCCTGCCTTCATTCTTGCCTGCTTCCTTCCTCTTTAAAAAAAAAAAAAAAAAAGATGAAATTCTAACTTAAAAAATAACAACAAAAATGAAAGAAGTGGTGTCAGTGTTAATGTTATCACTTAAAAATATAAATGCGCACGCCTTAGTGGAATAGTGGTCAAGTCAGCTGCCTCTGAAGGAGCGCAGTCCATGTATATCCCAGGGATCTGAGTTGATGTCCGAAGGAGGTCAGGGAGGAGCGACCAATGTGAACAACTAAATAAAAATAAAATAAAATGCTGCTTATTCCTCTTTTCTTGCCTACTTACTCTCCTTTATTCTTACCTGCTCCTTTCCTTTAAAAAAAAAATAAATATATAAATTATTTTCTGATGTCTATTCTCTGAAAATAACAATGAAAGCCTTGTCGTTGTTTTAATGAGGCTGACTTTAAGAATCTTCTACGTGGGGAGCCTGATGTCAGGTTCTTCGACAATAGTTATTTTCTCTTAACTAATAGGAAATATGATAAGAAAAGTTCACAATATGAGACAAATCAACTACTTCTTTTCCTTATAAGTTCGTTTCTCCTTGAGAAATATGAGATGGAAAACAAATATTTCCTGGAAGGACAAAGTTCGTGTCCATGTGTAGACACAGCACGGAAGACTAGGAAGAGACTCCAGAAGTTATTTACAGGTATAACCTTGAAAAGAAGAAGGCAGACAATCCTCCCTGAAGGCCTAATTATTTTCTTCTACCTGAATGTTCACCGTTCTCCACCAGGTCAGTCTTTAAGGACAAGGCAAAAAGACTGACTACACATGTAAGACTTTATAACTTAATCAAGTGTCTATACATCAGGTTCAGTGGCTTATAGACTATGAAGAAAGAAGATAAGTTTTAGGTGTCATTAAATAGTTTACTTTAAGATGCTTGACATTATTAATTCACCTTCTCAGCCCCTTGCGAGGTAGCTTTTATCAGCTCTGTTTGTTGAGGATATTTGATCAAAGAGAATAATAATAGTATTTTCTATTTACAAAACATCTTAAAAAGAAAGTAACAGTTTATCTTCCCTATCTTCTAACATTCCTGTGAGGTAGGTGGCAATATTGCCTTTTTCTTTCTTACAGGTGAAATGCTACCGCTCAAGGAGCCTATTGACTTATTCGCCTAATAGCCTGTATTAAATCCACTACTCGAACATACTGCTTGGGATTAACACTAGACCGTGGACTCAAGTCTGAACTGCACATATAATTCAACAGTGTCAAGCGTCTTCCTTTGTCTACAGCCATCTTTCAACACATCACATTCCTAAAGGGATTGGGGTCGTGCTTGTTGTTTAAGCTCACGTGTTCACTGTTTGTAAAGCTTATTATCATTTCTCTAAATTGGACTATTTAAGTTTTGTCTAGATGCCCGAAAGCTAAATTATTTTTTGTTTACTGTCTGTGTACTAGCATTGTAAATGATGTCATCAGGAATGTACAAAACGCAGACAAAGCTGCAGGGCCAATAAAAGCACCTCACTTGGGGAAGCATGCATTTCTTCTTCTCTTTTCTTTTTTTCAAGTAGGCAGCACACAAAAAGATGACTCATTAGGCCCAAGATTGTTGACGATGGGCTTCTTGGGCAGCCCTCCACAAAGAGACCTGAGTGACAGCATCAGGCCTCCTCTTCTATGCATTTTCCTCCAGGCAGAATGTGCATTTGTGAGGCTACATACACAATTATAATCTGCCCTGAAAGGCAATTCCTTCCATATGACAGGCTCAACAGTGGCCTGAGTGCTAGCCTCATGTTGCCTGCACAGTTAACATGCTGAAATACCAGAGACATTTAATCTCTCCTTTCTGCAAAAAACTAAGATAGGAGAGAAGCAGCAAAGCGGGCAAGAACTCCACACAGAAAGGAGGCCAGTCCAAGCACCCAAAGACCCTTTCTCATGGACTGGGCGTCTTTGTGTGTTGCCTACTTACGTGTCACTTTGCAGGACTTTGGGGCATGAGAACCATGGTGCTGAGTGGTTCTGGCAGCCTCTCCATTTGACAAGCAAAGCCAAAGACATGTGGCCTTTGGAACATTTCACATTCAAAAGTGTTATTGTTTCAAACATGCCTATTTTCAAATATATAATTTTCCCATTTAGCACACATTGTATGAAAGTTGGCCACAGGCGTTCTAGCACACGATTTAAAAAAAAAAGTAAATGGGCTCTTGCCAGATACCTCTGTTCACGGGGGGGGGGGGGGGGGGGGGGGGGGGGGGGGGGGGGGGGGGGGGGGGGGGGGGGGAGGGGAGGTGTGTGCCCATGAGGGCTACCGCAGGTGAGAGAAGTCTGAATTTAACCAACACCTGATATGAAGGCCAAGGGCAGGAGCAGATTTCTGTCTGAGATTACAGAAACTGAAGCTTGTGTTTTATCACAATCACCTGTAATCTCAGGGCCAGATAATAGTATTAGCAAGACCTTGAACTACACAATGGGACAGCTGGAAAAAGGCTCATACTCTCTCCAAAGAATAGTGCTTTTAAAAAAGCTAATTCAATGAAGAAAATGAAAAGGCTCTGAAAGTGCCTTCTCAAACAATATTTACTTTTACTGGGTTCTGGCTAATCAAACAAAACTTAGTCAAAGGCTTTTATGAAAAATACATTTGATGATTTCAGCAGTAATTGCTTTGTTTAAAGAAAGGTGCTTAAGAGAAAACATAGTTAATGGGATCAGTAATTTGGTAAGTTCAAATGTGTTTGGGAAAATCCCTCTTCTCTTTGATAAATCATTAAAATTCTGCTCAGATAAATGTGTTTTGACTTGAAATTCCAATCATAGAATGAGCTATTTCCTAAGGCCCCTAGGGAAGTAGTACAAGGGTGAGTCCAACACAGAGGACCCAGGGATTAGTTTAGGAGGGTAATTCCAGTCTTAATCAAAGCATATTACTTTTCCCAACAAAAAGAGAAACTCACATGCAGATGCCCAAAATGTATAAAAGTTCTTTAAAAAGTTCTAAAAGTTTCTTAAAATACCATTAAAAATGGATTAAATCTTATTGTTTTGTAACCAAAACACAGAAACTATGATATTAACCAAGAAACTAGCCTTAAGTATAATCATAGCTTAAAACCAGAAGGATCATGGGTAGATTTTAATCAGAAAAACTTTTTTCATCCATCAAGGTGGAGGAGGAGGAAGCCTAGTGTCTCTCACATGGTAGGAATTCAATAATTCAATTTGTTGAACTAGATTCCTTTCTCCCACATATATCCTTTTAATTCTGATTTTTATTGTTACTTAAGCAGACCATTCATTTAACAATAGAGCAAGAACTTGGGCCAAGCATTGCATTACACTTTGGAGATACTATAAGCCCTCTCGGATGACTTACAATCTAGTAAGAAATCAGGTACAAGTAAAAAAGTATACAAATAGAGAAACAAGAGAACTGTCATACTGTGAAGGATATAAACAGGATGATGAACCAGAAAGTGGCTAATGGGTCAGTCATCTCTTCTGATCTACTATTACTTATTAACACTTCAATTACCTACTTGGTCTTCTAAAGTTACTCATTTAGCAAACATTGTATCTGTGCAAAAAAAAAAAAAGTGATCCCCAAGTTTTAGAACATTTGGAGCAAAATTATAAGATTATTTGAAAGGATAAACAAAGTAAAAAATGTACAGAACCATCTCAAAACCCTACAATAACACTGAAAGCTCCTGCAATTTGCTTACCTTGGAGAAATGGGAGTCAGTGAACTGGGAACAATATGCCTTAGGATTTAATTTGCTCCTTTTTTTTTTTTTTTTTTTTTGGTCTCCTACAAAAAGATACTAAATGTATTAGCTAGCTTACAGAAACCTTGGAAAGGCCAAAGAACCAGAGTCTGGGCTGGATTTCCAGGAACAAATCCCAAAGGCACATCCCAGAACTGGGCCACCAAGGGAAAGGCCAGCCCTGCCACAATCAAGAAGCTGGGACAGTGCCGAGACAGCTGTATGCATGCAGTGCACCCACTCTGTAACAGCACTTATTACACTGTCACTTTGAGTTATGGCCATTTATGAATATGTCCCATTTCCCATTGATGGCATAAGTTTCCTGTGGAGAGGGACACTTTATATGCACGCCTTGCTCTGGAGGGAGGGAAGGAGAGAGAGAGGGAGAGAAAGGGAAGGGAGGGAGGGAGGGAGGACAGGAAAGAAAGCGGGGAAGAAGAAAAGAAATGACTTTATGAATATGTTCATCACTAGTTTAAAGTAACCAGTTTTATATATTATAAACAGAGGTTCCAAGATTTAGGTAGTCAGTATAACATTTATAATATTTTTATATTATTCACTTCCTCTCTGTAACAACTGAGTCCTTAAAAGTCCTAAGAGGATTTCTTCTTATTGAAAATAGCAATGTTTCCTAGCATAGAATTGGATTTGGAAGGTTCACTAATTACATTCAAACAAAAATAAGTTAGCTTATCAGTATTCATCCAAAAGACGAAGGAAAAAAAAACCCCAAAACTATGTCTGGCAGTAAGACAAGTAAATATCATGTACTATGGTATCAGCAAACAGAAAAAATAAGATTAGTAACACTTAAGAATCTTCCACAGAGTCATATGTCAGAACTTTTGCCAAGGCTTGAAGAAAATGTATTAACCTCACGGCTGGAAGGAACTATCTCAGTGACTGTTAGATGTTGTTTGAGTCCAAGAACTCTGAGAAGCAGACACCAAGACAGGATCACACATGCAAGAGATATTCTAGGGGAAACACCCATGGGGGAAACAGGGAAGGGAGCCAGAGGAACCTGGGAGAGCGGACAGACCACAAGGCAAAGATGACCCCTGTAAGAGGAGAGAGAGTATTAGACTGTAATGCAGTTGCCAGGAGAGCAGCCACCCATCTCAGAAAAGTGGGGTCCATCCCACTCAGCCATTGGCCGGGAACAATCTGTGGGAAGCTTGATCTCAGAGGGACCAAGATTCTGGATTTGGAGTTGGGATTAGGAGTCAATTACTGGCGCACCCTGGTGGAGTAGTGGTTAGGACAATTACCTCCAAAGGAGTACACAAACCCTTGGGTTTGAATCCCAAGTGGTGGCTGGGGAGCGGTATACAACTAGTGTGAACAACTAAATAAAAATAAAGTGAAATGCTTCTTCCTCCTCTCTCTGCCTGCTTGTCTACTCACCTTCATTTCTGCCTGCACCTTTCCTTTAAAAAGAAAAAAGGCATGCCCTGGTGGAGCAGCATTTAGGTCAGTTGCCCCTGAAAGGTGTAGGTCACATATCCCTGGGTCCGAGTCTTGGGCCCAAGGGGGAACAACCAACGTGAATAACTAAGCAAAAATAAGTAAAATGCTTTTCTCCTCTCTCTTTCTGCCTGGCCACCTTCGTTCCTGTCTGTATCTTTTCTTTAAAAAAAGAAGTCACTTACCCTCCCCTCCCTCACAGCAAGCGATCTGAGAAGCACATTTTCATTTCTGCCATGATGTATTACATACTTTTATGAAAGTCTAGTAATAATAACAGTATCGATATTGGTTGGGCACCTACTGAAGTCTCTAAAAGGAAAGATCCCTTACTCATTTCCTGCATACCTCTTTTCACAAGACACAATGTGGCAACCAGGCATTGTCTAAAAGTTTACATGTATCTTCTATTATCATCCACATTTTGGACAAAAAGGAAACTAAAGCACAGAGAGGTTAAGCAACTTCTGTAAGGCCACACAGCTACCCAAAGTACATAGATTATTGTCAATGAAACTCTCTTTAATAGTTTATTATTAGAAGTTATTTTTTTCTCATTTTCCTGCCTCTGAGAGATTAGTCCAGTAGCTACAGGGAACTGGGATTTTACTACTCCCTGATCCATCCTGATTGTGAGGATGCCCGCTTCTGGCAAAAATGTTAAGCCCTTGAACCACTGGAACTTACTCCAGGATCTATGCAGAGGTTAAGCAGCAGTTGGACTCTCAGGGATGGGAGGTTGCAGGTGAGTGTTTCGTTTTTGTTTTGTTTTTTTAAGAAAGGCACAGGTGGGAATGAAGTCAAGTAGGCAGGCAGGTAGGAAAGAGAGGAGGAAAAGGCACTTCATTTTATGTTTATTTAGTTGTCCATACTTGAACCCAAGACTCTTCCTTGCTTGCTCCCCTGAAGGTGACTGGCCTAACAGATCCTGAAGCTCTACCAGGCTAGACCAGAATCTCAAATCTCATTTGTTTGGGCCTTTTGGGAGTAGCTCGAAGCATCTAAAGCATGGAGTTTAACAATACAGGCTCTGGAGTCAGATAGCTAGATTAAAATTCTGGATCCATGACTTACTAATTAATAAATGAATACATTTGTGCTTCAATTTCCTCATCTATCAAATTATAACAAATGAAACTACAGTCACATGCATTTATATATGTGTGTGCATATATGTGTGTGCATATGTCTATATATGTATAATATCAGCTGGTACATAGTAAGTGCTTTATAAATCTTATTGCTATCTGCTCATATGGATTACCTTATTTCCTTCTTTGTAAAATGAGGATATATTAATAACTACCAAAAAGACTAATAATAGCAGCTATTTTATAAGTAGTGGTGAGGATTAAATGAGGCAGAGTGCTAAGCATATATGAAGTGATCAAAAACTGTAACTTTTTAAACAACTATCCAATTTATAGCGATTCTGCTAAAAGTTTAACACTCCAAGGAGAAAGACTATCTGATTTCCCAGTTATCCATATGCCAATCCACTACCAACCTTAGTGAGAAGAAACAGTTTCCATGGAAATGGTAGAGGCAACTTGGAGCATAAGTGAGGGTAGTACCTCACCAAATTAGGTGGGGTGAAAAATAAACCTCACACCCTCTTGCTTATATTCAGGTCAGCACGTAGGTGGTGTATTTTGCAAACCTGGGACCAAAATGGGCTTCCCTTGGGCTCTAGAGAGTTCTCCACACCCAAGCAGATCCACAGACACACCTCAACCTCTGGCAGAAAAGTCTAATAAGTAAATTTCATAAGCTGAAAATGTTTCATGGGTCTCACACAAAGGCTTCTATACTTGATCTCATCTCCTTACCAGACTTTCCTCCCTCTATTTAGGCTTGAACAATAACAGAATTTCTATCACTATATTTTGATGACTGCAGACATGTACACCATTGAGCTGATTCTGTAACGATAATTTTAAGATCTTAAACCACAATGGGCCATGATTGTAGCTTTCCTGATCCAAAACATCCGTGGGGAAAGGATCAGTTTTCATAATAAAATACTGCTTTCTTCACTAAGAGTCAAAAGGGCACATATAAGCCCTGGCTAACAGGTAGAAAGGGAAAGCTACAGATATTCACTGAATAGGTATCTCTGTAATCTCCATCACAATGTTAAAAAGAGGTCTCCAGGCATACTTACCTAGAACTACTCAGCCTTTGCTTTTCTGTTTCACTGAGTGCCTAGATCTTTCTTATTTCTGCAATTTTCTTTTCTCTACCTGAATTTTCTCCTCTAGACCTGCACAGCAAGTGACTTAATAATTGTAAATTAAGAAGAAGAAAAAAAAAACAACCTCTGTAGGCATTTAAAAATGTAAATCAAGAGATATTTTATTAATCTGTAGAGTAGTTTCAAACGGTCATTAAATTGAGGGTGTGTGTGTTCAAACAACATGCCTCTAAAAAAGCGGGTGGAGGAGGGATTTTCTTAAAGGAAAGGTGCAGGTAGGAATGAAGGCGAGTAGGCAGGCCAGCAGGAGGAGATAGGA
The DNA here is from genome assembly GCA_004363575.1 of Solenodon paradoxus. Taxonomy (NCBI): domain Eukaryota; kingdom Metazoa; phylum Chordata; class Mammalia; order Eulipotyphla; family Solenodontidae; genus Solenodon; species Solenodon paradoxus. Next base: position 267,563 of record RJWH01000671.1, read on the forward strand.
GAAAGAAGAAACATTTTATTTACTTCTATTTTTCAGTCCTACATCTTGTTCTCCCCACCCTGAGACATAAACCTGGGTCTTTGGGATGTATGTGGACTGTGCTTCGGCTAGAGGCAATTGCCAAACCACGACCCCACTACTTTAGGGCGTGCCTAAAACAGGCAAAATTGTAATAGGCAGAGGTTATCCTCAACTAAAGAGAAGCATGTCTCAGCAAGATGTATGATTTCATGAACCATGAGAAAGTCAGTAGGCCTGTCCAGGGAACAACTTGGACAAGGAGTTAATGCACTTGAAAACAGAGGGGTCCCAACTTACAATGGTGTAACAATGTTTTGACTTGACAATGGTATGAAGACTACGCTCGGTGGCAATTGTATTTTGAAATTTCAGTTATTTCCCAGGCTAGCAATATGCAGTAAGACACACTCTCGTGATGCTGGGTAGTGGCAGTGAACCACAGTTCCCAGTCAGTCATCACGAGGGTAAACAACCAACACTCTACACTGTACTATCACCAATGTTTTTTAAAAATATCATGCATTCGCTCATCTTATCATGTCTATAAAATGCTCTGTGGCTCCTGCTTCTGATAAGAAGAAAAGAATGGCTATTACTCTTGAGAAACCAAAATAAACAACAAAATAAAAATGCTCCTTCCTTCATTCTCCTCTTTAAAAAGCGTATAGTACACCCATACAAATAAAGTCACTCAGCAGTAGAAGTGAGCTATCAAGCTAGGGAAAGACATGGAGAGATCTTAAATGCATAACGCTTAGTGAAAGAAACCAATCTTAAAAGATTACATGTTATATGACTCCAACTATATGACAATCTGGAAAAAAAAAAAAAACTTTAGAAATAGCAAAAAGATCAATGGTTGTCAAGGGTTGGGGAGCAGGGAGAAAATGACGAGGATCTTTAGGGCAATGAATCTAATCTCCATGATATTATAGAGCAGATACAGGACAGCATGCATTTGTCAAGCCTACAGAACTGTAAAACTAATGGAAACTATAGATTTAATTGTAACAAATGCACTACACTAATGCCAGATGTGAATGATAGAAGGAACTGTGAATAGGGGAGAGAGCCAGTCTTTAGGAACTTTAAAATATTTGCTTAATTGTCTGTAAATGTAAAATTACCATTAAAATTAATTTTTAATGCGTGGCATGTATACACATAGACACATACACACATCCTCTTTTTCTTCCAGTAAAAGTCTTGCACACTGGAAGTACTCAATAAAGTACTCGAGCTACAGCCTTAGCGGTCAAGAGCAGTAAGCTCAGGAGTGGGTAACTTGGGTTCTGATCCTAGTTCTACCATTGTTTAACGGTGTGGCCTGCTTTATGCAAGCTAGCTCTTCAGCCTCAGTTTCTCCGTCTGCAAAATGGAAGAAAGCACAAGGTTTCCTCTTAGGGCTGCTGTGAAAATTCAACAGAGTGCATGTGAAATGCTTAGCTTGGTGCCTAATGCACAAGAAACACTCGTTAACTACGGAGTCGCCGCTATAACGGGAACATGATTATTCACGGTGTGACATCTGGCACTGCAAGTTCCAAGGTTACTCAACGACCAGTCTATCAGTACTACCCAAAAGGGCTTCCGATTCTCAATCCCAACCCATCCCACTTTGAGCATAATTCACATTGTCGGAGCTCCAGTCCGCACCCTTAAGACATTCTTTACTCCCCAGATGCTGTTTTCCTCTAAATGGGCCCCGGAACGCCCTCCCTCCCCGCCCCTTCCTCTCCCATCCGGACCGCTTCCCACTCACAGCCCGCCCCGCCTCCTCCCGGACCCTGGTCTCGTCCGTCTATCTCTTTCCTTCCCCGACACTCAAGGAAGCTCCTACCCAGATACTCGTAGTCCGGTAGGGCTAGGCGCTCCGGACTCAGCATCTTTTGACCGAGGTAGCTTCCAAGCGCGAGCTCGCCTACTTCCGGAACCCAGGTCGCTGGCTCTCTGTTGCCATGGCACCCACGCGGCGGGAGGAGACGTGGGAGGCGGCGGGGGTGTCCCGCGAACGGCCTCCGTATTGCAACGCCAAGCGGGCCACACCAGTTCCGGCAGCAGTCGAGGCGGTCGGCGTTGCTTTGAACTGAACTTTCCTGAGGAATTAGTTTTAGATGAATTTGAGGTGGAAAATTATTTTGCATCCATCCTATTTCCCAATGTCCAAGAATTATTACAGCCCCTTTGTATCCTCAGCTTCTGAATCTCATAATGATTCCTGATTTCTACAGCGGTTATCCAAACGCATAATAGCTCCCACCCCAAAATGCCCATAAACACTTAATATCCCATTACCTACTTTTATCTCTTTATTATTTACTCTCTGAAAATGTTCCATGGTGCTTTCATGTATGTCTATCTTGTCTGCTCCTTGAGGTCAAGGATGTGTCTTTTCTGCCTATGACAAGCCCCAACACAGATCAAGTGCTCACTAAATCCCCTGAGTTCACTGACACTTCTAACTCCTCTTCATCGTTAGTGCTTCCTTCGACTCCTATTCCTTACTACCTGCTACCTTTTCCCAGTGTCTTTCTTGTTTTCCTACCAAGACACTTCATTTCTTGAAAAGCACACCTATTGGTGATTCCCCCTCATAGACCTCAGGACCCACTTCTCCTAAAAGAGGGGAGAGCATTCATTAATTTCCAAATTCTCAGATGTTTGTCTTTTTGCTCCTCTCCACTCCCAACAACAGGTTAGAGCTCTGTAGTCTTTGTCACAATTCAAATCCAGTCGAAAAAGTCACTTTGTCCTTACTTTTTTTGGTTTACCACGCCCCCATGCCCACCAGGACTCGCCAGACACACAAGTTGAGGTTTTGTAAAGAGAGAGAAGTGGGCAGGGCAGGGAATGGCAGAGGCAGGGAGGGGAGAAGAGAAGAGAAGAGGGAAAATAAAAATCATGCCATCAAAGGAATGACGAGAAAGCAGTGGACCTCCTACACTGGGAGGAAAGGGAGGAGGTTCTTCCCTTGTGTTCTGAGTGGTCTATTCTTAGCCTCTCCCAGCAGGAGCTTCAAACCTCCTAATTCTTCTTTGTCCTTAAAATTGTGTATGAGTCTCATTTCTAGGCTCCGATGAGTCAGTCCGAGTTTGGATGTGGTAAGGATAAAAGGATAGAGCCAAATGAGAAGCAGCATTTATTATTTTGAGGTCATGAATTTACTAATTTGGTATTTGCTGTGAAGTCTAACAAATCTGATAAAAAAAAAATACATGCCTTCTTCAGCAGCTCTTGCTTCCTGTCACCCTCCCCCAGGGCAATTTGAGGTAGGAGAGTTTCATAATGTTCACACCTGTGGCTTATTACTAGATTGTTAATAAATTTAATATAATTATAATTAGTAAGAATTATAATTGCATTATCTTTCCAAGCACCCTGATGCTATTTGCTGCATTCATTTGTCCTCTTAAAAAACTTTCTAAGCCACTTCTCCTTTTTTCCAAGAAGGGAAAACTGAGGACTACCTCAGGAAAATGACTTGTCTAATATCTGTCAGTCAGTGGGAGAGTTGAAACTGAATATCTGTTATCCTAGCTACCAGGCTAGTGGTCTGACCAGTAAGTCACACAGCCTCCTTTTTAGGGTGTGTTGGCTTGGGTCTTTATTTCCCCTCTTTTCTCTGTCCTGCCAGCAACTGCAAGTTCCCAAATCTTTTTTTTTTTTTTTTTTTTTTTGAAGAGAATTTTGAGTACAGGCTGAATATTTGACATCCTCTTCTTTGTAGATCATTATCCGGGGACTTAGAGAGGACTGTGGCTGCTGGGGTCAGTGTGGTGGAGCTGGGAACCAGCCCCAAGAATATAACTTTGTTTGGGCATTAACCCATTTGTGGTTATAATAATGATAAGTTTCAGCACCAGTGGCGCCCGACTGTTAATGACTCAAAGAAAGCTAAATAAGAACAAGATGTCATCTCTGGAGCAATTTGTAGGTTTTTCCTACCACTCCATAAAAACCCTAAGGACCCTTATATTTAAAGTCTGTCTTCTACTCTTAATGTCCTGAATAGCCTATTGAGGAGGAAGACTTAGAAAAGGGTAGGAGGTTACTAGACTTCAAGAAGAAGTGGGTTGCATAGAAATAACAGATAACTTTCCTTGTGGTGAAATTACTGACTGTTGACATTTATCTTCTTTATACTTTTCTAGCTTCTTGAAATTTTCTAGAATAGATATGTAGTATTACCTGCAAACAAACAATAAATGAGTGGTTTGAATGTTGCTAAAATACTTTTTAAGTAGAAGTGATGAACTTCCCAGAGAGTGTTTGTTTTTCCCAAGAAGGCATCACTACTTTTAGATTTCTCCTCGGTCACAGATTATGTGATTATAAATTTGGGCCACACAACAGTGGCTGAGGAAAGTTTTCAGTGAAACATACACAGCAAGGGTCTTCAGAAGAGTGGAGGTAACCACGAGTTGTTAAAGTCAAGTGCATTTCTGTGTCCCTGTTAAGTATTAAGAAAGTGGGGGGGAAGTCAACCTTCAATTTAAATGGGGTTTTCCAGTTTCTTAAATTAGAATGTTTCTTTTTTAAAAAGCACCTAAACAATAAATATCAATTAAAATCAGAAGCTAATTCCACAATCCTGAAAATAAACAAGTGATATGAAATTGATCAAAACATAGGGCATTAAATGTGAAATTTAGTACTTTAAAAAAAGTAAACATCAAACTCAAAGCAACAGGGCAACCACCCACAAATAGGAGAGAATGCACCGAGACATCAGCTTATCAGAATATAATTTCTGATTATAAAGAGAAAATCATAATTCCTAGTTAATAGACATCTCTAGCTGTAAGGGGACCTCTGAAGAGATTGAAAGGGAAGACAATCCTTCTAGAATTGAAAGCTAACATGAATGTACTATATAGTTTCAAACCTCAAGGAAACAGTAGGTGGAAAAATGCAGGCTGAATTATTGCTACAAAACAGGTTCAAGAAACTAGGACAAGTTTTTATCAACTCATCAAGCAGAAAAGATGCTAAAGGCGAAGTAGCTACTAAGAAATGCAGGTCATGAAATTCATGCTGAGCTACTTAGGCTCCTCTTAAAAGACTTATCTTCCCTTAGAGCAAAGCAGAAACTAAGTCTGATGCCACTGTATGGGATGAACATGTTCAAATTAAAAACTCTATTTACAAGAAAAAAGGTATTTAGGACTGCCACATTTTGGTCATTAGATCAGGGCATAATTTGCAAAGAAAAAAGAAATGTCCGTGAACTCTTGCACAGTAAAGAATCATGTATTGTAAAAAAGTGGCTCAGAGGTCACAGCTAAAATTGTACTGGAGCTCTGGGGTGCTTACAGACAGGTAACTTCTTGTTATTTTCTATTTTCAAATGTCGCAAGAAGGAGTTGGGAACTACACTTTCATATAGCATGAAAGGGAGGAAGATTTTCTGATCATTCTTGGTAGCCCACAAAAGTTAGTTGTGCCTTTCTCTGTCCAAGAGTATGCACTTTGATAAGCATTTATGTTACTTAAAAATTTTCTTTGAACTCAGCACACCTTGGTGGAGCAGCAATTGGGCCACTTACCTGCAAAGGTGCAAGCCACACAACCCTGGGTTCGAGCCCGGGTCTGGGGAGAAACAGTCAGTGTGAACAACTAAATAGAAATAAATAAAAATGCTTCTTCCTCCTCTCTCTTCCTCCTTGTCTGCCTGCTCACCTCATTCCTGCCTGCACCTTTCCTTTAAAAAGCAAATTTCTATGAACTCTCCTTCAGGGTAGAACCTGTTTTCATTCATCTTTAAATTTCTAGGGCCATGCCCAGTGCCTGACAAAATAAATGCCTGCTAAGTAGATTTCTTTCTCCTTTAGATGAAAAATCTAGAAAGCCATAGATAGGACTAATGGTTACCTCATAGGAAGAAATTCATTAAACAAAAAGGCCACAAAATGCAAGGCATCATTGAGAAGGGCATTAAAAATCAATTAGGGGAGTACCCTGGTGGAGTAGAGGTTGGCACACTGCACATCTATCCCAAGGTGCCCCGGTTCTAGTCATGGGGCGTCAGGAACAAATAAATGAAATAGAGTGCTTCTTCTTCCTCCTCTCTCTTCCTGCCTGCCTCTGTTCACCTTCATTTTTGCCTGCACCTTTCCTTAAAAAAAAAAAAAAAGTAACCAGGACACACTCTAGTGGTTCAGGCATTGAGTTGGTGGCTGGGGTATAGTCCATGTGCAGTCCAAGGGTTTTATTCATTTAGTTATTCATCTTTAGCTGTTTCCCCCATTCCTGAGCTGCAAATCTGGGTCCTTGGTATGTATGTGGACTATTCCCCAGGCACAGACTTAACATCTGAGCCACCAGGGCAGGCCAACTCAAATACATTGTATAAGACCTCAGCTAATTACTACCACCTCCATGAAACCTTAGCCACTTCCCTAAATAAAATGCCTATTTTCCAATAAAAGGTAAAGGCAGTAAGAACAAGCAACTTTAAGGTGATAAGGTGAACTTTTCCGAGGTTGTTACAATGAGCTAAAACCAGCCATGAAAGGATCTGGGGGAGCAGTGTTCTAAGTGAAGAAACACTCATGCCAAAGTTGTGAGACAGAAATGATAGTATGTTGCAAAACTGAAAGCAAGTCAGCCTGGCCAGAGCAAAATGAGTAAGATTAAAAGTCCTCAAAGTAGGCAGAGACCAGATCAAGAAAGACCTTGGAAGCCATGTGAGAAGTCAGTATTTTATTCCAAGTGCAGTAGAAAGACATCGGAAGGTTTTAAGTCCAATAATGACATACTCTGATTTACGTCTTTTAGGAGTCACTCTGGTTACTGCATAGAGAATGAATTATAAGGGTCAAGTGTATAAACAGACCATATACCCAAATGCTTGGTTCATGTTTGTTATTCAATGTGTATTTTATTTATTAATTGATCCATTTGTTTATGCACCAAATTAGCCTTTGCTGCTGAAATAAATATACTGAGATGTTTGCTACAAAGGCTCTGCTTATATGTGCCAAGTGTGTGAAGATCAAGCCTTTGGGAGATGAAAATGTGTTCGAGTTCTACTTTTCAGGGTGTGTTCCAAGTTAAGCCGGGGAACTGAATCAGTCACTGTACCCCAGATCTTTTCGTGAGTACCGCGGCTGAAACAGAGCATTAGAGGTATTGGGCCTAGATGTGGTGATATGGAGGGTTTGCAATTAAGGACAATTAAGGACAGCACACAGATGTAATCAGACTATTCCCTTACATTTTCCATTTTTCCCAGTCTCCAGTAGTAGCCCTCTGAACAAAAACAACCATTACTAAAAGTTCATGACGCTTTCCCATACATCCTGTGACCTCTCTCTTGACTCAAGACTTTAACTAACACTGTTCCAGGCATTCCGCAGCCACCCTTAGCCTGACAACTCTTACTCAAGTGTCAATGACTGGGCCAGTCTCCCCTGAAGCTCTAAATCCAAATCAAGTCTCTCCTTTCTTAGAACTTGGTACATTTCTTTGAATGCCCCATCATTTCTTGCTCTAAATTCATTTATCGGAGCATTTTTTTTCACATTCTCACCCTGTACCATCAGTATATAAGTTCCAGGAACCCAATATATCTACTTACCAGTCTCTACAGTGCCAGTTTATGTGCCCTTAATAAATACAAATGACGGACGTCCTGGTGGAGTAGGGATTTGGTCAACTGCCTCCGGTCGAAATGTAGTCCACATACTTTCCAAAGGACCCAGGTTTGTGTCCCCAACCACAGAGAGCATCCATGATGTGCAACTAAGTGAAAATAAAGTGCTTCTTTCTCCTTCCTCCCGCCTGCCTACTTGCCTTCATTCCTACCTGCACCTTTCCTTAACACACACACACACACACACACACACACACACACACACGCACCCCTAAGTGAATGAATACTGGAACTATGCCTCCTGGCCAGGTAGGATTTCTTTAGCCGTGTTTTCTTTTATTTTTCCCTTCAATGGCTTTAAGAATGTCTTCCCTCCATTCACATTGCCTCGACAAGAAACGGATTCTGCTGAGAAGATAGAGCAATTCTTTGAAGACTCATGCTCCTACCCTTTTAAAGCAGGGTCTCGACCTCGGCACTGTGGATGTTTGGCGCTGGATAAACCTTGGCTGTGGGGAAGGCTGTCCTAATCATTGGAATATTTCAGTAGCACTCTTATTTGCCAGTAGCACCCACTCACCCCAGAATGTCTCCAGATTTTCGCTCTATTTGCAGATTCACTACCGATTGAGAAATACTGTTCTAAAGTGGGAAGTTTCAGGTCTTTTATCCTTTCCGGAGAATTATGTTTAGAAATTCCCATTGCAGAATGATGCCTGGGTTATAAGAGAATTCTACCAACTCAACTGGATCCAAGCAATACCCATGTCTATCTTGTTTCTGTAGAGCTCCCTGTGTTTCCTTTGAAAGGGCCATTAGTGATGGTCTAATTCAGGGCCATATTCTGATCTTGGAAATTCTGTTCCCTGGACTGCCCTAGAAGGGTGAAGGAAAGAGGTGGTGCTTCTGAGGAAACCAACGCCTGTGAGACCCCTCTGGAATTGGCAATCCCCTACAATTTTTCTCGGTGCATGTCCCGGAGGACAATAAATGGGAGACAAACAGCCCATTCTGGCATGCTTTTCAGGATCTCTCACTCCAAACAAGTAAGTCTGAGAGGCCTGGTAAAAAATAAATATGGCTTAGCACTCCTGGCACCAGAGTGGTTTCTGACAGCCAAGACTTAACTCATCCTAGGGGGTGACCCAGGCAGGGACTATGCACGAAGTTCCTTTCTATCCATTGATATTCCCAGTGACTCACAGCAGCCAGGGGTGGCTCTGTACACCAGAACTGTGCTGAACCATGAAGGAGGAGGACTTGGGACACAAGTAGCAAACACAATCTCTTGAGTCTGAGTCAGATAGACACAGCCAGCCTCCCCCTCTTTCCTTAATCCCAGAAAAACAACACAAATCATGTCTTCTGGAAAGAAACCCATCCTTTCCATACAACCTGTTCTTGGAAACTGTTGATAAATGTTTAACCCCCTGACATTGAAAGTATGGTGACCGCCTATCCTGGATTTTGGAGGGACAAATGTATTCATCACACCACATGTCCCTAGTTTTCTTCCTTTCTTTTTTTAAAAGAAAGGTGCAGGCAGGACTGAAGCTGAGTAGGCAGACAGGCAGGAAGAGAGAGGAGGAAGAAGTATTTTCATTTTATTTCTATTTTAGTTGTTCACACTGGTTGCTTCCCTGCAGATCCAGGACTCGAACCCAGGGGTATGTGACCTGTGTCCTTTGAAGTCAATTGACCTAACTGCTGCTCCACCAGGGCACACCATGTCCCTAGTTTTCACGTGGGGGACGGATGAGAAATGTGGTCTCCAGAATCATAAGGTCTTTCTTAATAGGTTGAAAAGCAAATCTTCATAAGCAACATATATTGAAACTCTGAGACCAACTAATGCTGCGTCAAAATGTTGGGGGTGGGAGGACTGAGAATCAGACTCTACTTTTCATTTTTGTCTTCTCAGATTTTAGGCTAAGATGACATAGGCCATTAAGGTCAACTATCTGTCTTTGTAGTAAGAGCATGCAAGCTTGACCTGACTTGACTGCCGCCTTCAGTAAGCAAGGAGAACTACACAGGCAGAAAATGCCTCAGTATTGGTTACCATGGAGATGCTAGTTCAACCACGCTTCATCTGCATAAAAATTTCAGCAATATAGTATAGAGAAGTACTGGCTAAGAAGGAGTTAACATTGCATGGTTGTTTGAGAGTTTTTTTTCGTCATCTTGTTACTGTGGCAAAGTTAATGTTAGCTTTGGTCAAAGATGGTAATTTGAAGCAAAAGTCTTTGAAAAATTGAAAACAAGCAAGGATGAAATGTCAACTGATCCACTGTCGAAATCTCCTAATTCCATTTTGCACTATACCAAGTTACTTTCCCCTTAGTTAACACAGGGTTTTTGGGTCTTCTTGATTCTATTTACTAGTAAGAGGAAAGTGGCTTAATGAAATCATAGATGATCAAAAGTCAGGAAATATTGGCATACCAGCTTGGAGGGAAACGTGAGGACCCTAAGGAAGTTAGGGACTTGGAGAAAAGCAACAAGACAAGATTTGACCTAGAAAATGAAAGGTGTTAATGAAATCAACCCATATTATTAATATGCACGGGGAGATTCACGGGCTGCTAAGCTAAGACAAGAAAGTATATGAGTATGTACACAAACACACACTCAAACACACGCACGCACTCACATACCCACAAAGTAAGGAAAGGTGCAGTGAGGAATGAAAGTGTGTAGGCAGACAGGCAGGAAGAGAGGGGAGGAAGAAGCATTTTTTAATTTTATTTAGTTGTTCATCTTGGTGACACCCCCACCCCCACCCTGGGTGTTAAACCCGGGTCCTGGGGATGGATGAAGACTCTTATCCTCTAAGCTACCAGGGCGAGCAGAGTTTATCATTTTTTATGCAGTAACCCAAAAGTTAAGTATTGCTGGAAGGCCCTAAGACAGAAGCTTGGAGGAAGCTGAGTCTCTGGAAGAGGGCAAATGCAAATAAGGGCTTCCATCCTCGTCCCCTGTCCTTCCTTGCCAGGATCAGAAAGTCCAAAAAAATGTGAAGAGGCTAACAACACTGATTTACAACGACAGCAAGGAGGAACCAAGGCTGCCGGGGTCAATTATGGACGTCTGAGTTGGGGCGTCAGGACCCAGACAACCACCTCAGGAAATCAGTAAATGAAAAGGGGAGGTCGTGGAATTATTTAGCCTTAGAGAAACACTGCCTAGACGTGGGGAATCGGGTCGGGGCGGGGGGGGCGGGGTGCGGGGAGGCAAAAGAAAATCCCAGAGAAGGAATTTTGACAGTAAGAATGCTGGTTAAGATACAGTACTCCAGGCCCCTGATGTCCCTTGTCTGAAATCAATAAGACCGAGGGGATTATGCATTAGCACCCCTTGCGTATTCTGCGACATCAGTAAGTCTGGACTTGGGGCCGGTAGGGGGCCCCGGTTCATGTCTAGGCGACTTGGGTCAGCCGGGGTATTACTCTCTCCAACAGAGCTAGAGGGAGCCGGATCCGAGAGTTGCCTCTAGATTTTTTTTTTTTTAAGTTAGGGACACTCGAGCAGTAGTCTAGAGGAAAGGAAGAGGGGCTCTCTCGAGGCCCAGGAATGTTGGGGCGGCTTCAAGAAGAGCTGGGTTAATGCAGCAGGCGCTGGCGGGTGGGGTCCGGGGACTGGGGGGCGGGGGCCGAGGGCGGGAAGGGGCCGGGCCGGCGCTGGGGGCGGGACCAGGCGCGGTGGCGGTGGCAGGGGCTGCGGCGCGGGGGGCGGGGCGGCCGGGCCCGGGACACCCCCTCCCGGTCCCCTGGCGGGGCGGCTTCGGCTCCCGCAGCACTGGAGGCTGTAGCGGCCGGAGGGCGACTTGCCGGGCGCGCCTGCCGCGTTAGATCGGGACTCTTCGCCTCCGGGACCCTCCACCGACTTGCTGCTCCGTGCCGTCCCGCGGCAGCTGGCGGGACCCCCGGCCGGCAGGGAGTGCCGGCGGTGGCCGCGGCACCATGAGGCGGCCGTGGAGCGTGCTGCTGCTTGGCGCCCTGCTCTGCACACACGGTAAGCGGCGCCGCCGCGCCCGCGCCGACCAGCCCGCCGGGAAAGTTTGTCCCTGGGTCCGGCGGCTGCAGGACTCACCTCCCAAGAGCGGGACGGAGCATACTGGGGCCTGAGAACCCGCGCCCTCTGCCCATCGAGTCACCCTCATATTGCATGCAGGTGAAGGGAACCCGAGCCTCTCCAGATCCCGGAGTCCGAGAGCCGGCAGCAGTGGACTAGCCCCCGCCGCCCTCCGGGCTCGTGTCCCGGCCGGGCTGGGGGAAGGTCGGGGGCGCTAGCTCGCCTGCCTTCGCTGCTCTTCGAAGAGCTAGAGGCTGCCTCTGTCTCAGGTTAAGGCAGGGTTTCTGTGTCTTTGGTGCGAATGAACGTGTGCGAAGAAAGGGATGCGGGGCGGGATAGTAGCGAAACCAGAATTTGTAAGTTGCACTCCCTCCAGGGGCTGGGGGTCTTGGACCCATCGCCGAGCAGCGGCCCCGGCGGAATCTGAGTATTTGAGCTCTGGGTGTTGTTCTACCCGAGGAACGCACAACCTACTCCTAACCTGACTCCCACCGAGGGTCTCTGGGCACTGCTAGCTTGCCGCATCTCCCCTTAGGGGTGTTTTGGGTTCCCTCTCCAGGCTGCGACCAATCAGCATCCTGCCCTAGATCCTTCCCCGAGCGGGGGGTGGGGGGGTGGGGAGGTGGGGAACAGGGTTGGAAAAGGGGTAGAGGAGGGACTTAAGGAAGAAACTGCTGGAAAGCTCCGGCAGATCTGTTTTGGGGGTAGGGGTTGGGGGCGGGTATCGCCCAACCTCTGAAGGCAGCCTCTGGGCCGGCGCGATGGCCCTCAAGGGAGCTGGACGCATGGCAGTGGGACTGCTGCTTCATCTGCTCCTTATTAATATCTTGTGTGGTGCCGGACGCAACTGTTGAGTGTGATTAGGGATCCAGTGGAATCTGTTACTCCGCAGCCTCACAGGACCCGTGGTTGCACCCAGTGATTTAGCCACTGCCTCTAATTCGTGCCCCAAGATAACTTTGATCTTTGAACCCCAACCCTATTCACCCACCGTTATTCTACGCTGGGAGTGGAGTAGGCTGGGGAAACCCGAATCTTCCCATTGGAACCCACTCGAAGCCGGGTTTCGGAGCGAAGGGATGGGCCTCGCACGCGTTCTTTCTTTCATTGTAGGAGAACTCGTGTGGAAATCGTCAGTGCAGATTTCGGAACTCGCCTGGTAGGGCGTGGAGATGCTTGGGCACTTGTTTTAAAGATTTGCCTACGGAATCCCAAACAGTTCTCGAATCTGTTGTTTAAACTACCCTTAGGTTTTCAGTGTCTTTTTCCATGTTCTCTCCAACGCGAACCGAGTCCTTCCTCTCGGAGGAGACCCACGTTCCTCTTTGACTCTGCTCTCCCCCTCCCGGGCTCTCTCCTACTAGGTTATTTGTAGCCTCTCCGGCGTGTCGAGACACCGGCCCTACTGGGGGAGGAATGTAGCTGTTCTTCCCACCACATGGGCCCCTTAAAGGGACAGCTATGCTTTTTGGGGGGGTTTCCCCCTAAGGGCTGCAAGGAAAGAGGATGGAACTTTCCTCTCGGCCCCCTGGAGGAAGTTTTGAAAAAGATCAAGGGAACTGGCACGGCACTGAGGGGGGGGTGGGAAGAAAAAAAAAAAAAAAGGGACTAAAACGGATACCAACAAAGCCAGAGAGGAGATTGTCGCCTTCTGCCCTAGGGGAAGGGGAGCTGGAAGGTTCCGGGCTGAGATTGGCCAGGAGAATTTTACTGCTTCCAGAGCTGTCAAAACTGCATACACCACATCTGCATTGAGAACCTGAGTAGAGAATTGTGTTTATTTCATGCCTCACAGAAAAGGGATGGGAGAGTTCTTGGTAACTCTTTTGGTTCTTTTTTAAGGATGAAAAGTTTACCAGAAACTTTTAAGAAAATGAGTGGCTTCCTGTACGCATGCATAAGGACAGTCAGTGGCCTGAAGATCTGAACTCCTTCTCCCCTGATACTAAGCCATTCTTGGACTGGAGGGGACAGATTCATGATTCACCATTGAGGTTGAGCAGTTACTCAACCAAAAAGACCACCAGGAAGATCCCTAACAGGGGCTCAGGGAGAAGACAGTATATCCTAGCAGATGAGTTAGGCAGACTTGAGCTCAGCTAGGAATGAATTTAAGACATTAAAGTTTAAGGCACTTTTTTGGGGATGCTATTAGTCCTTTGGACATTTTTCTAAAGGCTGTGGGTTTGGCCTGAGACTACACAACACTCTAATCTTAAAGTTTTTGGAAGGGAATCTGATTACTGGTAATAGCCATGGGTATCTTCTTCCTGAGAATTGACATGAAACCTCAAACAATCTACTGCCATTTGAAGAGTAGAAACCATATTTGCCTTGGAGGTCTCTTCCAGGTAAGCAAAAAATGGAAAATCCTGCCTAGGAATGCTTAGTAAGATACAGGGTTTTTACTGAGAAGGAGTGTGAAAGAGTGGAGCTGGGACTGGTCTCCTTTCCGTCTAGCTGTTGTCATGGTGCTTGTTTGCCCTTGTCCCTGACCTTTTGGACTTGTAAAAGATGCTTGGCTTGTCACTGATTTTGGATTTCCTCTTCTGTTCCCTGTGAAAGATCAGATAACATCTTTGGGACTGGCACATGGTATTAAGAATGACAGGTGCAAGGGAACCAAGTCTGGCTCTATCTGATACAGGCACGTTGGACGTGTCCATCTTCTGGGCTAGCAGAGAACACAGGAGGTCACAGAGGATAGGGTGTTGCTGTAGGTCTTTGCTCACTCTTTCTACTGATAGGCTGCTAATCTTGACCTCTAAGAAGAAGGAAAATAGGTGGGATTGGCTTTTGTTGCTTCTTATTTGAAGACAAGATCAATACTAGGAGCTTCCTGAATAGGAACAGAATTTCAGGAGCTGCTTTAAGAACTTAGGTTTTTTTTTTATGTTTGCATACATCACATAATAATGAAACATTTCCATGTCCTGGGTTAACTAGGCCTGTTAACCTGTTCCAGACAAAGCCACTCTACATTCCTTGACACAGCTTAGCCATGAGTTTTGTCACAGTTGCCTGGACCCGGGGCATCTGGGCCCCAGACTGTGTCTGGATTGCCATCTCATCTTCTGCATTGGAAACCTTTCTCCCCTTCTCATTCTGGTGGGATTCAGTGTCCCTGAGATGACTTCATGCTGACTAGTTAGCTGGCATAGCCCAAGTTTGGCCCTATAAATAGCTCTGATGAATGCCTGTGCTTGCCACTCTCCCGTCAGCTTAGAGCTGGCAGCGTCAGGTTCTTTCTCCCCCTGCACTCAGAACATTCCCTAAACTGGGCTCTGCACCCACTCACTTGTTCATTCATTCAGCAAGCACACAGTTGTCAAGCAGCAATCTAATCACTGCATGCAGAGCTCAGTTTAAGGAACATAGGCAGACCTGGATTTGAATCTTGGCTTCTGCACTTCTTCGTGAACTTCAAGGTTCTCCCTGAACTTCAAGGTTCTTAACTGTAAACAGGAGTAGGGTATTGCAGTAATAAATGATCAAAGGAGAATATAGGAAAAATTAAATGAGATGATAGTGTGTTTAAACCGTTCAGCATAGAACCAAACTACTACTAGATAAATAGGATTGAATACATATTCACTTTTTGTTAGCTAACAAGCTTGCTTAGTGGATTAGAGATGATTCGTGCCTTTAGACTATGGGAGACAGGTAAATAATAAATTACTGCAGTGTCATGTGCTAACATGGAGGTTCAGCCCTTCATTTCAGCTGTTTTTGTTGGTTGTTGGCTTGCTTTTAGTTTTTGCTTTTTTTTCATGTTCTCTTTTGAAGATCTTGTCCTCTCCATATCCCCTTGCAAATATAGTGAAGCCTAAGCATAGTTTCCTACGCGTAGTCCACACTTTCAGATACGCAGTCTCTTAAGCTATCACATGTGTCTAAGAGGATCACTCTTCCTCAGCTCTCCCAGGAGATGGGTCTTTCCTTTGAGAACTTCTCTGTCAAAAGCCCTATGATCTGTGGGATGCAACCTGGCCTCTCACTCTGAGGTTGCCGTGATCCGAGATGAGAAGTGCTGGCTGAGGTCTCTCCTAGCTGGAGTGGTTTAGAATCCCAAGTTCTCCCTCCCACTGGCCTGAGAAGGGAGTCAGGCCCCAGAATTAACAACCGAGGTTACAATTGCTTGGGGGCTGGGCTATTTCAGAGTTGTCTTCCTTCAAGACCACCTCCTATCAGGAATCCCGTCAGTGTCCAGGGGTGAGAAGCTCCAGCCCGCGACTTGCCCCTTCCCCAAAGTTGGAGCCTGCTGTCTCTTTGTTTCTTCCTTTTAAGTTGGTGCCAGAGATGTGATGTCTTGGGGGGTTGCGGAAAGTAGATCATAACCAAAGGCAGTCATGAAAAGGAGCGGATTCTCCAGCTTTCTTGCAAGTCTGGTGTGTATTTTTCATTTAGCAAGAAGCAAATTTCCTAGGCGCCCTCCCGCACCTCCCTGCGGTGCAGCAGACTTCTTTCTTCCGCGGCAGGTAGGCATTGCTTTGCCGGCTCACAGCAGGGTCGACTAACTGGGAGCTCTCTCTCTCTCTGCCCAGCTTTCCCTGTTCATTCAGGTTAGAGTGAGGAGAAGGGACGCGAGACCCAGTCCGGGGAAGTCCTCTGGTACTAGCTGCGCGCCCGGACTGGGCCTGCGGAGCTGCCGCCTCACCTCTGCGCAGAGCCGAGGATCGGAGCTGCAGGCGAAGCCGGAAACAAAAGACTGGGAGCAAACCTCCCATCTGGCTGAGAGGCAGCGACACAAAGGTTCTGCTGCATAATTTATCACCGGAGGTTTTCGGGGGCCGCGAAGCTCCTGGCTGCGCCGTTTGTGGGGGCTGGGGGGGAGGAGACCCTCCTCCTGTCTGGGTGTCGGGTCTAGCAGGTACAAAGGAGCGGATGGGGCGAGACACCTGATTAGCACGTAAAATAAAAAAGCGTCGAGGTTGAAGTGCCTCCAGCGATCTCTCTGCTCCACTTCCTGCCCGGCCTGCCGGGCGGGGGCGGGGCAAGTGTTCCAAATGTTCCTTTCCGATGGCCCCAGTCTCGGGAGCGCCACTGCCACCACCTTTTGGGCACAGAAGAGGACAAGAGACAGTTTCCCTGTTGGGTTGACTGCAGTCTTCTGAAAACGTCAGGTTATAATATCCATAAGCCTAGCAAATAAGAAACGGGAGTACCCTTCTCTTTCCACACCCCCTCCCCATTGTAACTGGAGAAGTTTCCAGCACAGACACTGAGAGGCAGCTCGCACGCATCTCCCCAATGAGTTCCTTCTCTCCTGGGAATGATCTCCTCAGTTGACCATCTTTGCACCACACACGGAGATCTGACATCTAAAATATGTAAATATACTTCTGGGACAATTAGCATTCCCCCCCCCCCCAATCTTTTGCTGTTTCTCTAACCCAGTGCTACGTATTTAGCGTGTATTATCACACTTACTGCTCACGGTACCCTGGTGAAGTACGTGCTGTTAGGTTCCTTCCTTGCAGATATGATGTGAAGACTCAGCAATTTCATGTCTTTCAGCTATTGAGTAACTGAGTCAAGATTTGGACTAGAAACTAAACTGTTAAAACACTCCTACCATGGACTGCATACCACCCCTTAGGACAGCATGCTTTTTTTCTGTCAGGCTATCCCCAAAGATCTAGGCTGAAAACAGTTATATTTATCTCAGATGACCTTTCCTCTCTGTTTTCTGTTAAGCGGCTTCTCAGGGAAACTCAATGCATAAAGATTTGTATTTCAGGTGCTTTTTGCTGAAGGGAAGTTTATAAAAGCTTCCAGAAGGAGAGAGGTGGGTTGTTGCTTCCTGCAGCTCTGTGTTACTGTGTGGTCCTTGTATTTTGTTTGACACGTACAGAGAGAGGAAAGCAGTCTTTCAAACAGCCCCTTAGAGAGCACAGCCACATCCAGTCCACATTCTGTTGGATTTGTGCTCCTGGGCCGGGTAAGTCCATTTTTGAGGGCCTATATGGAGACAGCCTAGTATCATAGCTATATTATCCTATTGCGAGAGAAGACACATTCAGATGAAGATGTTGGAATTAATAATAAAAATAATAATAATTACGGCAGCCATAATAGTCGATGACAATGAGTTGAATTAGTCGATGATAAATGAGGCAAGGAGGAGCCATGCGCCTGGGGCTTCTCCAGAGAAAGGCAATAAAATAGGACTCTTGCCACAGGATTCTTCCACCTCTTCCTTTGTCAGTCATGCCACCAACTTAATCCGTGTAGAGAGCGTGTAGAGAGCGCACTACTTGGCATATGTGTAGAGAGCATGTAAAGAGCGCACTACTTGGCATACAAAAGGGTTTTTAGATACCTTAGCAGGTCTAATTGCAGGTCTGAGTCATAAGGTAACTGGATAAGACATTTCTGGGTAAATCAAATTCTGTAGTATAGTAGCAAGATATGTTGTTTACTGAGAGCTGTATATGCCATGCGTTATACTAAGTGCTTTTTATGAATTCACTAATTTAATTCTCTTAGCTTTTATATGAGGCTAGGGGCTCTTGTTATCCCAATTTTCCTGATGAGAAACTAAAGTATAAGGAGATTAAATAGCACACACAGGGTCAGGAAGCCAGGGGTTTGCTTCTTTATGTTCCCCTGTTTTGAACACTTTCATTTCTTTTTGCCCATGTCTTTGGAGACTGACCATTAAGAATTTCCTTGTCTGTGTTTATGAGTGGCAAGAGAGGACTGAAGTTGCTGCCCCTGTAATCATGTGTCAGATAGTGTCCCTTTTGAGGGGACCTGTGAGGAGAAGACTTGACCAGGTAGATCTTCAAACCAGGTAAAGCTGACCTCCAGAGACCCAGGAACAGAAATAAGTAGAGACATGGTATGTCGGTATCACATGCTGATAATGCATGGAGCGGCAGAGACTTCTGTGAAAGATAGTGAATCTGGATTGGATTAGAGAGCTGCCTTAAGAAGATGCCTATTTTCTTGAGTCCAGATTAAGAAGAAAATTACTTTTAAAAAAGTGAATTAGTCAGCCCACTCAAGACCGAGAAATGCTCAATTGAAATGAAAGTTTTGTGACTCTGAGCAGTAAAATGGTTGTCATCTTAATTTTAATTGTTTTAAGCTAGATTTTTTTTTTCCTTTATTTTTTTTTAAAGGAAAGGTGAAGGCCAGAATGAAGGCAAGTAGGCAGACAGGAAGAAAGAAGAAGAAGAAACACGTTTTATTTACTTTTATGTAGCAGTTCGTCTTAGCCATTCCTGCCACCCCCCAGCCCCAAGTCTGGAACCGGGGTCCTTGGGCTGTATGGGGACCATGTCCGGTGGGCTTAGTGGCGGGCCACGAGAGTATGCCAACTTTTGTTTCTTATTACTAGTACCTGCACTTTTCTGCTTTATTTTTTAAAGGAAAGGTGAAGAAGAGCAGAGGCAGGCAGGCAGGCAGGCGTCGAGAGCCTCTGGGACACAGAACAGGGACCTCCCACGCAGCGTCATGGGTCCAGGCGGAGCCAGCGTCCAGACAGTTCTCCTCCTGTGCTCCTTTCACTGCTGACTGTTCCCCTTTTTGGCTATCGGTTCTGATGTTTCCTCTGCCATGTCTGTCCTCTCAAACAGTGGCTGCCTACAGGCATGCAGGTCTCTCCAGATTCCAGGTGTCTCTTGGATGAGGTTAGATCCGTTTCCCTGTGGCTCCTTGCTGCCCTTTCTTTCAGTTCTGTCATTTTGTCTTGCTGCATCGGCATCCCTTTCAGTGAGAGATGCTGACCAAATAGGTCTTCCAAAGAGCTGAGATGACTGGAGTGGTCCCCTCAATTGGCCTAGATGTCATTGGCTCATTTCATACACTTTATCCTTCTTACATAAGGTTTAGATCCTCACAATTGCCTCCAGTGGCCAGGAGGAGAGAGGAGAGGTTTTAGCCTGTTAGAAGAACAGTAGCTGGCGCACCCTGGTGGAGCAGCAGTTAGGTCAATCATCTTTGAAGTAGCAAACCACATACCCCCCTGGGTTTGAGTCCTGGGCGGGATGGGGAGGCAACCAGTGTGAACAACGAAATAAAATAAAAAAGATGCTTCTTCCTCCTCTCTCTTCTGTCTACTCACCTTCGTTCCTGCCTATAACTTTCCAAAAAAATAAAACTAAAAAAAAGAACAGCAAACTTGGTGTGCCCTGGTGGAGTAGTTGTTTAATCAGCCGCCTTTGGCTGGTGCAGTCCACATACATCCCAGGGACCCGAGTTCATATCCCAGGGATCCAGTTTTGAGTTCTGAACTGGGGATGGAGGAACAACCAAGATGAACAGCTAAATAAAAGTGTTTCTTCCTCCTCTCTCTTCCTGCCTGCCTGCCTCTGCTTGCCTTCATTCTTGCCTGCACCTTTCCTTTTAAAAATGTTTAAAAAGTACAGTACGCTCATAAGTGATGTTTCCTCCCATTCCTTTTGCAGTCCGTCTACGTTGGAGTAGGCATCAGATCTCAGCACTCAAAGGGCACTCCTTAAGCCATCTCATTTTCATTTCTTGAATAAAGCCTGTTCTGTCACTCATCTTGAAAAAGTGGCTCTGTACCTCTCTGTAGTCACTAGCCACCCTGGGCTTCCAGTGGACAGGTGTGGTCCTCTGCCATCTGAGCATTCTACAGGATGGGGGAGACACTACTCCTCTAACTTGGAGATGCATCAGTGTTACCTAGGAAGTGTATTAAAAGTCCGAATTCTGAGGACACCTTAGGAGAACACTGCTTTCAGGCTCAAAATGGGCGTGGCTCTGTTTTTTTTTTTTTTTTTTTTTAAAGGAAAGTTGCAGGCAGGAATGAAGGCAAGTAGGCAGATAGGCAGGAAGAGAGAGGAGAAAGAAACATTTTACTTCATTTGTATTTAGTTGTTCACACTGGTTGTCTCCCTACTAGGCCCAAGACTCAAACCCAGGGGTATGTGGCCTGCATCCCTTGGAGACAATTGACCTAACCACTGCTCCACCATCCTGGTTCTCTTAAGTACCCCCATGACTTTGGCCAAAGTGATCATACCTATTAAATGGGCATGGCAGTAACCACTTAGAATGCAGAGTGTATGCCAAAGGAGGCTGCAAACTGTAAAGAGAAGCTGCAAATAGAATGATTTATTGTCAGAAGTTCTGTTCTTTTCTGGGCCAACACAACATTGAGACACCGGTTCTAAGGATGAGGGCTCTAGACTGTCCCTGATTCACTACTTTACTTTAAGGCAAGGTCTTCAGCCTTAGCAATGACCAGCAGAGCAAGCGGTCACTACTTGAGATCTATAAACTAATTGAGAAGGTGATAGGTGAGGGCTGAGAAGTCCAAGTCTGATAAATTCTGGTTTTTGCTCCCCAGGTTTTGGAAATTCTAATAGCAATATCACGTATTGAGAGGCAGTTTAATGAAGGGATGAAAAACATAGGCTCCAACCCTTAGTACTTTAGACCTAGCAACACACGTCACTGCTGTGTCTCAGTGTCTCCACTGTAAAGTGACAATAATAAAAGCAGTGCCACCCCCATCCCGCCTGGGTTGTTGAGAGCATTTCATGTAGCATGTGAAAAGAACGAACCAAAGGGCTTGGAGTTCACCTGGTAAGTGTTCAGTTGAGGATGATTGTATTATTATGAAGCTTTTGCTGGGCGCCAGCCCTCTGCACACCGATGTACGTGGATCATTTCGTTGACTCTTCACAGACCCCTTTGCAGTAGAGCTTTCATTGTGCCCATTTTACGGATACAGAAACTGAGGCTGAGAGACTGTAACTAACTTGCTCAAAGCGATAAAGGTAATAGAACCAGGATTTGGACTTTGTCTCTCTGACTCCAGAATCTATACTCCCAGCTCTCATGCTACTCTGTCTAGTGTACCACGATGTTCCCTTCTTTCTTTCAAAAGAAACCAGTGAGATGTTGGTAAATGGCCGAGGTGGTGGTTAAAGGTTCTGAAAGGCTGCAGGAGCACATTGCCATGTGTCCCCAAACCTGGATGACGGGATGAGCAGGGATGGTGAAGACTTAGGGGAGTGGCCTTGCTCCTTGAATTGCATTAGCCTAAGGGCTGAGGAAGCTTGCGGTGTGGCTGGCAAATCGCCTTCGAGGAGCCGGAAGTGCAGCTACGTGCTCTGACTTAACACTTAAAACCGAGGCTGCACTTGGCTCCCTGCGGTCTTTTGTCTCCTTTCTTCACTCAACATTCTTTTAGTGAAAAAGGGTTAAAAGCTGCCCTTTCTGGTCACAGCCAGGACTTGAGTGAAAAGGCCGAATTCCACCTCCGGGGACCCCAGAGGAGCAGCAGTTGTCCAGAAAAGCTTCGAATGTGTCTGTTGACTATATGAGAGTCCAGGCCGAGTGGTGGCCTGACGGGTGGCTGCCTGGCCTTTCTGGGGGACATTGACTGGCCTTTCTGGAGGACATTGACGTTGCTCTGACAAGCAGGAAGTCCTGGCTCTTCAGCCACCTGCAACTCACTGGATGCCCACCCAGTGGAATGCTTTGTTCTGAGGCCCCTCAGAGACAGCAGGACTTCTGTTATCACTCAGCCAAAAGTGGGGGAGGGGCTCTAAAACACCAAAAAATGCTGAAGGTTCCCCTTTGCCTCCATTACTTTTCATTTGTCTGCAGCACTGGGGGCCGCTGCTGTTCCTGTGCTCGCAATCCTGGTCCTCAGGTTCCTAGTGTTAAGGATTTTTGGAAAAATGGATACCCCCACTTCCACCCCCATATTTTCAGGCTCACACTTCCCTCCTACCTTTAGGGTGCATCCTTGATGTGCCGAAGAAGGGTGGGCTGCTTCTGTCTCCCTCTTCTTGTCCAGTCCTTGTGGCCTTTTTACAAACGAGGAAACTGAGGCCTAGGGAGCTGCCTGACTTGTACCAGGTGGTCCCACGTCTAGACAGCCCTCCAGGTCCAGGGCTTTTTCCCCTTCCCCTCCCCTCCTTCCTCTTCCTCTCTGTCCCTGTCACTCCTCTGACTCTGAAATCCCTTATAGGAAATCCCTGCTCCCAGCTGCGTATGACCAGCAGTATCGCTACTGACGTTTGGGGTGGATAAGTCTGTGTTGTGGGGGTCTTTCCTATATGCTGCTTTCCACTTACCGGACCCCAAAATGCCAATCACAGCAACCAAAACTGTCTCTGCGCGTTGCCACATGCCCCTGAGGGGGACAGAATCATCCCTGGTTGAGAACCACTGGGTGGGCCTTATCCCTGCTCTTCACCACTCTTCCCCATGAAAGGAGTCTGCGTGTTAAGGAGTCCCATCATCACGTGGAAGCCTCTGGAATAATTACCCTTTGATGTTTTATCCAGCCAATTCCTAGTGCTGCCTCTAGCTGTAATGATCTGGTCACACTACAACAAAAATCCTCCAGGGTCTCAGTGAAAAAGAGTCCCCATCCCTTCTCTGTGCCCTCAGAAGAGGTCTAAGAGGATGGGGCCTGGGCAGGCACAGCTGGACTTTCAGGGGGAAGAATCCTCTGTCCAGTACTTGTAGAGAGCCCTGCAGAGACAGGAGTACTGGCCTTTAAGTTCTGCCTTCCTGGGTGGTATAGAGATGCTGTCTCTCAGAAGGATTTCTTTGGCTTTCACAGGAAATCTGGCATCTTTCTGGGGCAGCAGAGTCCCTTAGCACTTGGAGAAGAAGGGCAAGGCCTCAGTTGAGAATTTGGTGAAAGCTGTGTCCTTCGCTCCAGAACTTTACATTATGCCTATGGCTCCAGGAGATCATAAATCCCAAAGGCTGGCCATCTATCCATCCATCGATCATCCATCCATCCATCCATCCATCCATCATGGGTTAGGAACCCCTACCTCATGCTCACACTTACCCTGGATCTGCAGTAGAGAGAGGGGTCTAGGATTCTCCCCTTGCTTGAAGGGAATAGCAGTATACTCTCTCATCCTGTGCCCTAAGCCAGGCTGAGTGGTTGCCTTGTGAGGTGAGGATGCCCAGTAAAAAGAGGGTCCAAGACGAGAGCCTGGGCCAGGTGAAGAGGAGAGGAAAGAGGGTGGCTACACAGTCACTGACTCTTCCCTGTTCCAGTCCAGGCCTGAGGCAGACCCCAGCCAACGGGAGGAAGGGGAGAAAAGCAAAGGCGGAGATGAGCAGTGCATGGTAGTCCCCTCTTTCCCAGCTGCGGCAGCCCAGCGGGTTAGATGAATACTGGGACGGGGAGAGTGACCCTGGCAGAACCTTTTGTTCCAGCTGAGGCTAGAGCTGGGGGCACAGAGCCATTCACACGCCATCGCAGGGCATCCTGCTGGGCATGCTGGGGAGGGGGCACAGCAGCCGGTCATGGGACTTGGCCAGGAAGACAGCTTGATCCTCAATAGGGAAGCCCAGCTGTGCACTGCTGAGGCTGGGGGAGGGGTTGCTTCTGCCATCCTTCCTCGGGCTCTGGACTGTCCCCCAGACAGGAAGACCCTGACTGTGCCCTGAAATGGCCTGGTCCTTGTCTTCCTGATCACCCTTCTCAAAAGTGAGCTCCAACTGAGGGGATGCAGAGCAGCCGGTGTGCTTCCTTCTCCCCAGTGTGAACTCTTAGCCCTAAGGGGGCTCCAGCACTTTGATTCCACTAATATTTCCTGCCCTCCTTGGCTGCTGTCCAAGGGCATGAGCCTGGACAGAATAAAAGCATCCATATCTCTATCTACTTTGGGAGGAAAGGGTACAGAGGCCTCTGCATCACGCCATGTGTCCCCTGCTCCTCTTTGCCAAGGGCACCAACTCCCAGCAGCAACGTTTTTCTCTGGGCCTTTGGCAGTGCTGTGTGAAAAAGCCCCTCCATCATGGGGGTACCCGGATGGTTTGTGAGCTCAAAGTCAGAGTGTCTTTTTTTCTTTTTTCTTTTTTTTGAAGCAATGATGCAGACAGGAATGAAGTGAGCAGGCAGACAGGAAGAGAGAGGAGAAAGAAGCCTCCTATTTTGTTTCCATTTAGTTCTTCTCACTTCTTGTGTCCCCCTCTGCACCCAGGGGTGTGTGGTCTGAGTCCTTTGGAGACCATATACCCCTGGGTTCCAGAAGCAGGGTTCCTTTGCATGTCCCTGCGGTGTCACTAGCCTAGGCTCCTTCACCTTGCCCCCTGGAATGGCCTTTGGTTGGGCAGGATCTGAGCCCTCACTGGTTCCTGTCCCCTCTGCCCAGGCCAAGCCAGCAGTCCCGAGTGTGCTTGCGGTCGGAGTCACTTCACGTGTGCGGTGAGCGCCCTTGGCGAGTGCACCTGCATCCCCGCCCAGTGGCAGTGTGATGGAGACAACGACTGCGGTGACCACAGCGATGAGGACGGATGTAGTAAGAACTCCCCACGGGGCGGGGGGCAGTGGTAGAAGAGGGACTGGGTGTGGGAGGGGGCGGGCAAGGCCTTCTGATGGATTATTCTATACATCAGCTCTGTCCAAGCCATGGGACTCTTACCAGGGTGACACATAGTGGCAGATGGGTGATTTCTTCACAATATATCTCACTCCAGTCCTCTTCTACCTCCTAACTGTCCATGTCCAATAAAACAAACTTTGAAACAAGTATAGAAGACACCCTTGAATTACAGGTGGCCTAAGTAAATCTCTCTGTGTGTGAGCATGTGTCTGTGTGTTTGTACTGCATAATGCACATTTTTTAATGGGCCTACTGTACACAGACACAGATGAGGTGTGTGTTTCTCATCTCAGGATTCTACCTGATCACATCCTTTTAGCGCATGAACTTTGCAACACATCCGATGGTCCCTTTCAATCTCTGCGTTTCCTCAGGGTAGTAAGCCATATGCACAGAAGACCACGGTGTCTTGTCTTGGGCATCTAGAAGTAGCACCACTGAGCCTGTTTAGATTTAGGGGTGAAGCACCAACCTGGAGCACCTGTGTCTGAGGGTGGCTAATTAGTCTCACAGGAATGAAATTACAGCCCGGACCTTATTCACCCTAGCTGGCTCAGCTAACTGTGTTGTCAGGGAGCGGCTCACTTTCATGTGGCACTTTCGTGCGCAGTCGGGTGTAATGATCCCCATTGCACAAAAAACCCAGGGCTCGGAGAAGGCAACTGACTTGCTCCTCGTGATAATGAGTTCTAGAACTGGACGTGAGCCCCGATGTGTCAGTCATTCTCTAGCAAGAGGAGAAAGGGAAGAAAAGCGAAAGAGAACCACAGCATTCTCTTGCTGATCTTGTCTTGCTGCTTACTCAGTGGTTTTGACTTTTCTGGGTTGTTCTGCCCTGGGAACTCGCCAGCCAGCTAGTACGCCGCTTCTTAGCCACCGTTTCCACTCAGCTTCTCCGTCAGCTGGAGGCAGGACTGTGAGGCAGATGGGAGCCTTGGCAGAATGGGTGCTGGGAAAGGACTGCTGGCCCAGGGAAGCCTGCCTGGGAAAGTGTACCAGATTCACTCTTCTTTCCCTTCCTTCTCCGGCACTCAGTGCTGCCCACCTGCTCCCCTCTTGACTTCCACTGTGACAATGGCAAGTGCATCCGCCGCTCCTGGGTGTGTGATGGGGACAATGACTGTGAGGACGACTCGGACGAACAGGATTGTCGTGAGTACTGACAGGGCCAGGCAGGTTCCATCAGGCTCTGTGGTGGAGGGATTTCCAATCAAAAAACCATGCTCCCAGCCCACATCAGCCTTGGGGTCATCAGCTTTTTGTCCTGCCTTCACCTCTATTGTTGGTCTCCTTTGGATCCCTTGGGGCAGCCTCGGAGCAGCCTGATCACTCTGTTCGGCTCTTCTGGGCTCCAGTGGGGTGGCCAGGCACCGGCCCCCACTGCCCGCAGTGGCCTGACTGCTCTGTGCCCACAGCCCCCCGGGAGTGTGAGGAAGATGAGTTCCCCTGCCAGAACGGCTACTGCATCCGGAGCCTGTGGCACTGCGATGGTGACAATGACTGCGGTGACAACAGTGATGAGCAGTGTGGTGAGTGCAATTGGGTGGAGGGCCTGGCCCTCAGAGGAGGGAGCAGCCATGGCCATAGTGCTGCCTGAACCTTGAACTGCCCAGCTTTCTCTGGAGCAGCTGGAGGAAGGCAGGAGGGGCAGAGCCGTCCAGACCCCCCAGGACCACCAAATGGGAACCTGAGGCTCCATCTCTCCAGGGCTTCAAATGGCCCCCAGAGTCTGCACTAGATCTGTGGCATCTGGCAGGGAATGGAACAGACTCCAGAGCAGTGAGGAGGGTGGAAGCCAACACGGGCGGGCGGGAGGAGGCCTGCCTGTTGAGCTCTCTCCAGAGGGCTTGTCCCATTACCACCCCTCCAGACATGCGCAAATGTTCTGACAAGGAATCCCGCTGCAGCGATGGAAGCTGCATCGCTGAGCACTGGTACTGCGACGGTGACACCGACTGCAAAGATGGCTCTGATGAGGAGAGCTGTCGTGAGTGGCCCCAGACCTCAGGCGGTTGGGTTGGGCTGGGGCAGAGGGTCTGTCCCCGGGGTCTGAGTGTCTGAGGAGTACATGGACCGTGGACAAGTGGGATGGGTTGTTAAGAAGCAGCTCCCCCGAGGCAGAGCGAGCTGGATACCCTCTCTGGGAAGAGAGGGCTCCTGTGGGTTCGTCTGAAGTTGGGAGTCTCTAGGGCCATCCAGAAAGAAACCTGGTTCCGTCTCACTTGAGGCAGGCACCTTGCCTGAGCCCCTCTCTGTCCAGGCCTGAGTGAATGCCCCTCCTCACCCCTGCCTTCCTTCCAGCTTCAGCCGTGCCAGCTCCCCCCTGCAACCTGGAGGAGTTCCAGTGTGCCTACGGCCGCTGCATCCTCGATATCTACCACTGCGATGGGGATGATGACTGCGGAGACTGGTCAGACGAGTCTGACTGCTGTGAGTGCGCTGGCACGGAGGAGGAGGGCGGGTCCGGCCTGGAGGAAGTCCTGGGGTAGCTAGGCACACATGCCAGCTGGGACAGGAGCTCGAGGGAGAAGTTTCTGGGTTCCTTGGCTGCTCATGGGCATAGATGGAGGAACCGGGGTGCTGGGGCTATGGCCCTAGGGGCTGGTCTGCCACGGGAGACTCTGCGTGGAGGGGCTGAAGATGAATGTCGGTTGTGTTTCTGCAGCCTCCCACCAGCCTTGCCGCTCTGGGGAGTTCATGTGTGACAGTGGCCTGTGCATTAACGCAGGTTGGCGCTGTGACGGCGATGCAGACTGTGATGACCAATCTGATGAGCGCAACTGCAGTGAGTGGGGGACGAGCTGAAAGACTGGGCTGGACATAGGGAGAGGGGCTGTGGAGGCAAAGAGGCCACCCACTGGCATGCCCTTGTGGCTCAGGTGATTGAGACACTGGTGTGCAGACCATGTAAAGCCCAATGACCTGGGTTTGAGACCTGGGACCAGGGTAGAAAACCAAAAATTTCTTTAAATCCAACTAAGTGAATAAGATGCTTCTTTCTCCTCTTCCTTCCTTAACTATTTCTTTCTCCATTCCTTTTCTTTTTCTTTTAAAGAATATATTCAAAAAGACCACCACTGGTGACAGAGCTTGAAGACAGACTGGACAGAATCACCATGCACAGTTGTATAGGTTGTGCACTACACAGAAGTGCTATGTCCAAAGGGATGCCAGTCATATAACAGATTTATATTTCTATGCTTCTTTAGATGCACTTATTCATTATGACAGTTGACAGCGAAGTGTCTTGAAGATACCTTTTTCTGATTCGCGCAAAGATGCCACACAGACCAATTATGCTACTCATGTCAAGAAGTTTGGCATGGGTGTTGGCCTAAAGTGTAGTTTGGGGTGGCAGGGTGAAGCTTCAGATTCAAGTGAGCCTACTTTTCATTAGACCTCTGCTTTGTCCAGCCACTTCAATGTGCACTGCAGAACAGTTCCGCTGTCGGTCAGGCCGCTGCGTCCGTCTGTCCTGGCGCTGCGATGGGGAGGATGACTGTGCAGACAACAGCGATGAAGAGAACTGTGAGAATACAGGTAGAGTCTCACAGGGGTACAGCAGATCCCTTTGCTGGGAGGAGGGCCAGGGTGGAAAAGATGTTACTACCGGTGTTCCATTTGGACCAACGTGATGCTTGCCCATGGCTGGATTTTTCCTGCCCATCTTGATTACCAGGGTCAAATCCAAGTGCATCTGCTGACCCATAGCCTTGAACTTAATATCAGGGCTGGGAGTCTCGATGGCTAGTCATGTTCTGGCTCAAACAGCCAGTGCCTGTCGCTCTGGCCCTGTGAGCGATGACAGCTCTCAGTGATTGACAGTCCCCTTGCCACACCCCGAGCGAGACCCATGCCTGCATTTTCTTATCCTATCCCACATCCCTGATCATCCCACTGTGGTGTTCCAGGGAGAAAACAAATGCAGACTTTCAGCCAACCCTGTCTGAGCTGTTTCCTGCCCTGGACCCCAACCCTCCCACCTTGAGTCTCATCTGGCTGCAGCTTACCCTAGAAAATGACAGGCTCCCACCCTTCTGGTGACCCAAGCCCTGCCCTGCTGTGACCTGACTCTCCCCCATCTCCCTCCTTGCTAGGAAGCCCCCAGTGTGCCTCAGACCAGTTCCTGTGCTGGAATGGGCGCTGCATTGGGCAGAGGAAGCTATGCAATGGGGTCAATGACTGTGGTGACAACAGTGACGAAAGCCCACAGCAGAACTGCCGTGAGTGTCCCCAGAGGGCAGGCCTGTACCACGGTTTGTGGCTGAACCCCACCCATACGGTTCAAAGAGAATCCTCCCGAGGGACTCTTGCAGCCTTGGGAGCCGTTTTTCGGGGTCTGGGTAGAATGCCAAATTGGCTGTCTCGGGATGTCTTCTGGGCTCAACTCCCATCTCTGGCTTGGCTCGTGCAGGGCCACGGACGGGAGAGGAGAACTGCGATGTTAACAACGGTGGCTGTGCCCAGAAGTGCCACATGGTGCGGGGGACAGTGCAGTGTACCTGCCACACGGGCTACCGGCTCACAGAAGATGGGCACATGTGCCAAGGTGAGCGAGGGCCTGGTCTGGAGCAGGGCCAGGACACTGGGCAGGCGCTGCAGTCAGGCCGCTGTGTTTCCTAGGGGTCAGGCATGACAGACATGGCCTCATTTCATCATCGCCATACCCCTGGGAGGTGGGGTTCATCCCTCCCATTTCACAGATGGGGAATCTGAATCTCAGCGAGGTTAAGTAACTAAAGGCCACAGAGCTGGTGAGTCGTGAGTTGAGATTCCAGCCTAAGTCTGCATGATCTCGAAGTTGTTCGCTACTTGTCATGTAGCCTTCCCATCAGGACTAGAAAGTAGACAGGAGGCAAGCAGCTACTTAGCCTGGGAGCTGGGGTGGGAGGATGGCATAGGACGGTCCTCTGACTCTGCCGTCTTAACAGATGTGAATGAGTGTGCCGAGGAGGGGTACTGCAGCCAAGGCTGCACCAACAGTGAAGGGGCTTTCCAGTGCTGGTGCGAAGCAGGCTATGAGCTCCGGCCCGACCGACGCAGCTGCAAGGCTCTGGGTAAGGAGAGTTGGCATTTGGCTGAGTGGGCAGCACCTGAGCCTTAGAACAGCCTGGTGCTCCAGTGTGCAGGGATTTACTGAGAGAGCTAGAGGGATTTCCAGCTCAGTCAAATGAATTTCAAGGTGCATTCGGAGCCCTAAGAAAACCCCACTGGGGTGGGGTGGGGGTGGGGATGGGATGGGGGCGTTTACACTGGAGGCTTCCTCACATCTAGCCCTGATGGCAGCAGCTCAGGACTTGCCCTTGCAGCTGAGGGGTTCCACCTGGCAGCTAAGGAGCTGGGGCTGCATGCTGGTGGGTTCCAGGGGCAGCTCTGGAACCCAGTGGGCGCCCATCTCTGTGCCGTGTCCCAGGGCCGGAGCCTGTGCTGCTGTTCGCCAATCGCATCGACATCCGGCAGGTGCTGCCGCACCGCTCTGAGTACACGCTGCTGCTCAACAACCTGGAAAACGCCATCGCCCTCGACTTCCATCACCGGCGTGAGCTCGTCTTCTGGTCAGACGTCACCCTGGACCGCATCCTCCGGGCCAATCTCAATGGCAGCAACGTGGAAGAGGTTGTGTCTACCGGGCTGGAGAGCCCAGGTAGGGAGCGAGGCTCCTTGGGAAAGGGTAGAGCCACACTGCAGGCAAAGCCACCCTGGAAGGAACCTCCTGCTGGTTTGCAAACCTTAGGCGGCAGGTCATCTTCTTCCTGTGAAACCTTGGAGCGAGCGAATACTAATACTGAAAGCATTTGTTAGTAACATAATTTTATGGGTTCCAATTTTGTAACATTTGCACTTTATTGGACTTAGTGGGGGAGACTCTAGAGACCATTCTGATGAATCAGAGATTTTTTTTTTTTTTTTGAAGAGGAAGGCGGGAAGCGAGAGGAGGAGGAAACTTTTTTGTTTATTTGGTTCATTTTAGCTGTTTCCCTGGTCCTGGGCCATGAACCGAGGTCCTTGAGCTGTATGTGCACTGCTCCCAGGCACTGGCTTAACCCCTGAGCCACCAGGGTGTGCTCCCAAACAGTTTTATGGATGATAGTTAGGATACTCTATCAGCCTTAGCATCCAGGTTAATTCTGAATTTTTCTTGTTTTAAAATGAAGGGTGCAGGCAGGAATAAAGGTGAACAGAAGCGGGCAGGCAGAGAGAGGAGGAAGAAGCACTTTATTTTTATTTTGGTTGTTCCTACTGGCCCCGAGACACAAACTGGGGAACCTTGAGATGTATGTGGACTATGCCTAACCACTACTCCACCAAGGCATGCCTGAATTTTGTTTTGATTGATTAATATGAAAAATATTCTG
Organism: Solenodon paradoxus; assembly: GCA_004363575.1. Lineage (NCBI taxonomy): Eukaryota > Metazoa > Chordata > Mammalia > Eulipotyphla > Solenodontidae > Solenodon > Solenodon paradoxus. The sequence continues at coordinate 298,951 of RJWH01000671.1, forward strand.
ATTGATGCAGATAAATATATCCAAATGTCTACAGATGTAAAGGATCACAGCTCTCTGCCATCTCAGGCCATTCCACAAGCAGATGAAGTGGGTTAGCATTTGGTGTGAGTGCCTTTGACTCAGATGCTTACGGAATTTCTGAAATGCCTCTGCAAGATCCTAAACCACAATTTGCATACCCCAGTGTCTGCAGTGGAGGACCTTGGGTGGGGTCAGGGAACCAGAATTCAGGAAGTAGAATTTGGGCACACCCTGGTGGAATAGCGGTTGGGTGCAGTCCACATATATCCCAAGATCCCAGGTTCATGTCCCAGGACCGGTGGGAACAACCCAGATGAAAACTAAATAAAATGAAGAAAATGCTTCTTCCTCCTCTCTCCTCCTGCCTGCTTGCCTCTGCTTACCTTCATTCCTGCCTGCACCTTTCCTCTTTAAAAAAAAAAAAAAAGAAGTACACCCTAGTGGCCTAGCAGGTTAAACCAGGCACAGTCCACATACATCCCAAGGTCCCTAGTTCAAGACCTAGTTCAAGACCTGGAGGCCTGGGGAAACAACCAATGATGAACAGCTGTATAAAATAGGTAGCATGCTTCTTCCTCCTCTGTTTGCCTGCCTGTCTGCCTACTTAACTTCATTCCTGCCTGCACCTTTCCTTTAAAGGAAAAAGAAAGAAGAAAGAAGAAGAAATTAATGGAAATACGTGTAAAATAGTCAGCCAGTGCCTGACTCCAGCTACTGCCTCGTGTCCGAGTTTGACTTTGTTACTATGTCCCAGAGGAGCCTGGGCTGAATCCCCGACAATGTTCTGCTGCTTCTCTCCACCAGGAGGCCTGGCCGTGGATTGGGTCCATGACAAGCTCTACTGGACAGACTCGGGGACATCAAGAATTGAGGTGGCCAACCTGGATGGGGCTCACCGGAAGGTGCTCTTGTGGCAGAACCTTGAGAAGCCCCGGGCCATTGCCTTGCACCCCATGGAGGGGTGAGTGAGTTGTGTCTCAAGCCCCCAAGCCCCTGTGGCAACCTCTAGGGACAGTTAGCTCCTGGGCCACCTGCACTGACTGTACTGGGAGCTTCCTCACAGTGTCATGTGAACAGCTCTGCCTCCAGACACACCTGGGAATCCTGGCTCTGTAGTAACCGGCTCTGCAGCCGTGGGCAAGTCCCTCTTTCTCTGCCTCCATTTACTCACTGCTGAATTGCTGATAAAAAGAACATACCTACCTCAGAGCTGTGTGAAGATGAAATGAGACGCATTTTTTTTTTTTAACTGGGGTATCATTGACTTATAACATTATATTAGCTTCAGGTGTATAGCTTGATGATTCAGTAGGTGTACATACAGGCACCCCTTGAAGCCATTCTGGGTTCGAATCCAGAACACTGCAATAAAAGGAATATTGCACTAGAGCAAGTCATGCATTTTTCATTTTCCCTAGTGCGTAGAAAAGTTCTGTGGTCTAGTAAATGTGCAATAGCATTATGCGTAAAACACAGTGTACCCATCTTAATTAAATGGGACACAGAGAAACAGAAAGTGAGCACACACTACTGAAAGAAGGGTGCTGTAGGTTAGCCGGATACAGAGTTGCCACAAATTCTCAGTTTGTGGAAAACACACCTCTGTGAAGCACGACGGGGCAAAATGCAGGAAAATGAGGAATGCTTGCCTGGCATGAATGCACACATGAAACCATCCCCTCAGTGAGGCTGGTTAACATCTGTCAGCAGGCTGAGTTAGAATTTGCTTTCTAGCCACGAGAACTTTGAAAATCTACTCTACTCTCTGAGCAACTTTTAAATACACAGTAGAGCATTACTAACTATGACCACGATTCTATACCTTATATCACTAGGATTTCCTAATTTTCTAAGTGGAAGTTTATATCTTTTAACCCCCGTCACCCATTTTCACTCTCATAAGTCAGATGCCTTTTGAATGGCGTCGTATACATTAGATGAGTCGTCAGTGTTTCGTATTTTTATTAGTAGCTAATAGGGTAGAGCTCGTTCATAAAAATTAAGAGTAGCTTTTGTTAGAAGAAAAGCCTCTCACAATGGAAGTTTTTAGCTTCTGATTTAAAAAAATTTAATATAGTCAGTTGAGGGGGTGTCTCTTCTAAGATCCTGCCATCGTAAGGCAATTGTTTTAGAAATACTCTATGTGCGTGTGTGTGTGTGTAAATATAAAAGGCAGTGGGAAAGGTTGTGGCAAAGAAAAAAGCACTTGTCCTCACTAACATTACACTGTATTGTCATTTCTGCGTGAGTAGGAATGTGTGTGTGTTTTGTTGGCTCCCGTGCTCCCAGTACCTAAGTAGTGTCCCTCCCAGAAGAGTAAATACTAAAAAAAAAAAGAAAGGTTAAGTGAATAATGCCTCTCTAGAGAGACTTCAGATATTTAACAGCACTCCGTGAACCAAGCAGAAGATGTCTCCCACCAGCTGGACTTTCCTGGGCTGAAAGGACAAACGCCCCCACCTAATTGCCATCCCTGTGACCTACTGTCCCTCTCACTTTCCTTCCTTCTTAGTACCATTTACTGGACAGACTGGGGTAACACCCCTCGCATCGAAGCCTCCAGCATGGACGGTTCTGGGCGCCGCATCATCGCCGACACACATCTGTTTTGGCCCAATGGTCTCACCATTGACTATGCCGGGCGCCGTATGTACTGGGTGGATGCAAAGCACCACGTCATTGAGAGAGCCAATCTGGACGGGAGTCACCGCAAGGCTGTCATTAGCCAGGGTGAGGCCCTTCAGCTACTTCTTCATCTCACCCTCTTTCCCCCACCCTGGTCCCCAGGAGCCTTGGCAGAGAGAGCTTTGTGCAGTTGCCAGGCCGTGTCCGGGCTAAGATCTTCCTGGACTTTCCCCAGGCCTCCCTCATCCTTTTGCCATCACGGTGTTTGAAGACAGTCTGTACTGGACTGATTGGCACACCAAGAGCATCAACAGTGCCAACAAATTTACTGGCAAGAACCAGGAGATCATTCGCAACAAACTCCACTTCCCCATGGACATCCACACCTTGCACCCGCAGCGCCAGCCTGCAGGTACAAAACTGCTCCCCTGGGAGTCTCTGGTTCCTCTGACAACCTTCCCTGCACCTGTCATGGTGACCTTTGTTTCTGGTGGGGAAATCAGACAGGCAAAAACGTGGGCTAATTCCTCCCTCTGCTGGACATTTAGGGTGGTGCAACAATGCGACTCCAGAAACTCATTCAGCATCACCGTCCTTGTCGTGTAATTCATGTAAACGTGCACAGGGCATCTCTTGTGTCCTGTATTCCCCATGCCCATGGCTGGGACAGATATAACAAATAATAAGACATAGCTCCTCCTTCTAGGGAGCTCATACAGTAGCTGAGCCCCTACTCACTCCCTGGGGGTCACCTTTCCCAAGCTTGGCCTTCCCTAACCCACTTGTTCTGGGCTCTTTGAGCAGGGAAAAATCGCTGTGGGGACAACAACGGAGGCTGCACCCACCTGTGTCTTCCCAGCGGTCAGAACTACACCTGTGCCTGCCCTACTGGCTTCCGCAAGATCAGCAGTCACGCCTGCGCCCAGAGTAAGTGGGGCTGGGGCGGTGGACATGCTTTATGAGGGTCGATGGAAGGAACAAGGGTTAGGGATTCAGGGCAGATTCTGGCATGGGGAAGAGCCAGGTCCCTCAGGTAGACTCCGGAGAGAACTTCAGAGACTGAGAGCCCAGTGGTTGTTCCTAACAGCTTTGACACCACCTGGGAGAGCCTGAACGCCTATAACCAGGCTTGTGATTCATTTCACCGACTTGGATGCCTCCACTATAGGAAACAAGAGGGTTCCAGGCCTTTCTAGAAAAAAAAGGAAAGGACTTCCTACCTCTTCACCTTTAGCCTCGCCCAGTTAAAGACTCTCTTTCAGCCCTTAAACTGGAGAGTCAAGGTTAGGACTTCTGATGATGCTTTGTACTTGTGGGCCCTGATAAATGTGTGTCTAACAAGGACAAGATGAGGGGGTTCCCTGGTGGCTTCCTGACTGCTACTGTGGCCTCTGGAGCACCTGCAGGGCGTTGCCTTGAGAGGGTGGGCCTGCCTAGCTGAGCCACAGTGACTTTTCCTAAGAAAATCCAGAGAAGAGCAATCCAGCCACATGGCATCATCAGCAAGGGGCCCAGATAACTCCTGACATGGAAGGAGTGGTTCTCTGACCCTTTTGTCTTTGGTTCAAATCAAATTCTCTGGGACCTGGCTTGTTTCCAGAGAATGAGATGAGAGAAACGATTCAGAGGAATGGGCAATATTCCTTCAGCACACTTTGCTCAAGAACCCAGCTTCCTTGCATTCCCAGATCATCCCATATTGTTTTCAGATGCAAGAGGTTTCCCCAGGTGCTTCCCTGTAAGGGTTTCTCAGAGCTTCAAGGAAGGGAGCTGGTAAAATTAGACGGAAAGTGCTCTTCCAAGCATAAAAATGTACTGAGCAGTATTCAGGCAGCAGAAAAGTGGCAATAGCTGGCAGGGAGGCAGCTGGGAGCAGCTCTGTAGGGAATGACTGGAGCGCCTGTTCTGGAGTCAAGCCTGAGTTCAAGTTCCCCCTCTGGTTCCTGGTAGCCAGGGGATCCTGGGCCAGTTACTTTCCTCTGTTAACCCCAGGGTTGCTCATTTAGAAAAGGAGATAGAATACTATTAACCTCAAAGAGATGTTAGGAGAAGCGGCAACAAGGCAAGGCAAGCACTAAGCTCAGGGCCTGTCAAGGAGTATGTACTCAATAACTCGTCATTCTTGGCTAAAGTTGTATCGAGAAGAGCAAGAGGAAGGGCTTGTGAGGAAGAGAGGAAGTAATGCCAGAGAGGTCGAGTGGTGTTCACAATGGTCCGCCAGTGTCCTGGCAGAGACCGAGCAAAATGAGAGGAGAGAAAAGTCGAGAGGCAGCTGACAGACCCTTAAACAAGGATGCACCTGTGGGCCCTGGGAGAGTATTTCCATTTGACCCTAAAGTCTCATTCTGTCAGCACGGGCTGCTCCATGCCCAAAGGAAGCCTGAGGTGTGACAAGTAGGGCGCACGATGTCCCAGGAAGTGTGATTGAACCAGATGTCTCAAAGGTGAGCGTCTGTGTCTGTCACTGTTACTGGATTTAGAGCATTAAAAGAAGACCCCTTTCGGCCTTTGATCAGGTCTTGACAAGTTCCTGCTTTTTGCCCGAAGGATGGACATCCGTCGGATCAGCTTTGACACCGAGGACCTGTCCGACGATGTCATCCCACTGGCTGACGTGCGCAGTGCTGTGGCCCTTGACTGGGACTCCCGGGATGACCACGTGTACTGGACGGATGTCAGCACTGACACCATCAGCAGGGCCAAGTGGGATGGAACAGGACAGGAGGTAGGGCCCAGCGCGGGCCCAGGAGGGCAGAGATGGAGGGGTGGGTGGGATCTTTCCTCTTCTAGGAAAGGGCTTCCCATACCTTTGCCAGCCTGAGAATTGGTGGAGTTTGGGCCCCAGAGTTGGGGTGCAAGTCCAGTTGGTGACATAGCTTTGCTTCCTGCTCAGGTGGTAGTGGATACCAGTTTGGAGAGCCCTGCAGGCCTGGCCATCGATTGGATCACCAACAAGCTGTACTGGACAGATGCAGGTTTGTATCAGGCAGCCACGCGCTGGTGGGATTCCTCATCTAAAACCCTGGCTTTAGGTAGAAGGGGGCCAGCGGTCCTCGCAGACCACTTCTAGCTTAACCCAAAGTTCTTGGTAGGTCAGGAATGGTAGAACTGCTGTCGCTGTAGCTAGAAGCTCACATCTGAGTGCGTGGCAGTTGACAATTAAATGGCAGCTATTTCTGCTATGTGTTGCTGATGCTTAGTTCTGTTTTAAGATATTTCAAATAAGGAAACTATGCCCTGTGGTTTTTTTTCTGCCACTATCTTGGTAAGACAGGTATTTTCTATGAGCCAGGTGAGTGTGGGAGGCAAAAGGAATGTCTTCAACCACAGCTACTCACAGTGTGGTCCCTGGACCAGCAGCATCTGGGAGCTTGTTAGAAATGCAGCATTCTGGACTGTACCCCAATCCTCCTGAAGTAGAATCTTCAGAGGTTAGGTTCAGGAATTTGTATTTTAATAAACTTCCCTGATTTTTAGGAATACTGAAGTTTGAGAAACATGGTTTTATTAACTGACCAGGTTGGCGAAGATTGGCTCTTCAAAAATATGGAAACAATCACTTTCTTGTATTTCTTCTAGAAATCTACTCGCTAAATATCCACTATCCATCTATCACCAAATATTTCTTAAGCATTACATGCCAGGCTGTGGGCTAGCTGGCCATGGAAGTTTAGGGCAAATGATAGGACAAGAGTTAATATCTTTGCCTACTACTTGGTAGGGACAGACCGGATTGAAGTGGCCAACACAGATGGCAGCATGAGGACAGTACTCATCTGGGAGAACCTGGATCGTCCCCGGGACATCGTGGTGGAACCCATGGGCGGGTGAGCACCTGTCCCTTTGCAAAGAGCCCCACTGACCCCCGAGACCGGTCTGGAAGGTCATGAGTGGTTCGATCATATGGACACATCAAGGAAGGAAGGGCAGCGACAGACACCACAGAACATAGTGACAGCTCTGTGTCTTCTGTGGACAGGGAAACCTTTTAAATTTATACATATATATATGTACTTAATAAAATAACTCATTGTTTTTAAAAACAAATAAATAAATCTGATAGAAAGTAGAAAGTCCCTATAATCTCTCTGTCCAAGAAAAGCAATTGTTAATAGATTAGGGTATTTTTTCCAGATTTTCTTCTAGGCATATTTATTTTTATTTGGCGCTGGTGGTTTGGCTCTGTAGTAATGGTACACTGTTTTGTAACTTGCTTTTTTCACATAGCTGTGTACTTGCTTATCTTCTCATTTGATTATTTAGACCTACCTTAAGGGTTCTATAGAATTCTGTTAAATGTGTATATGTACCATAATTACTTAATGCATCTCATTGACGTAACATTTCGTATTCCTCAGCCTCTCATCCTCTCTTTCCTTATTCCCAACTAGGCCTTATTTGCTGAACACTCTCGGGGCCACAGGCACTTTCTCTATTAGGATCCCGGGATTCCTTTTTGAGAGTGATAAGAGACACAGGACTTTCAGAGGCAGCTCTGAGCCTAGGATAGGCCTGGGAACTGAGACAGGAGGCTGGGGCAACGACTGCAGGCAGAAACCTGAAACTCTAGATGGCCCCCCGCCCCGCTTGCCCACTGGGTATTCACAAGAAAACTTGTAAGACTCCCCTTGCCTGTGCCCAGGTACATGTACTGGACTGACTGGGGTGCGAGCCCCAAGATCGAACGAGCTGGCATGGATGCCTCAGGTCGCCAGGTCATCATCTCTTCTAATCTGACCTGGCCTAATGGATTAGCCATCGACTACGGGTCCCAGCGACTATACTGGGCTGATGCCGGCATGAAGACGATCGAGTTTGCTGGACTGGATGGCAGCAAGAGGAAGGTAAGGGCGGCACTCAGGCGCCCTCTCACAGCCCAGATATCCTCCAGGGCAGTTCTTCCTGGCGGGCAGTTGACCGGCGCTAGAGGGACGGAGGGGGACCTGGCGTGGGGCGCGTGCAGTTTCTCTGAGGCTGCTGCCCTGCCCTGGCGATGAGTGGAAGCTGGGGGCCCATGGAGCTCTGGGCTGGGGGTGTAAGTGCACAGAACTTCCTAATAACCATGGCAACCAGCACACTAATTGGTAATTACAGACTCTCTCTTTGTTTTTGCTGTTAATTTTGGTCTAATTTGAAACCTACAGAAAAGCTGTAAGAATAGTCAAAAGACCCCATTGCTAACATTTCACTACATTGCCGTGCATCTTATTTTCTTTTTCTGTGAGCGCATGCGTGCGGACACACCCATGTGTTTTCTGTACGGTATGAAACTCAGCCGGCAATATCCTGTTCTTGACCCCAAAATGCATGATTCCTAAGAAGAAAAACATTCCCTTATGTAACCACCATCTGATGATTAAAATTAGCCTTAGTCAATACTCCTGTCTAATTCTATATCTAATAATTGCTGTCTGATACTATCTAATACTTCACCGCCCGCTGCTCCCAATAACGTCCTTTCTAGTTTAGGGTTGTCTTTTTTTTTCTTTTCTTTTCTCTTTTTCAGTTCAGGATTCAAGCCCAGATCAGTCACGTTTAGTAATCCTATCTGTCACTTCTAATCTGGACATTTCCTTTGCCTTTTTGTGTCTTTCTTAACATTCTTTTCTTTTTTTTTTTCGTAAATGAAAGGTGCAGGCAGGAATGAAGGCAAGCAAAGACAGGCAGGCAGGAAGAGAGAAGGAAGAAACATTTTATTTATTTAGTTGTTCATCTTGGCTGTTTTTCTGGCCCCGGGTCTTGACCTGGGCCTGTGTATGGACTGCACCACAGTGGACAGGCAACCCGCTAGGCCATCAGGGAACGCCTGACCTTTGTATTTTTAAAAGTAAACACTGGTTATTTTATCGAACGTCCGTCCATGTGTCTGATGTTTCCCTGCTATGAGTTCAGAGCAGGAATGCTGCGTGACATGTCATGCCCTGAATTCTCAGTGTGTCTCACCAGTAGGCACAGATACTAACTGCTTCGTTAAGGTGGATGCCATGGTAATGTTTCTCTTTTTCCTTTTGTGTTAAGTGATTTGTGCAGGGATGGTTTGAGATGGTTTAAATAATCCACGCTCTTTTAGTCATCACACAACCTGTGGGGCCAGATCGTGCTATCACGATCCTAGCACAGAATGACAGACCAAGAATCACAGAGCTTTCAGAACCAGCTCTTGCTCAAGGTCCTACAGCAAGGCTAGTGGCAGGGTTGCTGTCTGACCCCTCACCTGAGCTCTCGACCACTGCCCTGTGCCTGGCTAGGGTGACACAGTGCTGGGCCCTGGCAGGTGCTGATTGGAAGCCAGCTGCCCCACCCGTTCGGCCTGACTCTCTATGGAGAGCGCATCTATTGGACCGACTGGCAGACCAAAAGTATACAGAGTGCTGACCGGCTGACAGGGCTGGACCGGGAGACCTTGCAGGAGAACTTGGAGAATCTGATGGACATTCATGTCTTCCACCGCCGGCGGCCCCCAGGTGAGCAGCCCAGACCTACACTGGCTTCTTCTCTGCCATAGTCCTCCCCACTGACCTCCCACCTCCACCCTATCCAGTGTCCACTCCCTGTGCCTCGGAGAATGGCGGCTGCAGCCACCTGTGTCTTCGATCCCCAAATCCAAGTGGCTTCAGCTGTACCTGCCCTACAGGTATCAACCTGATGCCCGATGGCAAGACCTGTTCACCAGGTAAGTCTAAACATCACAGACCTGGACGAACCCCTAGGAAGCACTCTCTCTCTCTCAGAGATTCCATCCCTGCAGGTAGACTTCAGTGTGGTCTGCGAAAGCGGAGTCCTAGTGCCTTTAGGGAGTCGGGGAGACACAGATCTTTTAGAAAAGAGGATGGGTCCAGGGGAGAGGCCCAGGGAGCAGATAAGGTAGGATTAGAGACGGGTCCAACTCATTCTTCTGGTGTATTCTGCATATTAGTCAAAGGTACTCCTTTCTCAGACACTTTACTTTCATCAGGTGGAAAATTGTCATAATAAACTTAGAAGAAATCACTTGGTTTCATTTGTCCAAAATCAGTATAGTAAAAATTAAGATATAAAATATCCAGTGTGCCTGGTGGCCTAGCAGATAAGTCTGCCTTGGCGGAGTGCACATGCATCCCAAGGGCACTGGTTCATGACCTAGTGCCCGGGGGAGCAACCAAGATGACCAACTAAATAAAATAAATGAAGTGCTTCTTCCTTCTATTTCTTCTTGCCTGTCTCTGCTCTCCTTCATTCCTGCCTGCACCTTTTCTTTAAAAAAAAAAAAAAAAGCATGTCCTGGTGGAGCAGTGGTTAAGTCAATCACCTCCTAAGAAACAAGCCACATACACCTAGGTTTGAGTCCTGGGCCAGAGGGAATCAACCAATCTGAACAACTAAATAAAAATAAAGTGCTTCTTCCTCTTCTCTCTTACCGCCTACCTACTTACTTTCCTTTATTCCTGCTTAAAAAAGAAAAAAAAGATATGTGATATCTACTTGTAATGGTACTGCCTATGGGTGTGGTACTTTTCTGAGTGTGTAACCAGCACAATCTATGCAACACCTTAATTTGAAGGTCCCAGAAGCAGAACTTAGCTATCTGGGTATTGGAACGTAGTCTTTCTCTCTGGGGGATTCTGTTTGGTAGTCTGTATTTGAACCCTTACTTCCTAGGAAATCTGAGTGAGAGAGGAGCTGGGAATTGTATCTCCCTGGTTGTGGGGAATGCCTTCTTTAACTTACTATGCCTTCTTTAACTTCATGGTAGAGGGGCCTTCAAAAAGCATTACTTCCACACTATTAACCAAGAGTTCTGATTTATGACTATGTGTGGGACTGAAGGCTAAGTGCTGCCTGTAAATGATCCATTTAAATTCTGTAGGCACTCTGTATTGTCCCCATTTTACAGATGATAAAACTGAGGCTTAAGTAATGTAAATAACTTGCCCAGCTTCACACACAACTAGAAACTGACAGAGTCAGGATACGGGCTACATAGGCCTTATTTGAATCCTCTTAATGGCTATACTAGAGTGACTGTCCTCCTTCTCTCCCAACCTGGGCAGGCATGAACAGTTTCCTCATCTTCGCCAGGAGGATAGACATACGCATGGTCTCCCTGGACAGCCCTTATTTTGCTGACGTGGTGGTACCGATCAACATCACCATGAAGAATACCATTGCCATTGGAGTGGATCCACAGGAAGGTTTGTGTGGTCTCCTCCCTCCTGACCTTCTGTCCCTGCCCTGCAGTAACTGCTGTCCTTGCTATCCACTACTTTTGCCTTCTACTAAGTCCAGAGGCTCCACATTCCCTGTCGCGCATCCCCTGCCCCTCCAGCACTTTCTCTTTGGTGGTGAGGACATGATTTGGGACCTTCTTGCCTGTCTTTACCAAGAGCTGTCCTATTAGGGTGAGAAGGCCCCTAGATCTGGAAGCCAGAGCCACCAGCTTTCTGGGGGCATTTCAATATCAAAGACATATCTAGGACACAGAGATGCCTTTATAGTCAGAGACAGGAAGCTTCCTCAGCCCCTTTCCAGAGTCAATATTTGTGTATTTCCCTTGATTTCCTCTGCTCGGGGGTACCTGTATCTGTTTCTCGGGGGTACCTGTAGGCATGGGTCCGCTGTGTGTGCCCCTTTGCGGGAGGCATGATGGGGTCTAGGCTGAGCTGATCTTTCCTTTCCAGGCAAAGTATACTGGTCGGACAGCACGCTGCATAGAATCAGCCGTGCCAGTCTGGACGGCTCACGGCACGAAGATATCATCACCACAGGTGGGCATTCCTCCCAGTTAGGGACCACCTGTCTGGCCGCAGAGCTGGGGAGATATCCCATCTGCTTCAAGGCTGGAGCCAGTGTGCTCTCTTGGCTTCCTGCAGGGCTGCAAACCACAGATGGACTCGCAGTGGACGCCACTGGCCGCAAAGTGTACTGGACCGATACAGGAACCAACCGGATTGAAGTGGGCAATCTGGATGGCTCCATGCGGAAAGTGCTGGTGTGGCAGAACCTTGACAGCCCCCGGGCCATTGTGCTGTACCACGAGATGGGGTGAGAGCCGGCTCGGGGGCTCCAGGCAGCAGCTGGTGTCAGCTCACCTGGGGCTGCGGTGGGATGAAGGGGGCCAATGGAGAGCAAGCCTGCTTCAAAAGAATACCCAGAATGAGCTCCCAGGGGCTCTTCCACTCCCTGTGACTTCTTTCTGGCTGGTAGTACAATGTAGAGGTTAAAACATGAGCCCTGCCATGCCCTGGTGGGGTAGCAGTTAGGTTAGCTGCCTTTGAAGGAGCACAGAACATGTACATCCCAAGGTCCTAGGTTCATGTCTCAGGGCCGGGGAGAACAATCAATGTGAACAACTAAATAAAAACAAAATATTTCTTCCTCCTCTCTCTTTCTGCCTGCCTAGTTGCCTTCATTCCTGCCTGCACTTTTCCTTTAAAAAAAAAAAAAAAAAAGAGTCATGGAGTTGGAAATCCAGGATTCAAATCCTTTGGTTACTCATTAGCTACATTTGTCACTTGGGTTCAGTCTTTAACCTCTTTGGACTTACCTGAAAATGGAAAGACGTACCTTAGAGGATTAAATGAGATAATGCACAGAAAGACTTTGTTTTTTTAAGGAGGAAGGAAGGCAGGCAGAAGGGAGAGAGGAGGAAGAAGCAGCATTTTATTTTGGTTGTTTCCCCCCGGCCCTCGGTCCCAAACTGGGTCCTTAGGCTATGCCTCAGCCGCTGGCTTGGCCCCTGAGCCCCCAGGGCATGCCGAGAACTTACTTTTTTAGTTGGGGTTAAGTTTACTGTCTTCATCAGTTTTAAGTGTAACTTCACACTGTTGTGAAGCAGAGCTCCAGAACTGCCACCATGCAAATCTGAAACTTGGACCATTAAGCAGCAGCTCTCCTTTGTGTGTGTAAAATCCTTTCACCGTGATCGGCATGTTGTGAGCTGTGTGCTGGGCACTCACACTAACTCGGAGAGTAACCAGCTAGTCGTCCTCCTTGCCCAGGTTCATGTACTGGACGGACTGGGGGGAGAACGCCAAGTTGGAGCGGTCCGGGATGGATGGCTCAGACCGAACCGTGCTTATCAACAACAACCTCGGGTGGCCCAACGGCCTGACTGTGGACAAGGCCAGTTCCCAGCTGCTCTGGGCGGACGCCCACACGGAGGTGACAATTCTGCTCCTGCTGTTTCCTGGAAGCCCGGGAAAGGGGGCAAGGTCTGTTTGGGATCTCCACCGGGGGACCCCTGTCTGCTGAGAGCCATACGCCCCCCTCTCCTTCCTTTCTAGCGAATTGAGGCCGCTGACCTGAATGGTGCCAATCGGCACACACTGGTGTCGCCTGTGCAGCACCCCTACGGCCTCACCCTGCTCGACTCCTACATCTACTGGACTGACTGGCAGACCCGCAGCGTCCACCGTGCTGAAAAGGGCACAGGCAGCAACGTCATCCTGGTGAGATCCAACCTCCCAGGCCTCATGGACATCCAGGCTGTGGACCGGACACGGCCGCTGGGTGAGAAGACGCCCCTCTAGAGCTGGGAGCCAGGGCCACTGGCTTTCTGGGGGTATCTCAGTCTCAAAGAAGCCACCCAGAGCGCAGAGCTCTCTTTACAACCAGAGCCAGGAGGCTGCCTCGGCCCCTTTCCAGGATCCGACTGTGTTGTCTCTGTCACTGTTAGCACCACTGCATGGGGCTGTCACCTTCAAAAGACACCTGGAGACACCCTGATCCTTCTGTGTCATCTTTACATGCTGCCGAATCCTGCCATTAACAGCAGATCACGAGAATCTGGGGCCTTTGTAAGATTCAGGCAGTATTCCCGGCTGGGTGTTGAAATTGCTTTTCTCTCTCATCACCAGGTTTGAACAAGTGTGGCTTGAGAAACGGCGGCTGCTCCCACCTCTGCTTGCCTCGGCCCTCGGGCTTCTCCTGTGCCTGCCCCACTGGTGTCCAGCTGAAGGGAGATGGGAAGACCTGCGACCCTTCTCCCGAGACCTACCTGCTCTTCTCCAGCCGCGGCTCCATCCGGCGGATCTCACTGGACACCAGTGACCACACAGATGTGCACATCCCTGTCCCTGAGCTCAGCAATGTCATCTCCCTGGACTATGACAGCGTGGATGGGAAGGTCTATTACACAGACGTGTTCCTGGACGTCATCAGGTATGTGACTCCCTGAACCCAGACCTGCTTCCAATCCTGATGGGCGAAGTTATAGGCTATGTGAACCTCTTACTGGCCTGGCCAGTTTGGCAACTGGGGCAGTGGGTTCTAACCCTGGCTTGTTTGCTTTGTCGTCTTAGCACTTAACACAGAGATTCAAACTGTTGTTCTTTTTTCTTTTAAGATATATAAAAGCCTGATGTGCCAAACAAACAAAAACAGATAAAAGCAGACTAGGGACTTGGCACTTTCTGTCTCTACTTTGGGGCCCTGCAGGAGCTCCAAAGATCTGTTAGAAACTCATCGATGGGTAGCCCAAACAGCCAAACATGAATCTTTAACATAATGCAGGAGCCTGGCCAAATGCAGAGGTTTGTGGTTCACAAGCCTGCACCTTCCCTTTACAAAATACAACAAGGCGCGCCCTGGTGGAGGAGGGGACGGGTGCAGCCCATATACATTCTAAGGTTCCAGGGTCTTGTCCCGGGGCCAGTGGTAACAGCTAAGATGAACAACTACATAAAATAAATGAAGTAAAATGCTTCCTCCTCCTTCCTCTCTCTACCTGCCTGCCTCTGCTTGCCTTTATCCCTGCCTGTACCTTTCCTTTAAATACAAATAAATAGGCGCCCTCACCATTAGATCAATCACCTCTGAAGGACGCAGACCACGTGCCCCTGGGTTCTAGTCCCAGGTTTGGCAGGGAACAACCAATGTAAGCAGCTAAATACAAATAAAATAAAAATGTTTCTTGGCAGTCCCTGGTGAGTAACGGTTGGGTCAGTCGCCTCCAGAGGAACCCAAGCGACATACCCCTGGGTTTGAAATCCGGGTCTAGGGGTGCTGCAACCAGTGTGAACAACTGAATAAATATAAAATAAAATGCTTCTGTGTGCCCCCTGTACTCCCCCAACCTTGTCTCTCTTCCTTCTAGCCACCTGCCTTCACTCCAGCCTGCACCTTTCCTTCCCCCCAAACACACACACACACACACACAAACCCACTAAAAAATAGTACTTATAAAAGAAAAAAAATAAATGTTTCTTCCTTCTCTCTTTTCCTGCCCACTTACCTACTTGCCTTCAGCCCTGCCTGCACTTTTCCTTTAAAAAGTAATTAATAGAAATGTTTTTAATATACATACAGATTTTGACAAATCTTCCTTTCTTAGAATCATCACCCAGTAATCCTTGTCTCATCTCTAAGGTGTCTAGGGGAATTATAAACCTGCCTTCTGGCAAAGCATGAGCCTAAACATCCCCGATGGGTAGCAGGAAACACCCTCTCTTTCCAAGAATCTGCTCATTCACGCTGCCGAAGCTTTGACCATCTTCTGAGCTAGATGCCGAGGAACGTACTTACTTGGTCTCTGACCCTTTGGAGCTTACAGTCTAGTGGGGCCCCAACTGTGGCATCATGAATTAAAGGGCTGTCAGTCTCTTGCTGGTCAGTCGGGTCCCTCATCCAGCGCTGGATTCTTCTTTAAGGCGAGCAGATCTGAATGGCAGCCGCATGGAGACAGTGATCGGGCGTGGGCTGAAGACCACTGACGGGCTGGCTGTAGACTGGGTGGCCAGGAATCTTTACTGGACAGATACTGGCCGAAACACCATCGAAGCGTCTAGGCTGCATGGTTCCTGCCGCAAGGTGCTGATCAACAACAGCCTGGATGAGCCTCGGGCCATTGCTGTCTTTCCGAGGAAGGGGTAGGTTTAAGGCGGGCAGAGACCTGGGAAGAATGGGCTGGTGAAGCAAGGTCGCCTTGGAGGATACCTCCAGAGTAATACTATCTGTGTGTGCCCCGCTGTGCGCCCTCAACTTCTGGATGCCCTCTTCACTGGCCTTGTGGTGATGGCACCATTGTGTCTCAGGTACCTCTTCTGGACAGACTGGGGCCACATTGCCAAGATTGAACGGGCGAACTTGGACGGCTCTGAGCGGAAGGTCCTCATCAACACAGACCTGGGGTGGCCCAATGGTCTCACCCTGGACTATGATACCCGCAGGTGGGAATCCTGTCCCCCACAGCCTCCTGGGAGTTGGGTGGGCAGAGGAGAGGATGGGTGAGATTAGAGCAGTGAAAGCATGATAGAAAGCTCCATGGTAGGTGAGGAAAAGAAAGCAGTGAGAAGGAGCAGGGAACATATTCTTAGAGCAGAGGTTGGCAAATCCAGCCCTCAGCACCCAGGTGAGAGCTGCTTGTCTGGTGTGTGTCCAATGCTGGATCCCAGGTTTCTCTATCCCCATCCATTTGAGGACTGATCATTCACCTGTGTTGCTGTCCTTGCATGTTGGAATTGCCATCCCTGGTCTAATAAAGTATTGGAGGGCAGAAAAGGGTAGTGGGGGTATGAAGCAGGTGGTCTCCTTTTTATTCCAGAAGAAAGAAAAGGAAGCCAAGTCACCTGGAGAGTTGGAATGGGGAAGGGCGCCTCTTCCTTTAACCTCAGTGAGATCCCTGCACATTGAGTCTCTGCATTTTTTTAAGAGAGGAAGGGATGGCACCAAATGTAGCCCACACACGTCCCAAAGACCCAGGTTTGAGACCCAGGCAGGGTAGGGTGGAGCGGGCAAAACCAAGATGAAGAGATAAATAAAATAAGTAAATGCTTCTTCTTCCTCTCTCTTCCTGCCTGTCTGCGTGCTCATTTCAATCCTGTCTGTACCTTTCCTTAAAAAAAAAATGGGTGGGGGAGGCTCGCCCTGTGACTTAAGGTGCTGAGATGCTGATGTGCAAACCACGTAAATGCCCAAGGACCAAGGTTTAAGACCCAGGGCTGGGGTGAAAAAAAAACAAAAATGAGCTTAGTTATTCTTTAGTTATAAAGATATTTCTTCTCTCCCCTTCTTATTTCTCTGAGAGAGAGAGAGAGAGAGAGAGAGAGAGAGAGAGAGAGAGAGAGAGAGAGAGAGAGAGAGGAAGGGGAAGGGAGAGGAAGAAGCAGTATTTGGAAGAAAGTAAGGGAAGAAAGAAGCACTTTAATTTTTTGTGCAGGGAGGGTGTGTTCCCCACAACCGGGGCTGTAAACCCAGGTCCTTGGGCTTTACATGACCCATTCCCCAGACACCAACTGAGCCACCAGGGCATAGCCCCTAAACTCTTTGCTTAAAGAGTGTTTCTAAGAAATTACGGCATGCCCTGATGTAGTAGTGGTTTCGTCGACTGCCTCTCACCAAAGTGCAGTCCACATGCATCCTAAGGACTCAGGTTCATGTCCCAGGCCAGGGAGAACAATCACGATGTACAACTAAATAAAAATGAATAAGATACTTCTCCTTCCTCTCTCTTCTTATCTGCCTGCTTGCCTTCATTCCTGCCTGTACCTTTCAAAAAAAGAAAAGAAATGGGGCTTAGATTTTTTGGGTAAGAGGCAAAGCATCATATGACCAAGTTGCTGAAGATGAGACTGATGGTGGCTTCCCTGAGATCACTTGACTTTCTCGCCCTCCCGAGGGTGACCCTGGCCTCCCCAGGTGGGTCACCAATTTGCCCTCTTCAACCGTGGCGCTCACGATGACCTGTCCTCAAGGGTGCTTCTTGGCTGCGGGCCACACTTGCCAGTTCAGCTCAAGAGGGGACACGTAGCCCCTTGGCTGGGAGAGCTGGGCTCCTCGGTCAGTGTTTTTAAGCTGCTCCCCTTCTTTCCTTCCCAGGATCTACTGGGTAGACGCACATCTGGACCGGATTGAGAGCGCGGACCTCAATGGGAAGCTCCGGCAGGTCCTGGTCAGCCATGTGTCTCACCCCTTTGCTCTCACGCAGGTACTGGCTCAGGAGAGAGGTCTCTAAACCTTGATGGAGGTGTTTCCTCGGGGTTCTAAGTCAGCAATCTCAGCCCTCGTTGCTAATCAACAAGCATGGTATAGAAGCTCCTTTTAGGGGCGTTTCCTGTACACAGAAGCCTTGTTACCACGTGCCTTGCTACTCCTCCCCCCACCAGGCCCATGTTCTAGCGTTTGAAGGAGAAACTCTAGCAGTATTGCACAGAATCAGCTGTGTGCCTTGTTCAAATGCAGGTTCCTGGGCCCTGGATCTAAAGAACCTGCTTCCTGAGGGTTGGGCCCAGTGATGTACATTTTAACAAGTTCCCTGGTTGACTCTATGCTCCGGTCACCCAACCAAGCTCAGACACCTCACTTACTGGCAGTAGGGTGGAGTGGAGTTTTCAGACAACTGACCAATTAAGCAGTGTTTATGGAGCACCTGCTAGCTACACAAGTTCAAGTTCTGTCAGTGACATTGAGCTCCATCCGTGCAAGCCTGGACGAAGAGTGAACTTCTCAAAGTTGCACTTATCTATAAAATAAATGTTTAATAATAGAGCACTCCTGAAATAAACACTCAGCATTAACCCAATATCTGGCACGCAACATGCTATTTCTAACCATTTACATGTATCTGCTATCATTTTTGAGATTTCTAACCCCTGTTACATAATTCAGGCAAGGGAAGAAGGCCTGGGGCCAAAATAAGGATTCTCAATCATTGAAACCTCTTTATCTCTTTTTGACAAACATCTACTCTCTATTCTCCGTAATATGCTACCAGCCAATAAGATTTTGTCTGGCTTTTCTTAATATTAGTCTTTCCCCTCATACTCCAAGGGTAAAACTACAGGAGAATATTGAATATAGTTTTTCAATCTACAGTTTGCCCCAGGATGCCATATATATACCCTGGGGAGGCAGGGGAACAGCAACATTATCCCTCTTCCCGCTGGTGAGAGTCTGAGGATCACTGCAGTAGCATACAGCTGCCCACGCAAGTCACCAAAGGCTGTATCCTGGGTTCTGAGTCAGAGATCGAAAGAACAGGGATCTTAGAAGAACACCCCCTCCCCAATTTACTCTCTTTACTAGATATGGGGATTCATTTGTTCATTATCAGCTAACAGAGGACTCAGTTAGGTGCTGGAAATCGAGAGATGAATGAAACACGTTCTTGACCTTGAAAAACAGGCAGGACGACAGACATGTAAACAAATGACCGTGGAGTGTCCACACTTGCTTGTAGAGGGAACGGAACAGCGTGGTGGAGAGGATGGTGAAGGCTGCAGGGACTGGGAGAGATTTCCTGGGCAATATCACGTCTCAGGATGCACGGAATTTGGCCTGATGGATGAATGACGAAGAGGGCATTCCAGCAGAGGGACTGGACCAGGGTCTGACTTCTGAGTAACATGGACTCTTTTTGGATTACTCTGTTGAGTAGCAGGACAGGTGGATCTACTGGACAGACTGGCAGACCAAGTCAATCCAGCGTGTTGACAAGTACTCAGGCCGGAACAAGGAGACGGTGTTGGCAAATGTGGAAGGACTCATGGATATTATTGTGGTCTCACCTCAGCGCCAGACAGGTGGGCTCCTGAACCTGCTTCCTGACCATCGGTGGGTTTATTGGTCATCCCAAGGACTGTTAATGCCCAAGATAATTAGAGGCACAAAAGATGCTTATTTTGTAAGTGCTGAGACCTTTTCAGGCACCTGTGGTTACATCTCTCCTGCCCTATGACACTGGGATGGCCTTCTTTTGGAGGAGCACCAAATCATGCTTCTCAAATTGATTCTGTCCCAGGCCAGACACTCATCTGCTTTGCCCCCAGGGACCAATGCTTGTGGTGTCAACAACGGCGGCTGCACCCATCTCTGCTTTGCCAGAGCCTCAGACTTTGTATGTGCCTGTCCGGATGAGCCCGATGGCCAGCCCTGCTCCCTCGGTGAGGTGGACTTGAGCAGCCCCCTGGAACAGCAGAGCCCTTGGAAGGGCAGGGCGTTGGCAGCCTCAACTTTGTCTTTCTGGGTGGGATCCCCCTTTAGGGGTCTTACAGCAGAGTGCCTGGGAGTAATGAGTTTGGACTTTGAAACGGTACAGACCTGGGTTTGTCTGGCCCCTGGAATTTGCTAGAATGGAATCAAGGTCCCCTGATTCCCTGCTTCAGCCCATGTATTACTCTCCCTGACTACTGTGGACCAGCTAGCCCATTCAGAGTTATGAATATGGGAATCCAAAAATAAGGGTATTATTTACAGCATTAAGAAGGGCCTCTGATGAGGGTGCCTAGGATGAGGGCAGCTGAAAGAGTGACCTGTCCAGTTCTCCAGCGCTACTCGTGGACCATGTGTAGCTCATTCCAGTCTTTTTTTCACCAGTGCCTGGCCTGGTGCCCCTGGCCCCCAGAGCCACCAGCATGAATGAAAGGAGCCCTGTGCTACCCAACACACTACCTACCACCCTGCGTTCTTCTACCACCCGGACCCGTACATCTCTAGATGAGGGAAAGTAAGTGGGTTCAATATGGGTCTGAGGTGTCTGATTCAAATCACATCCTCTGCTGGCCAGAGACCATAGGCCCAGCTTGATAATTTGGCAACCGGGAAATAGATCACACCATTAGCCACCAGTCCCTGCTCTTTGAGACTGGAAATGACAATTCTGGCTTGCACATTGTTGTGATTCTCTGTTTAGCTCTGAGGACATGAACCTTTAAGCAGTTTTAGAGAGAAATCTCAGGAGGCATGTCCCACACAGCATTCCCCCCTTCTTTCTCTTTGTGATGTTTGCTCTCACGTAACAGGTTTAGCATATGTCCTATGGTTTGTTTATAAGCCACCAAGTGCTAGTGGTCTCTAGGTTGTGGCTTTATGACTTAGAACATCCCCAGAGGTGAGAGCCTTAGCTTATAATGACCTGTAACACGCAAACGTGTATATTCATGTGTACACATGTGCATGCCCACATATGTACCACACAAACACACATGTGCACACACATATGTGTATCATTATTAAATAAGGGATACAATGCTGTATTTCATTAAATTGAAGGCACTATCAATGTCAGGTGAATCTTGATTTGGGAGATTAAACTCATGAAAAAATTATCAGCAATTGTGAGATGCCATTGATTGTAAGACATACTCCTATTTTAGAGAGGTTAGGATGGAAAGTAATTTATATCTTACAATTGATGAAATGTGATGTTACATTCAACCAAGACAATTCTGATAACTATTTTTATTTACATTTTACAAAAAGTAAATGAAAATACAGAATAGGAATAAAGAGAGAATAAGTACCCATTTCCCCATATGCCCATATATAATTACTCTTAAATTTTTGTTTCAATTGATATATGTATATATTATAAAATTATTACAATAACTTTACCATCACCACACATAGTTATAATTTTTCTTTTCTTATGATGAAGGAAAAGTGAAGACGGGAGGAGGAGAGAAGAGAAAGAAACATTTACTTATTTTATTTAGTGGTTAATCTTGGTTGTTTCAGCAGCCCTGGGTCTTGAACCACATCTGATGGTCTTATCTGCTAGGCCACCAGGGTGCTGCCATGATGTTATTTTTAATATCTATTTCAAGTAACTTGCAAATACGCAGCACAGTACTGTTAACTATAATCACCATGCTGTATGTCAGGTCCCCAGGACGTATTTATCTTACAGCTGGGAATTTACATCTTTTGACCATCTTCACCCATTTTACCCTCCTCCCCACCTCTGGCCACCACCAGTTTGCTTCTTTGTATCTTTGAGTTTGGTGATTATTTTCCCCTCATATTTCCCATTTATGTGAGATCATAATGCATTTGTCTGTATGTGTCTTACATTTTCTTTATCCATTCATCTGCTGGTGAGCACTTAGGTGGTTTCCTGCTCTTCACTATTAAAAACAATGCTGCCTTGAACATGGAGGCACAGATACCTTTTCAAGATAGTGGCGGTTTTTTCCTACTCTTACTGTTTTGATGTCTGGCTTTCCAGTTTTCGCTTATTCATTGCAATACACTGATCTCCTTATTTTTATGTATTTATTTTTAGAGCACAAGAAAGGGAGAAAAGAAGCATGTTTTTCTTTTTTCAAGGAAAAGCACAGGCAGGAATGAAGGCGGGTAGGCAGACAGGCCAGATGAGAGAGGAGGAAGAAGCACTTTTATTTTATTCTTATTTAGTTATTCACACTGGTTGTTTCCTCTCCCCGGCCGGAGACTCGAACCTGCGGGTACGGAGACTCGAACCTGCGGGTATGTGATTTGTTCTTCAGAGGCAATTAACCTAGCTATTGCTCTACCACGGCACTCCAAGAAGCAATTTTTTTTAAGGAAGGAAGGAAGAGGAGGAAGATGAACTTTTATTAATTTCGTTATTTATTTTAGTTGTTCCCCACAGTTGCCCCGGGTTGCGAACCCAGGTCCTTGGGATTTATATGGTTCATATCCTGTGCAGTACCTGAGCCCCTAGGTCTGCCTGGTCTCTTCTTTTTAATATCAATCGTGGTTTAAAAGATAAGCATTTGATTTCAATTCTGAAAGCAGAGACAGTAATCATTCCAGATCAGAACTTGACTCATATCCTTAAAATTATAAGATTTGTACATGATCAAATTCATTCTATATGCCCTATTTCTCTTTCTATGCAAGAGTTTATTAGAAAAGCAAAATTGGGTGTGCCCTGGTGGAGCAGCAGTTAGGTCAATTGCTTCCAAAGGAGCAAACCATATACCTCTGGGATGGAGCCCTAGCCCAGAGGGAAGCAACCAGTGTGAACAACTAAATAAAAATAAAATAAAGATTCTCCTTCCTCCTCAATTTCTGCCTGCTTGCCTACTTGCCTCTATTCCTGCCTGCACCTTTCCTTTAAAAAAAAGAAAGGAAAAATTCAGATACAAACATATTCCTTTCTGCTACCAACCTT
Source organism: Solenodon paradoxus (assembly GCA_004363575.1). Taxonomy (NCBI): domain Eukaryota; kingdom Metazoa; phylum Chordata; class Mammalia; order Eulipotyphla; family Solenodontidae; genus Solenodon; species Solenodon paradoxus. The sequence goes on from RJWH01000671.1 coordinate 321,446, forward strand.
AATGTGTTTCTTTGTTTCTGTTTTGTTTTTAAAGGAAAGGTGCAGGCAGGAATGCAGGTGAGTAGGCAGGCAGGCAGGCAGGAAGAGGAGGAAGAAGCATCTATATTTTATTTTTATATCTTGTTCACACTGGTTGCTTCTCCCTAGGCCCAGAACTTGAACCCAGAAATATGTGGCCTGCATCCTTTGGAGGCGACTGACCTAACCACTGCTTCACCAGGGCGCACTTACCAATCATTATCAATCTCCAATTTTCTTTAGGTTTCTTTAAAACACTTCTGAATCCCACTCAGATATTGTCTAATTATCAGAGTTCTATTTGAAGACTTGCTACCTCTTGCTTTCAAATGATCTTCCAAGTAGCTTTTCTCTAGTTTTTTATGCAATGACTTTAATTGCCTGCTCATAATTGTGCCACAAAGAAGTTACCTTCTTAGCACTTCAGGTTAGTTATCTCCCTCTGGGTGTCTTGCCTATTCCCTTGTGAAAGAATGAAGGGAACAAAAACAATTTTTTTGAGGTCTGCTTAGACCATGTGATACTCTTTATCCAATCAGAGGTTTGCTTGTCTGGCATTGTCTTCCAACTCACCTTGGTAGTTCAGTAAAGCCTCCTATTGAGGTCCTTAGTATTCTTTCAACAGACTTCCAGTTCACTCCCAAACCTGTTTCTCCTTTTGAAGAATACATGTATTACAGCACCTGTAAACATAACACAGTGTCTTGAAGTCAGTGACTCACTATGATTTCTCTATTTCCTGGTGATGTTCTCTCCATGTTTCTGACATCTCCTCTTTGGTACAGACTCATATAGGAAAGCCCTCCGCCTCCAGAACTTTCCCCTGTTCCTGGAGGAAGACAAGATTTTGCCTAATACACACCTGAATAGATGTGGTCTTCTCACTCAGCTTTCTGTGCTCCACAGATGCTCTGAAAAGGATGCTCAGCTGGGCCTCTGTACACACTCCAATGAGGCCGTGCCTGCTGCCACAGGTAAGCCCCGAGGGCCAGAAGATACAAGGAATCCAAGTCTGCACGGCTATCTTCTGGAATCTTCTGGGGACTCTCGGGGGTTGATGAACCCTTTTCTTAGATTAAATCCAAAAGATAAGTAAATAATTGTAACAGCCACCATTTATGGAGAGTTTTCCGTGTGCCAGGTCTTTTTGGGTTTTTTTGCTTGTTTGTTTTTATTTTTTATTATTATTGAGGGGATATTGCATTTTGATATTGGCTTGTTTTGAGGTATACATGGTGGTATTGTTACATTTACAAATAGCATAGTAGATTTACTAATATTCCCTCCCCTTTTTTTCTCCCTTTATTTACAGTTAATTCCCTTCATCCCATTTCCCCAACCCTCCCCTGTCACTTTGGTACCCCACCCCGAGTTGCCTTTTTGTCTCTAATCTCTAAGAGTCCATAGTTATTTGGAGTAGTGTTCTCTCTCTCTCTCTCTCTCTCTCTCTCTCTCTCTCTCTCTCTCTCTCTCTCTCTCTGTTTCTCTCTCTCCTCCCCCCTCCCTGTTTTTAGTGTTGTTTAATTTATGACATTTATTTGTTTTCTCTTTACCCATCATATGAGTGCTATCATACGACATCTGACCTTCTCCTTCTGGCTTATCTTGCTAAGCATAATTCTCTCCAAGTCCATCCATTTTGTTGCAAATGGCAGGGTCTTTCCTTTTTGATGGCTGCATAGTATTCCACGGTGTATATGTACCACATCTTCTTTATCCACTCCTCTGTTGTTGAGCATTTAGGTAGTTTCCAGCTCTTGTACGCCTTTGTTAAGCCCTATATACATGTGCATGTGCATATATATGTATATAAACTCTCATTGAATCTCCAACAGTCCAATGAGCAATTTATTATTTAAGAGATGAAAAAATATAAGTTTAGAAGCTGAATATCTTGCCCTATGTCACACAGTCAGTAAATGGTGAAATCAGGGTGAGGGATGCTGACAGAGTGAGAGATTTCTTCTCAGCCTTTCCCCCCACCACCTGGTGCCTCCTCTGAGAAAGAGGGCCCTAGCCATCTTCAGATGGTGTGGGATTAAGCATCCTGTCTCCGCAAAGGATTCCTCCATCTTCCCAGCCCCCTCCCCAGCTAGAAGAGTGTCGCTGGCCCCTGCCTAATGTTTCTCTGTTCTTTCTAGGGGAAGGACTTCATGTCAGCTACGTCATTGGTGGATTCCTCAGTATTCTATTTATTTTGCTGGTGACTGCAGCTTTGATGCTGTACAGGTAACCTTGGTCTTACTGCAGGAGCCACACGCTTGTTGGTCCTCATTAACATGTCTGGGAGTCTCCTGTGACCACTGGCTCACTGGACCTCTGACCAGCTTTGTTCCAAGGTTGGGTCCCTGGTCAATGCATACAAGGGAAGGACAGATGCTTGAATTCTGACTCTTTCTTCCCCCAATCATAGTCCAAGCAATTTCTTCTTTGCATGATCACATCAACCTTTTGGGATTTTTGTTTATATACTAGGATGTTGAGTGTACCGAGGGTATTGTCCAAGGTCACATAGTAAGAGGCAATGCTGGCACTGACTCTGTCTGGCATCTCTGCTTTTTCCATGTGCTATATTAGCTCAAACTATTAAAGTTAGAAATGATTTTTTCTTCACATAAACACAGCCCTTCTTACAATATTGGTTAATATGTCATTGTTCAGTAGAGAACACCCAGAGGTGGTGGAATGTGGAGTCTTCAATTACATAGTCTTCTGTTATGATCCTCTCCTTTTATTTGCCACCACCCCCCGCGCCCCCAATGCTTTAAACATAGCTTGCAGCAAAAATGGGAGACTTTTTGCCTGTTACTGTGATTCCTGCTAAAGTGACAATTTAGTGAATTTATGTCAATGCCACAACAACCTTGTAATACAAATAGTATTATTTCTCACTAAACAAATGAGGCTCTGCGGCTCAGTTTAGATTATGTCCACCAAGAACTCAGCTAGTAAGTAACAGAGGTGGGAATGAAACAGATCTGTCTTGACAGCAGAGTTTGGTATATTCATTTTTTTATTGTTGTATAACAAATTACCCTCAAATTTAGCAAGTTAAAATGACAACTATTTATTATCTCACAGTTCCTGTGGGATAGATATCTGGATGCAGCTCAGCTGAGTGCCTGAGCAGAGTCCCAGGTGTCAAAAGGGCTGTAGTCTTATCTCAGGGCTTGACTGGGGAAAGATTCCTGTCCAAGTACCTTCATATAGCTGTTGATAGAATGAAGTTCCTCATAAGCTGCTGGAGTTCCTTGCTAGCTGTTGGACAGAGGCTTCCACATTCATTCCTTACCTGGTTATCACAGGACAACTTACAATACTGTGGCTTGCTTCCCACAGAGTAAGAGCGAGGAGGAGAGGGCAACCTAAGATGGAAGCCATAGTTTCCTTGTAATCCACTCTAGGATCCATCACTTTTGCATATTCTGTTCATTAGAAGTAAGTCACCAGAGGCAGCCACACTCCAGGGGCAGGGATTCAGAAGGTATGAGCACCAAAAGTTGGGGGCCCGTCTGAGAGGATGCCTAGCACACTTAGGCGACTTCCCCAGATATTACCCCCGTAAAGATCTGACATCATCTCTCATCACTTTTCCTCCAAAAGACACAAAAAATCCAAGTTAACTGACCCTGGAATGGAGAACCTGACCTACAGCAACCCCTCCTACCGAACGTCCACTCAGGAAGTGAAAATCGAAGCCATCCCAAAACCAACCATGTACAATCAGCTGTGCTATAAGAAAGAGGTAAGCATGAACACTTGTATTCAAGGGTCTTTTTTTGGAGAAGAGAGAGATTATACTCTAGTTGCCTGAATAGATCAGTCAGCAATGTTAGGTAGTCCCATCTACCATTTTGGACTATAGTATACTGAACAGAAGACATGAATGTGACTTGGGTTTCTGGAGAGTTCTAGAATCCTTCAGGCACCAGCTGGAGGGGCCCTAGTGAGAGCAAGTTTCGAAAGCAGACACCAAAGGTTCTGGTTGGAAAGCATTAGGGATGCCCCTTCCTGCTAGGAGATACTTCCCCAGACTCCTGGGTTCTTTCTCTCTTGGAGGTTCACTCTCCTGCCATGAAGTTATCCTCTCTGCAACAACCCCACACCCCACACTCCTGGAAAACACCTCAAAACCCTTGAGCTCCTGGAATCCCACTTTTCTAACCTCTGATATAAGCTGTTGTCACCCATGGCTGGGAATGGCTGGCTTTCTGCTCTCCTTCCTCATATCACAGAGTCTCAAGGTTGTTCCTAAGAATTCTGAAGGTTTATGTGCTTTTGTTCTTTTAACTCCTTTGTGGCTTTGATTTTAAAAATTATTTGCTGGCAGACCCCTGGGGCTCCGTGGCTAAGGCACCGCCATAGAAAACCCAAAGACTCCAGGGGTTCATGACGGGGGCTGCAGGAAGGAATAAAACAAAACAAGACAAAAATTTTTGTTGCATGTTTAGGTATAAAAATAATCCCATCTCCCCAAGAGATCTGGAGCCTAGGATTTCAGATTTTCCTATACTGATATGACCATGGTTTTTTTTTCCTAAAATCCCATTATCCTTCATCAGAAGTTATCCCTGAAGTGTCCTGAATCAGTCTACTCTCTTGGCCTATCTAGCACAGTTAAAACCTGCCCTCACACCTACAGAGCACCCATGCATAATGCACATACTGTAAAGTAATAATCCTGTGCTTTCTGGATCCATGAATTCCCATATGAAATAAGCTTCTGCTACAAGCCAAAACAGAATCTTGAGGGGGTAGCTTGCAGTTTTAGGGATGGTAGACCCCTTCTCAGTTAGTGTCTTTGACAGAAAGACTCTTGCCTTCTGGAGGGCCTGGTCCTCCAGGGCCTTAGGTTAGAACTTCAGATAACATGACCTTTTTTTGTTGTATGCTTTTTTCCCCAGCAGCTCTTTCACCCCTCTGATAGTCTTTCACCCTTTCTCTTCTGATTTCCTCTTGACTTCAGGTACCTGTTGCTGTGTGTTTGTAGAAGGAATGGTGTCCCCCCACAAATTACTACTGCTACATCCCCCATCTCTGCCTAACTTACCCAGCACGTCTCTGTCGTGGAGACTCTGAAAGTCCTGCCTCTGATTCGTCTACTTATTTCAGCTGGAGCAGTGTGCTAGATGAATGGGCATGTGTATTTGTGTGCTGTGTGTGTCTCTCTCTGCCTGATGGAGGAAACTGTTGATAGGGCAGGACCGAGTCCTCTATTGAACAATCATCAGAGTATCCTGTTTAGTGTAGGGGCTCAAGGAACACCTGTGGGATTGAATTGTTACTGAAACAGAGAGCAGTTGCAGAGCTTTTGGCAGGAACACAACCCCAGGGACAGAGCCCAAGCCATGGCCTATTTTCTGCTGGCAGCGATGGCATGCTGGTTGGTATCCCCCAGAAACCAGGAGTAAGGCCACCCTTTGAGGAATCTATAAAGGGAGACGCCTGAACAGAACTTAAGACCGTCCTTGGAACCATCCCAGGTTGTTTGGGAATGACTCCAAGGGTCCTGGGCGCAGAGCCAGAGTAACATTATAGCTAGAAGATTATAAGTCACGGGATCCCAATGGATTGACATTCAATTGACATTGAACGCAAATTAGAGGATTTTCTAGATCCCTCCTGTCTTACCTCCTAAAAGTTTTCTCCTTAACAAAATGAGAAGAGAATTAAGAATTAAAGGTGGCAGGCCCTGGTGGCTTAGTGGTTCAGTCTGTGGCTTCTGCTGGCATAGTTTACACACCTCCCAAAGAAATGGGTTCATGATCCAGGGTCAGGGGATGGGATGGGCGTTGCAGGGAGGAACAACTAAGATGAACTACTAAATGAAATAAATGGATACTTCTTCCTCTTCTTTCTTCCTGCTTGCCTGGCTTGCTGCCTGCCTACTTACCTTCATGTCTGCCTGCACCTTTCCTTGACAATAAACAAAATAAATAAACATAAGTAAATAAAACAAAGGCAAATTAAGATAAATGCTCGTTTAATTGTTTTTAATCAATTACTTTTGATCATGTAAATCAGCATGATGTCTCAGTCATAAACCAAGATAACAGTGTAACAACAGCTAACCCATTTTGGTGACTCTTACCTGTCATGCTACTGCTAATTGCATTCCACATATTGCCTCATTTAACCCTCACAGCCACTGGCTGTGAGGTACGGATATTGTTATTCTCCCCACACATAGAGGCTGAGTTTAAGAGATGTTTGTCCAAGGACCGGAAGTCATGGTGCTCCTTCCGGCTCTCAGTATAATAATAGTAACCATCAGAGCCTGTTCCTCTCCTTTTAGACTAAGCCTGATAGATTGGCTCTGACCAACTTTCCTCATTTGTCTGTGGAATCTTTGCACTCTCCACCCACCACCCCCACCCACCCCGTCCACTTCCTTTTTCGGCTCATCATGAGATCCCAAAGCCAACCAACTGACATGTCTCCCTTCCTCTTTACCTAGGCTGGGCCCGACCACAGCTACACCAAGGAGAAGATCAAGATTGTAGAGGGAATCTGCCTCCTGTCTGGGGACGACGCTGAATGGGATGACCTCAAGCAACTTCGCAGCTCACGGGGGGGACTTCTTCGGGATCACGTGTGCATGAAGACAGACACAGTGTCCATCCAGGCCAGCTCTGGCTCCCTGGATGACACGGAGACGGAGCAACTGTTGCAGGAAGAGCAGTCGGAGTGTAGCAGTGTCCACACCGCAGCCACTCCCGAGAGACGGGGCTCCCTGCCGGACACGGGCTGGAAACATGAACGCAAGCTCTCCTCAGAGAGCCAGGTCTAAAGGCCTCTGCCCTCCCCTCCCTGCCCCGTCTCCTTGATGGACTTCCAGTCCTGTGCTCGCTTATTCAGCAGGCCCCTTCCTATGTGCTCGTCTTGCTCCTCCTCCCACCCCATAACGTCCCCAAGCCCTCCGTGGGAGCTGTTTCCACCTGAGTCCAAACTCCCCGTGCACAGAAGAAATGATGGCACGTCCAAGAATTTAGACCTGGATTTTACCACGAGCCTGGCCTCTCGCACTCCTCCTGAGTCCCCTGCAACTAAGTAATGAGTCCTCATCAGGGCAGAGCTCCATGCCCACCTTTCCCCTGGTAACTTCAGTGCCTCCCCACTTCCCGAAAGCCATTGACCCAAGACTGCACTTTCCTCATCAGAGTTACTCTGACTGCTGATCTGAAAGAACTTGCCCATCAGGGCCTGAGGGTGGTCTCGGGTAAAGAGAGAGATGAAGGATAGAGGTAGCGAAGAGGTCTCTGCCCAGCTGGTATGGGCATCTGGGAAACCTCCAGCCTCGAGTGTGTTGGTCATAGGAAAAAGGTTTTCGGGGTGCTTGGGCTGGGCTGTGCTGTCCATTGCTGGTGATGGACATCACTTTCCCCCCTGAGAATTGCCTGTTTCTCAGCTGCAGACTGGTAAGCTCTGGATGTGACTCCAGCTGGTCCTCCTCCTGCTAGAATGTCTGGAGCCTTGTCCATCTTCAGATGACTGGGGGCTCTTATCACATGGCAGCTGGCTCATGTGAACTTCCTCCTGGTGCCACCACTGGCCAGTACCTTCCTTCCCAAGTCTTTGACTTTAAATAGCCAAGTTGTGAGCCAATGGCTTGGGTAAATGTGGAGTGCCATGGGCTGAGTCTCTACCAGGTCTAAGAAGTTCTTCCTAGACCAAACAGCATATCACCTGAACTTCAGTGTTCTGCCCTACTCCTCTTCCTCCTTCTCTGAGATTCTGGGTGCCAAGACGCTGAAGCAGCCTTTTAAAGAAGGGACAGAGGTTTCCATAAATGATCAGGAAGAGCAATGAAGTCTTGGGACCCCCAAAATCTGAAGGGAAGTATCCTTGAAGTTGAGCCTCCTGCGTTCTCTCTCAAGTGCTCAGGGCGCTAACTTAGTGG